>PVKP010000019.1:0-136767 GCA_004027715.1 Plecturocebus donacophilus | reverse complement strand
GGATACTAGCCGCCTGCGAGTGGTAAAGGAGAGCATCCAGGAGCGCGCCCGGGGTGCAGCCGGCCCAGCTCGACCCAGACGGGCTGGCGAATGGGGGCGCATGGGCCAGGCGCTGGGTCGGGAAGGTTGCGGGGCAGAGGGGGAGGTGTGCGCTGTGTTTGGTGATGTCACCGCAAGTCAGTGAGCGGTGAAATTTAACACCGGCCGGATTTGCTTGGCTCCTCTTCTTCCAGGCAGAGCAGCCGGCGGCAGTCCACGCCGAGCGCCTGCAGTTGCCACCGGCACCCTCGCACCAACTTGATTTCCGAAGTGGGTGTGTGTGCTTGTTTGACAAATGTTCGGGCGCGGGCTGTTTCCAAGGACGTCCTCCCCCACTTCATCTCCTTCCCTACCCCCACCCCTTTCTCCTCCCAGGCCCAAAGCAGAGGACTCCGCTGGAGTCACAGAGTCTCCTTTGAACCGCAAGTGAACTCGAGTGCTGCACTCGCAGCCCGGCTCCCGCTGCCGCTGGCGCCCCGTGGCCTCCCGGTGAGGTTTACCTCCTCGCCAGCCCTCCCTGGAGAGCGCAACCCCGGGCTCGTTCCTCACCGAGCCAGGCAGGGAGCTAGGAAGCCTGTCCTCCCCTTCGGGGGCTATTTCCTTCCTCCCCCCGACTTCAACCCCCACTCTTTTTTTCTTGTTGCGGGTTTGGAGCATGGTTTTTACGTGATTTTTTCCCCTTTTTTCATGGACAGTACCTGCACCCTAAGCAGTTCAGAGTTGGCTTCTGTTTTCCGTTAGCGCTGTGCTGCACGGACAAATGCATACAAATGCATTTAGGAGCCCACAGGACAAGGCGTGGAAAAGTCTCCCCCACGGCAAAAACGTAAGTAGCCCACCCGCCTGGGTAGGGTAGGGGTTAGACCAACCCCTCTCTCCACCCCCTGGTTCTGCTGAGCCTGATGGAGACCTGCGGTCCGGCTCCTTGACACTTTTTGGCGTTAGGAGTGGGCGAGTATCCGCGGTATCTTCCCCTTGTCTTTTCAACTTGTAAAATACCGAGTTGGAAAGGATGCCTCATGCCAGCGGGTCTCAGACAGTTTATGCTAAAGCCGTCTTGTGGCTCGAGAGGACAAGCTCGCCGGCGCGAGTCCCAAAGCCCAGGGCCTCGCTCCCGAAGCTCCAGAGCTGGGCTCCGATGATCTCCTCCTGCTCCAGCTCCTGCTGCCCTCGCTCCCTCCTCCCCTTCTCCTCCCGCAGGGCCCGGGGAAGTCCTGCTTCCCGGTGATGCTTCTCAGGGCATCCAGCCTGGCGACTGCTGTGACGCTAGAGGTCCCCCAGGGTCAGTGTGCGCAGACTGGACCACTGGACACAGGAGTGAGGCCGGGTCGCCCGTTGGGGGAAGGGGGGTCGGGGAGCTGCTTTACTAATTCCCTCTTGTTAAAAGACCAACCAGCATTGCCCATCCAAGCCGCAACTGCGCCCAGATTGCTGCTCTGTCCCTGGGGAAGTGGCACTCAAGGCGGGGACTGGGGAGGGGAGCAGGACACGGGGGCGGGCCTGCCCCTCCTGGGGAGGTTTAGGGCAGGTCCTGACAGGCACCCCACCTCCCCTTTGGGTGCTGTACCTGCTCCCACGTCTTTACTGGGAAAAGGGCGTGGACCAGGGCTTGCGCGGCTTTGGCCGGGCGCCCTGGCCCCCCTGGAAGAGGTCAGTGGGTTACACACGTTTGCTTCTGGACCCTGGGTGAGAAGGGTGAATGCGGCTGTGGAAGTCTGCAGAGAGGCTGCCCCTCAGGAGGGTGGGTGGGAGGAGGGCAGGGAGCAGAACTGACCGTGTCAGCTGAGGGCAGGCGGAGGTGGGGTACGGAGAAAGGGAGCCTTGTGGCCGTGTTCGTGTGAACATGTGCTTCCCAGCCGCGTGCAAGCTAGCCTGGTTGGGGCTCGCGTGCGCGCTCCCCTCTGACCCCTGGAAACCTCGCTGCTGGGCCTCCAAGCTGACCGGATGCCCCTCCACGCACACCCCCATCCCCATGCAACAATGAGGAGGAAACCTCCCAACCGCCTCAACCCCGCGCGGTGCTGGACGCCGGGGAGTCCCAAGAGCTGGTAGAGGTCAAGCTCTGCGGGTCGCCTTCTCAGAGGGCGACCTTCTTAGGACCTTCTTAGGCAGAGACCTTCTTAGGCAGGTCGCACGGGGTTCCCAGGCAGGAGGTTTCCCGCCGCCACCGTTCTCAATAAGCATCCCTCTGTGTGGACCAGCCTGGAGAGCAAGTCCGGGTTGCAGCCGATTCTGCGGAACCAGCAGATCCTCCCGCTGACCAGGGCGGGTGCAGAGAGGCTCTAGCCCCGCTGCCCTGGAGGCTCTGGGAGAGGCACAGTGAGGCCCTCCACCTCGTGCCCAGCCATCCTCTGCGTGCTCGCTGCCATTCTGCCCCGAGGGCTTTCCCTCTGCCTCAGCGCGAGGCCCACGCTGGTGACTAACACTCCCCTTGGTACTTGTGACCAACCTCGTGGGTTAAAGCAGATCTGCTCCTGGGCTCTGTCTTGTCTGGTTTACACTTCCCTTCCAGACGCTCCCAGAAAAGGCCCTGCATAAATTCTTGGGCAGTTTGGGGTTTGTAAATTGGGTCCAGATGATTGGGGGGAGGGAGGCAGAGAAACCAAATGGAATGGTTTACACCGGAGGAAGTTCTGAAGAAAAATTATACAACGGAGAATGGGAAGAGAACCCTTGTACAGAGACATGGGGATGAGCAGCAGGTTCTGGATGAAGGCCTTTGTCTCCCATGACCACCAGAGGCCTTGCAGCCCTTGGTTATCTCATAATATCCAACGTGTTCTATTATAGGAACCATTGGGGAGGGGCTGCAGAGGAATTAAGGGCAATTCATAATTACATGAGATTGCAGAACTCACAGCTCCAACCACATACATGCAGGCTTGGGAAAGTTAATGGTTGGGCTGAGAAAATTCTTTCTAGAAAATCCAGTTTTCATAAATTCGAAATTTTTCAGTTTGAAATTTAATGCCACCAACCCTTCAGAGTTTGAGGCTGGGGGCGCGGGTTGGGGGTGGATTTGGAAGAAGCAGCTGATTATGATGTCAGGCCACTTAGAGTCCCTGATGAAATCCCTGAGTTTTATTTTCCTTTTGTGGTGATGTGTAAGAGAGGGAGCGCCTCTTAAAATCACAATTCTGATTAGTCACCCCAAAACATTTCCAGTTTAAAACTGGATCTTTAAAGACACTTTCTTTCATGATGTCTTTTATATAGGTTGCCTAATGTGAATTTGTAGAATAAAAGGAAACGAAATCCCAAAGTCAGCTTTAGATACCTTGATTTGACACAGTATCAGAAGGTCTCCCAGGCAGGCTATTGTGATAATTAAAGACTTTCATAACCAAAAAGGATGTTTTGAATATAAAGATCTATTTCCTAGATGGCATGAAATTCTATTTTTTAAAGTTGCTTAGTTATTTTTGTGTTCAAATAAATGTTTAAAATAAACTGATGTCTCAGGGATAGGAAATGTAATTTATAGAAAGTACTTTTAAGCGTCACTTCAGACATTCTGCTTGGTAATTTGTGAACCTCAGAATAAAAGTAAATTTTATTATGGGAATTAGAATAGCTGTGCTAATTTCCTCAACATGCCTTGCAACTATGACTTAGTTTAGAATTTGTAACTCTAAGTGAGAAGTAAAGACAATTTTATTTTCATTCTCATAAAAAGCTACATTATTCTGTTATTTGCATATTCATCATTCACTAATGTATTTATTCAGCACTTGTTTACTGAGCTCCAACTATGTGCCCAGTGAGGTTCTAGGCAGTAGGGATACAATGATTGAGTATGACAGATCTACAATTGCTGCCATCCCCATTGTGCCCAGTCTAACAGTGGAAATAATCATGAAACAACCAAGTATAACAAAATGAGATGAGAGTATACACATGAGGGGCACCTAGCAGTCTTAGGTTGGTGGGTGGGGTAGGAAAGGCTAATATTAGAAGGAAAAGGTAACCAAAGGAAATGAAATCTAGACTGAGACCTCAGTGAAAAGACCATGAAATTTTCCAGACGGAACAATAAAAGGCTCAGAAGTGAGACAGCATAGTAATACATTTGAGGGCCTGAAAGAAATGAAGTTGGTTAGAGTACACATTCTAGGGAAGAAGTGACTGGAACTGGAGCTGGAGAGATAAACAGAGACACATTCTGAAAGGCCTTTAAACCATGTTTAGTAAGTAGAGGTTGGGGAGACTTGACTTTTCTTGTTTTGGGATCAGTGTACAGGTAGAAGATGCCAGAGAAGGATGTATTTGTTCAAACTCAAGACCACCTGATAGTTTCATTGACTGAAGATTCTCTGATTCATTAATTTATTTGAAAATCTCTATCTAACACTAGTATGTGCCAGGAACTTTACTAGGCTAGGCAATAGTTTAACATTCTCTGTGGTATTACTAGGCCAGACTAGTTTACAATGTATTTTTCTTCCCTCCTACTAATTGGACTCTAGACAATTCGATTACATGAAGTTCTTAAGCATTTATCTCCAGTGTACTGCATGTATTGCTTGAATGCTTGGAATTTAACCAAAAGCTCTACAGGTTGAGTACTGCTTATCCGATATGCTTGAGACCAGAAGTGTTTTGAATTCTTAATTTTTTTCAGATTTTGGAGTATTTGCATATATATAATGAGATATCTTGGGGATTGGGACCGAGTCAAAACACATATGTTTCATATGTACCTTGTACACATAGATGGAAGTTAATTTTATATAATATTTTTAGTAATTTTGTTCATAAAATGAAGTTTTGACTGTGACCCATAAGGTCAGGTGTGAAATGATTCTAGTATGGCATCATTTAGGCACTCAAAAATTTTCAGATTTTGGAGCATTTAGGACTTCGGATTTTCAGATTGGGGGTGCTCAACCTGTAGTGTGCTTCATACTGGTTTAGCTATATAAGTACCAGCTGAGTTGAATTAATAGTCTGAAAAATTCATCGTAAGTAAATTAGTGACAATACTACTTTGCTTCCTGAATCATCCAACTTTATGTACACTGCTTTGATGAAAATTCTTTTTTTTTTTTTTCAGTTATTTTGAGAACAAAGAATAGAAATTTTACTATTTCTGGATCTTAGTAGCTAGTAAAGAGCAAAATCTGTAAAGCTGTCATGACTTAGAGAAGTTTTGGGCATGTAAATGTAGTGTGGTGGAGATTGTTGAAATTATTGATGTATATCATGTGTGTGTGTTTTTCAGATTAGTTCACCATTTTCAATTGGTTTAAAAGAAGGCCACCAACTCATAAAAATGTTGCCTAGTCACAAGATTTCACAAGTCCTTCTTACTATTATAAATGGAATCTATGTAAGAATGAGCATCAGTAGCCTGAAGACATATGTTATAATACCTAAGAGTCTCATGGGTACCCTAAACAAAAAGATTTCTCAGATTTCCCTAAAGTAACTTGGATCCTTTGGATAAAGAGAAAGTTGAATAGCTCTAAGAATCATCTAGGAACAATGCCTGGGATGGATATTATTCATTTACATGTTCTGAGTATGGTCTTTGGATATCTATTTTCTGCCTTATCCTCTTTAGGCCTTTCACCTCACATGTCTGGTTATGTTTGGACTATGACTGATGTCAAACTGAAAATGGGACTAGCAGCCAGACTCATGCAGAGTGTTTCTTATTTTGTTAAATACCAATATCATGGGTTATATTTTTGGGGCCTTTATTAAGTGTGTTACCATATTGTTGACTTCTTTTGGACATGGTCTGATTTTGTTAAAATGTCTGAGTATATGTACTTCTATAACTTTGTATTAATCACACATGGTCCACATATACAAACCAGTGAATGAAAACAAACATGCTTTGAATATTTGAAAAATGTTCATGTTTAATATACCGACAAGACTATTTGTGGGAGTAAATTAAGTAAATGAATGCGTTAACAACTCAGTAGATTATTTTAGGTTACTTGAATAGTAGTTGACCAAAACTATAGGAAGACCTTTATAGTTTTGTGGTTAAACAATGAACTCTTTATATATTTGTGTGTGTGTGTGTGTGTGTGTGTGTGTGTGTGTACAAATTTGCAAATTACTTAGCAAAATTTTATATATATTTGTATATAACATTTATGTATGTTATATATATACACATATATATATATATGTATATATATAACATTTTGCTAAGTAGTTTTATAATTTGCTTTTTGTCTTTTAATGCCAATATACTAATGGGATCCCATCACACATACAAATTACAGGATTTTACATTTGGAATGTAAAACACAAAAACACAAAATTTGTACTATGTCATCACATAATAGATGAGTCAGCTAAGACCCAGAAGAGGACAAAGAACAGCTGCTTTCCTAGAGGACTCTACCATCTACTGCTAATGTGGAAAATTGATAAGTTTTATTTGTTTAGGAAACGTAGAGTAAATGTAGTATCATAAGGGGGAAAATCTAAAGAAACAAACAAACCTAGTCCAACAGACATTTCCCAAGAATCTTGGATTCATTAAATAGTTCATACAGTGATGGAGTTTGGTTCTTTATCAAACTGACTATGCCCATGAAACTTGATCATTTCTCTGTGAGCCCACTTCAGAGACAAGAAAGTTAAAATGAAAATTACAGAAAAAAAAGATGAAGGCTGCCATATATGCTACTATGGCAGATTTTTTTAAATTCTATTTCCCTTCTCTCTCTTTGGCCATCTAACTAAAAATGCCTGTATTTTATTTTACTTTTTCCAACTGCTAAAAGAATCAAATCCATAAGGAAAAAGTGAATTCCTCAGTCATTGAGAGATAGTACTTTTGATTATTTCCTTTTAAAAAGTATTTACGGTCAATTTCATGTAACACATGGGTACACTAGAGATAAAGATGAAGACCTGCTGCTTGCTCAGATATTTACTTTCATAAAAGGTAGGCCTTATAGAGGTATAATGAAGTCACAATTAATGTATCAAAAGTACAGAGATGGGGGAAAAATTCATTCCCCTTTAGAGATGATGGGAAACTTCATGGAGCAAATATTGATTTAATTAGGCTTTGTTTATACTTAAGAATGACAGGTGGAGACTGGGAAGGCATTTCAGACATATACAGGTCTTTCCAGGGAATGGAGAATAACTTGGTATGGCTGGAACTTTGGAGATATTGGGGTAGTGGGATCCATATTACTAAAAAAGGAAATTGAAGCTGAATAATGAGGGCCTTGCATGCCTTGTAAGAAACTTTTCCTGTTCTTTTTCAGTTAGCTATTAGTTTTAGTTGCAACTAGACAAAGAAAGGAATCTATTTCAGTCATTGATCTCTACCACTCCATTAGTCATCAGCTTTCATACATAGGTACATTTAAGTAAGGTATGGCTCAACTGATTTGTCATAATCCCCTAGGATCACCTGTCTAAAGGATGATGTTTGATGTGTTCAGGTTTTCCTGCCTCACACCAGGAATGGACTTGTTAACATGTTTATTTCCATTTTTCTCCACTGAGGTCATTGGGGAAGTTTATGAGTCTGCTGAATTGCTAAATGAACAGTGCTGGTTGTTGTACTCGTCATTAGTTATTTTTAAAAGAAAAGTACCTGCTGGGTTGTTTCTGTGCATCTGAATGAGGCTGATTACCTTGGGCAGGTGAGACATGCTTCCACTCACATTGAACTTTCTACTTAAGACAGCATAATTCAGATGCACTATCCTTCAATGACTGTAATCCTAAGTAAGCAGTTTTCTAGTCTCACTGATATGTATCCTGACAGTTACATGTTGAAATATAAATTTGAAAGGTAAATAGCCTCCTTAGTCAAATTCTAAGTCACATTAGGATACATCCTGGAGAGGTCAGACATCATTTAATCTTGCACAGTGGTCTTCAACCTTATTTACACATTAGAATCACTGGAAAATGTTTTAAAATGTCTGTGCCATGGACATATTAAAATCAGAATCACTGTGGGGCAGAGAGGGAAAGATCCAATTATCAGTAGCTTTTAAAACTTCCCAGGTAATTCCAATGTGCAGCCAAGGACTAAAAGGATCCCAGACAGGTGGACTTTATATCATCTCTTGAGGCTCGTTTATTTTAGGGTGGTCCTTAGAATGTAGCCCCAGATCAGTAGCACCAGCATCACCCAGGAACTTGTTATAAATGCATATTTTTGAGCCCCAGATCTACTTAATCAGAAATTCTGGGGGTGACGCCCAGCGATTGTTAACAAGTCCTTCATGTGATTCTGATCACACTAAAGTTTGAAAACCACTGACCTAGTACAGTAGAAAAGGATTTGAAAAGGGCCAAATAATATTTTAGGGTCATATCATGTTATAAAATTATATACATGTGATTTTAAGCCAAAGTAAAATCTATTTAGAGGTATTTTAACAACATTGTAAATATAAACACAGTGAATGTTCTAAATAGTTTTTTCTCAGAGATTAGTACACATATAATCTGCATTAGAATCACCCAGTTAAAATGTATGCTTCCTGGATATCCACCCCAAATTTTTGAATCATAATCTGAATTAGCAATTCAGCAAACTCATAAACTTCCCCAGTGACCTTAGTGGAGAAAAATGGAAATAAACATGTTACCAAGTCCATTCCTGGTGTGAGAGGCCCAGAATTTGCATTTATCACAAGTTCCTCAGGTGAGTCTAACATTTGGGAACCATCATCTAAATAAATAATATAAAAATGTTTTATAGGCCTCATTAAAATATATAGTTTAGTTACTTATCCATATCAGTTGAAATTTCTGCAATGATTCAGTTGATTTGTTTGTAGAGTTAGTGACAGTTGTTAAGTATTCTATTAAAACCTTGTTTCATAAGAGCTGTGCTCTGGACTGAGTATGACCACAGAATGTTCATTTTCAAAATTATTAACAAAGGATAAATACCATCTTAATACAAGTAAAATTTGTGTTCCATTATAGATAGTCTAATTTTATATTTGTTGGCTTAAACTTTGTAAAAAGATCTTACATTAAGATGCTCCTCATGCTAGTTGATAAAGGTAAAAAACATCTTATTAGTAATAAATAGAAAATGTACCAATTACTACTAGTACATCAGGAATTTGGAATTAATGGCTTATAAGCAGCTCCATAATCACTTTTTGCAGAACTGCGTTTTGCAAATATATCATTTGAACAGTCCCTGGGTTAGAATAAAAAACAGAATCAGGGTCTATATTAGCAAAATTAGGTAATGAAGTATTATTTTCAGCAGGCTTATCTCTTTTCAAAATTATTTCTATAATTTTCATTTTGGAGGTATATACAGCCAATTATGAAGAATGTTCAAAATCTATTAAAAGTTTGGTTATACTAACAATGTCACAAAACATTTTTGCTTAGATAGCTCATCAATACAAATGAACACTTTAATTTGTAGTGATTGGGTATTGTGCTCACAGCTACTACTAACCCAAATGCTCAATGTCGACATCTATAGACCATTGCTATTTTAAAAGCCAAAGAATCATGAACCTAGCACCAGTGATTTAAGTATCATATTCAAATGGCTTTCACATATAACCATTAATTTAAACAAATAACTGTTTCTATTAATTTATAATCACTAGCGTTAAGCAACTGTAATTTACATTATTTTTGTGGAAATATCTATTACTTTGTAGGAAATTGCATATATGGTAATTTAACATAATATATGATAATAATACCACCTATACTAGTTGATATTTATTGAATGTTTCCTATGTTCCAGGTACTGTTTTCTGTGCTTTACATGAACCTTTTACATTAATCTTGAGAAGATCGTGAGGTAGTTTTCACAGATAAAGCAACTAAGGCATAGAATGATTAAGAAGTGTGCCCAAGTCACATAGTAGGTAGCAAAACTGGAACTTCACTTCAGAGCCTTTGCTGTTAACCACTATGAATATTAAAACCTACTATTTAAAATAATAGTTCAATTATTAATCTTGCATAGACTTTGTTTTGGATTTTATATGATTGTAAGTGTCTAGTTTTTCCCAAATGCTTTTTTCTTTCCCTAGGAAAGCACTTCTTCATTTTATCGTACTATGCGTGGCTGGCGTTGTTCAAGCACAAGAACAAGGTAAGAAAATTACCTTTTAATTTATTTGCTTACTTAAAAATTCTACTTCCAGACAGCAAAAGTGCATAACTTTTAACTCATCATAACCTTAAATTCAACATTAAACAATAACAAAAATTCCACCCAGTACCATGAGAATGTAAGGTTAAAGAAATCAATTTTGGGGGAAAATATGACCTTTAAGAAATTACTCATATCTTCCGTCTGTGAAATTGCTTACATTTTTAAGCAAACTCTATAAAAGAGAAGTTTTGTACAATAAAAAGGCTTTGCTTGTGACTTCATTTTAAGTGGGAGTTCTTGGGGGTGGCAAACTGACTGAATTACCTTTGCACTTCTTGATACAACAAAAGCGTATAATAAATGTTCCGTCTAGATTTGTATCATTAAGAAACCAAATGGAATTTGTATACTAGTGGGCTTAGGATTTTATTTAATTCAAATGGGAATGTTTAGAATATAAACCTAAACCTGTTTTGTTTGTGCCTACTAGCTAATTAGTCTGGTAGTATGATGATAGAGTTTCAGGAGTCTATGTATACCCTAATTCATTCATTTAAAAATAATTAAAGTATTTTCTATTTCCTGTGTAATATCCTATTGCCAACGATTAAAAATGTAAATAAAATAATGTCTCTAGCATCAAAATGAAAAAAAAAATGCCTTTGTCAAAGGTAAAAAAATAATACCAAAGTCAAAGAGAAAAATCCTAGAACTGTGCTGGACCTACAGATAACATTACCAAGGCCTCAGTTTTTTGTTTTTGTTTTTGTTTTCTCCTCTACCTTAAAGGTAGTAAAGGGCTCCTCTGCACAGGGCTGCCAAAGCATTAGTTCTGACAAAACCAAGTTTTCAGTTCAATGATCAGTTTGATGAACCCCTTGTCCGTTTGATCAATTCATCAAATAACTAAGAAAAAGACAAGTAAACCAATTATGAATGAAATATGTGCAAGGTAGAAAGAAGGCAAAAAAGAAAGAGTGGTATTCTGGTTGCCCAAATTGACAAGTAGATAGAGATAAATATTCTCTCAAATATCACATAGACTAATTAAAATATTTCCTGGAAGACATTTTCTAAATCTCTATTATGGGAAATGATAATGATTAGATTAAGCCACATGTCACATGTAACTTCATGAAAAACTATTCTTGACCAAGTCATTTATGTTTCTTCATTTCACTTGAAGTAGCCATAAAGAGGAGAAAAACTATCTCTCAATTTATTGTTATTATCACTGTTACTGTTTCTGAGAACTTACTCTGAACTACTAGTCACTGTGCTAGTAGAATATGCATTTTCTTCACTACTGCCTCATCACAGGGTTTTGTAATTATGGCCATGATAGAATTGCTGAAACTAAGATTGAGAATAGGTAACCACCTCCAAGTAACAGCCTAATGAATGGAAGAACCAAGATTTGAACTCATATTTTGATTGCAAAGTCTACAAATTCCTTAAAATAGAGGCTCCTAGAGCCACAGAGAAGATAAGGAGAAAAAGAATAACAATTACTAATTAAGAATGTGTTTTGTATCATGTCCTTTGCTGGTACTTTACATATACTATTCTAATCATCATAATGAACCTGCAGAGTAAGTATTATAGATTAAGAAACCGAGGCTCAAAGAAGGGGCTCACCTACAGCTTAGACTTGAATCTAGGTCTGTCCATCTCTGAAGACAAAACTCTTTCCCTTAAACATCGTCTAGCTTCACAGTTGTCAGCCACTGGCATTATGAGTTTAATAATTCACCAAATGTATTATTATCAAAATATTAGAAACCCATGCAAAGAAAGACATAGGGAAAATTAAATATTGATGAACAGATTTTTTAAAAAATCTAAAACCAACAAAAGGAGTAAATGAAAGAAACAATATATTTCTTTTGCTTTTAAGATCTCATTTATAGAATATAAAATATATTCTTTTCTTTCGGGGCAAGCATCACAATTTTCAATCGTATACACCTAAAATTTTATTGCTGATTCTTAGCAAAAAGAAAAATCCTTTAGAAAACCTCTCAGATTTTGGAAAACTGGATATTTTTTAGCACAAAAAAGAAATGGAAAAAGTATATTATCAGAAACTTAGAAACACTTTTTTCCTAAAAGAAATTTTCTGATTAAATTGGCATGATGCAATACATAACATCTAAGCAAGAGACTGGAAAACTATTATCAGAAAAATTGTGTTTTTATAACGATCACAGATATCATTTATATTAATACTGCTGAATATGTTTATTTGAGTGAGGTATTATCCTAAGTTAGACTTTTCAGAAATAAATATGTGCTTATGAGATGTTTCAAAACTTAACTATATCAAAGAATTACAAGTGCTGTACAAAGTTTAAATGTCAACTTATATGAGAAAACATATAGCAAAAAGCGGAATCCTTTCCCCTTACCCACTCCTGATATCCTCTGCCCAAACTCTTTTAGCACCTTCTTTTGGTTTTTACATCTATGTTTAATACTATAATATGTTTAAATGTTATGTTGACTTCCTATTATTAATGATGAGGGTTTAACATTTCTATACTATTCTCTGTGTCTTCTTTCACTCCTTCTATTCTCTCAATGTAGTTTTATCAAATTTTGGGTTAAATTAATAATCACAGTGTAGCTTATTATGACCATGTGTATTTTTTTAATCAGCGAGCCATGTACATTTATGTTTTTCTTATAACTTACGAGAATGCCTTTTTCTCGTAAGTTATATTTTGTTTGCTTAATATTCTATGTCACTATCACTAAATCTCATATATTTTGAAATATATGCCCCCCAAAACACACCAAATACTCTAGAAATTTGACTTTTTTCTTGGCAATTTTCTTTTGCATGCTAAAATTCTGCTCTACTATTGACCAGTAGTTCTCTAAGCTTCCAGTAGAGCTGATATCTGTGTTAGACGGAGTTTCTTGGAACTCTTGTTTCATTTTTCATAGTCTATTTCCTTATTTGGGTGGAGCATATCCTCCACTTGCATCCTGAGAATATGCACTTGGGTGGTGCATGTTTTAGAACATTCTGTTTCTGAGAATGTGTTTATTCTCAGTCTTATACTTACAAGTAGTTCAGGTGAGTATAAAACTTTAGGCTGTAAATATTTTTCTCTCAGAATTTAAAGATTTTCATCTTTTGCCTTAATCTGGGTTGCAGACTTGTTAAATCTGATGTTATATTAATTATTGATCCTTTGTATGTGACCTTTTAATTTCCCTTTAAATCTTTTAAGATCATCTGTTTACCTTCAGTGATTTGGAATGTCACAAGAATCTGTCGTGGTACAGGTCTTTTACAGTTCATTGTGCTGGGCACTTAGTAGGCCTTTTCAGTGTGGAAGCATCCTTAATTTTCTGGGAGCTTTCCTGTGTTTTTCTTTTCCTGATATATTTAGTTTCTCTTTCTTCGATAACTTTTAAATATCAAATCTTCAGTATTGAGTTCTTTATTTTCTTATTTTTAGACCCTATTTTCCATCTTTGTTTTATGTACTACTTTATATGAGATTTTTCATCACTTACTATTCCAAATATTTTAATTTTTTATTTTTCTGTGTTTACATTTTTAAGTGCTTTTTCACTGAGACTGGTCCTTCTTTTTTTAAAACATCCTGTTCTTGTTTCTTTGATGCAATGTCTACTCTTATCTCTCTAAGGATAAGAATGATGATTATTTTCACCTTTTCTTCTGCTCTGTGCATTGTCTGTGTTCTGAATTGTGTATTGGTCTGTCTTTCATGTTGGAGAGGTTCTTTATAAGTATACTGCATTTCTGTTATCATCTAAAAGTAAGACACTGACTGGGTATGGGGCTCGTGCCTGTAATTCCAGCACGTTGGAAGGCCAAGGCAGGCAGATTACCTGAGGTAAAGAGTTTGACCCCAGCCTGGCCAACATGGTGAAACCCCATCTCTACTAAAAAAATACAAAAAAAAATTAGCCAGGTGTTGTGGCGCATGCCTGTAATCCCATCTACTTGGGAGACTGAGGCAGGAGAATTGCTTAAGCCAGGTAGACAGAGGTTGCAGTGAGCTGAGATGGCACCACTGCACTCCAGCCTGGCTGACAGAGTGAGATTCTGTCTCAAAAAAAAAAAAAAAGACACTAAAAATATGTCTGACAACTGTTGGCATGGGTAGACTAGTTAACTGAGATGTTTCTCAAAGAGGATGATCAAGTAGAGACCTGTCTGACTATTTTGTAGGCTACACATGTCTGAGGCTGCAGAACTTCTCTAGAGAAGGATCCTCCAATGTCCTACTTGTAGAATATAATCCTGGTTGCCACTGTTATTACAGTTAAGTGATACAGAGGTTCTTGGGTTTGCGGAGGGGAGGCTTGTCTCACAATTTTGTATGTCAGTTTTAGCCGAATCCTTTCTCCATATAGTACTTCCCTTCCATTTTCCTCTGTGATTGACTCAATGCTTCTGTGTCATTAACCTTTGGTCTCCTTTAGTCTGGAAGCTTCTTGAACAAACTTCCAATCCTCCACCCTCACATATCCCCAACCCCCAATTTGAAGCCTCAATGCTGAATTCATTGATTTGTTGCCTTCAATTCTCGAGCCTTTTCAGGACTTTGCAATATGAATCAGCCTGCCTGTTATTAGCCTTTGCCTCTGTAAGCCCTTAGGTTCAGTTTTTTCAGCTCGGGTAGTTTCTTCATGTGCTTTTCATTTTCTAAAAATTTGTTGATCTTTTTGTCTGCTGTTGTCTCTTCTACTCATTAACTTTGTCTATGTAGTTTTAAACCACATTTCCTTATTTCCATTTTAGTAAGATTTTAAGAATGAGAAGAAATAAGCATTTATATGATCTGTCATGGTTTCAGTTAATTCCCTTAGATTTTCACACAGCTAAGAAAAAACATTTTAAGTGTATTTAATTAATGTAAATTGTATGTATTTTTATGTCCAAGTTTTAGATGTAATCCAATGAATAAATGATTCTATCTCAAGAAAAATTAATTATGTAAGCTTGAGTTTTCTGAGGATTTGACAGATGTAGATACCTTTTCTTACCTGATATGTGTATTTTCCTTATTACTTTTCCTATGTTGGTGGGCTGGCTGCTAGTGAGATATTGGCATAGCTACCATACTTCTCTATGATGAGTTGCACCATACATAATGTGTAACTAATTCTTAACATGCACATCTTTCTCAGGTTCATGATCTCTAGGTGTGAAAACCACATGTGTAAAAATCTGTGTGTAGAACACTCATCTCCAAGAATTTCCTGTGGAAATTAATCTGAAATGTGTTTATTGTTAACAGAAGCAGTTCATTGTAGCTGCAGTAACTTCAAGTCCTTTCTGCCAAACACTTGTATGGGCACTTAGCCAAAACTTTTATACATAGCTTAGAGCTTCATTTTTCACTTTATAAATAAACTTGCATTTATCTCTTTATACAGAATAGTTGTGCTATTTAAACTAAGAATACTTTAAAGAAATGATTCCCACCTTTAACATACCCAGTGTGACAGTGGTATTTAAACACAGGTGTTCTGCAACCAGCAGCCTGGAGTTAAGTCCAGCTTCCACCATTTATTAGCTAACTGACCTTGAGCAAGTTTCTTAAATACTCTAAGCCTCGTTTTTAACAACTCTAAAGTAAAAATAATAATACTTACTAGAAAAGGCTGTTGTGTGGATAAAATAACAAATGTAGAGTGCTTAGCACAGTACCTGTTACCTAAGGATACAATAACTTTGAGTAGAAAGGGAATATTTCAGAACCTTTTATTTCCCGTTTCCTCATCCTATAGAAAAATAAAATAAAATGGTTTATTTTAAACAATTTCCTTTAGTTCCTTAACTCAGTGAACTGGAGCCAGGAAGCTGTATTCAAGTCTTGATTCTGATATTGACGATGTGGCTGAGACTATAAAAAATAATACAAAGTGGATATTGGGCAATTATCTAGTTCATTTAGTTAGTTTGGGTACATCGGCAAGAAAAAGAAAAATATGCTGATGTCTGTATAATCTTTCTCATTTGCAAATTTGGTGATTTTATTTTAAACAGTCATGTTTGTTCTTTCCTACAAACTGGAAAGAATATAGCTTTGGGGACTTAGCTGATCAAGACATATGAAAATTTAAAATGGGTAGAATTCATTAAATTTAAGTGTTATGTTATATTAATTTAGTTATTTAATAGTTAATTCTATAACTTGTTATAATTTATAAAGTGATATATTACTCTTTTTATCTAAAAATTTATAACTTTCTTTTAAATCTTTTAAGCTACCAATTACTAAGAAATGTAAATATCTCTCCATTTTGAGGAGTAAACATAATACTATTCTTGTGCTTCCAATGTGTGATAGAATTTCATTGAATATTGAGATATAGTGGTTCTCTGGTTCTCTGTACTTGTAAAATGAGTGTAATCATTGGATCTCCCATATCTATTTCTTTAGGCATATACTTATTCCCCCCAACAGAGTCAATTGATATAGCCACTGAGTTTAGTGTCAAAGACTTGGCTATGACTCATAGTTTTATCCTCTACTAAGACTTAATTTCTCCTTTCTCCATTGACTTCCCTTCTCTCCTCCTTCTCCCACCCCCCTTCTCCTCCCTCTTCTGTCTTTTATTCCAACTTGTGATAGCAATATCAGTACCGCTTACTCTACAAGTTTCAAATGAAAGGCAAGTAAGTTTGGGCTATCTGTGTTCACGTAGAATGTCAGCTTCGTAAGCTTAGAAGACTGATTTTATTAGCATACTGAGAGAGGATCTATTTCTCATTAGTGTTTAACAAAACAACAACAAACAAAAATTGCACTGATGCCTTAAAGGGGAGATAACACTTGAACTGAGCCTTGTAAGATGAATAAAGGTTGGCATGAAGGCATATACTTAGCAGGATTTTGAAAGGATGAAATAACACAACAGATAAGCTTTGTTATGGTAAGAAATTCAAGGAAGAGTAAATACAGAGAGTGGAGAATGCTGTGAAGTGGGCAGATATATGGGTGAAGAAAAAAATCAGTAAGGGATATGTATTAATCTGTTTTCATGCTGCTGATAAAGACATACTCAAGACTGGGCAATTTGCAAAGGAAACAGGTTTAATGGACTTACGGTTCCACATGGCTGGGGATGCCTCACAATCATGGTGGAAGGCCAGGAGGAGCAAGTCACATCTTACATGGATGGCAGCAGGCAAAGAGAGAGCCTGTGTAGGGAAACTTCCCCTTATAAAACCATCAGATCTCATGAGACCCATTCATTATTGCAAGAACAGCATGGGAAAGACCTGCTCCCATGATTCAATCACCTCCCACCAGGTCACTCCCACAATATGTGAGAATTCAAAATGAAATTTGGGTGGGAACACAGCCAAACCGTATCTGGGTAGTATAAAGTTAGAGAGCTTCGCAAGACCACCCTTACTTCTGAAACTAGCTTCAAGTTAAGGGGTCCCCAAGACTATTCTCAGCCTCAGTAATACTCTAGAAGGACTTACAGAACTTACTGAGATTTGTTAGTATTCACTGAAGTGTTAAATTCACAGTTAAAATACAGATTAAAATCAATACAAGGAAGGAACTAAGGGTTTAGAGCATCCTGAGAAGAAAGAACAGTAAGTACAAATGCCATGAGTTTAAAATTACTTTAGTGGGTTTAAGGATTAAGAAAAATACTAGTTTGCCTGGAGCAAAGTTAGGTAAGATGAAATGATAGGAGATGTGATCAGAGAGATAAGAAGGGAATAAATGTCATAGGTGTCTTATACCATGGAAAGCCATTGGAGGATTTTGATTAGAAGAGTGGCATAATCTACTTTACACTATGAAAAGATAATTGTGGCTGCTTGTGTGGTTGTGAGGCTCTTTACTGAGAGAGGCACTAAAGTAAGAAAAATGAGGTTTGGAGAAAATACATTGAAGTGGAAGTGCTTTTGAAACATCTAATTTCTATTGGATAAATTCAATAGACAATTGGATATGTAAGCCCAGAAGAGAGGTTTATGAGTCACCATATGTGGTTGTTGCAGCCATGGTTTAGATGAAGTCATTAGGCCTGGTATTTAGAGTAAAAAGAACAAGGCGTTGTCTGGGTGACACCACCATTTATTTACACTTAAGAAGCAAAGAAAGGAAAGAGATACAGTCAGTTCTGCTGTTAGGTAACACGTACCTTTCCTGAATTTCACCATGTTAAGAAATTAGCTTTAGAGGACTGCCTGCATGCAAATTCGGCCTCTGCACTTCCTAGTTGGGTGACCTTGGGCAAATAATTTAACTTTTCTGTAACTTACTTTTCATAACTCTCAGATGGTGATAACAATAGTGCCTACTTCATACAGCTATGGTGAGAATTATGTGACTTAAAACATTAAAGTTCTTAGAATAGTGCTTGGTACATGGAAATTTAATAAATGCTGCTGTAATTATTATTATTAAAAAATGTAAAGCACCTAATATAGTGCTGGGTTGATCATCAATATTCTTTAAATGGTAACTGATTTTCTAAGTAGCATGAACTGGATTGAATTTGTATATAGGGCCACTCACCAAGCAAGCAATTTACTTCAGGTGATGTAGTTGTTTCATGTTGTAAACATTGGTAAAGAATATCTAAATTCAACCCCAAATTGTAATTTGGTAATACTCAGGTCCAGATATAAATTAAATGTTCAAGAGTCTGACCTCTGAGTGAAAGCCTGTTTTCTTCTCTTCCCCACCCCTATTTTTTTTTTTTTTTTGTTTACATTTCTCCCCAGCTCAGCTCACATGGGCCTTTACCCTTAAATGTTTTCTAGTCTCTCCTCTTAACATCTTGCTCAAACACATTTGCCAAATGTATTCATACTCAGGTATGAAAGCTTAAAATTAGGATGACAAGTTGATGATTTCACTTCAGGTACCAATTTTGGTGGCTATCTAGACAGTATTCCTCACTGAGATTTCTGCTGGGCAAAAGTGATTCTGCCATGAATAATTAGTGACATTTGCCAAGGGATATGTGGAGAGGTGTGGGGAATATAATGGCTGAGAGGTCGTGTGGTGGTGCAGTCAGAGGATCTGATGTCATGCTGATTGGACTCAAAAGCAGCTCAACCATTTATCAGCTGCGTGACCTTGACTACGTTTTTTAATCTCTCTGTGCCTCTGAGATTTTTCATTTGTGAAATGAGTGTAGACTTTAAACATAAATTTGAAACCAAGAGATATTATCTTCCCACTTCTGTTCTTGGATGTCATACAAAAGAAAAAAAATGAATGAAATAATAAACAAATTTAAAAACCATTTTCAGTAAAACTAGGGGACTAATGTAATCTGTAAACCCCCCAAACATGCTGAGAAAAGCAGGTGCCACATGGAATAAAGTCAATAGTGAGACTTCAGAAAGCACCAGCAAAACCAGACTTTCTGAAGGTGAAAAGCACACCCCAAAATATACCTTTAGCCCTTGTCCACAAGTGCTATAAGGTCTGGAGAAGGCAGAAACTGCCAAGGGGCAAGCATAATAAAGAAGCACAGATAATAGCTAAAATGGATCAGTGGGGACAGATCTCAGAAAGTGCAAAAATCTAACTGAGATGAAGGATTCATTTTGAAGCATATACCAGTGTGAGTGGATACGGAGGAAGGAGAATGAAGGGCTATACACAGAGCCGACTGAAGAAGTCCTCCTGGACTAGATTTGGTTCAGAGAAGAAGGTGGGGCTAGAAGCTGTTTAAAATGAAACTGGTAATACCAGAGCAGAGCCTTTGGGTTTTGAGACATGGAAGTCACAGCCCATCCTCTTCTTGAACGAGCATCTTTCTATAAGTTGCTAGGCTAGGAATTAATGAGTGAAAGGAGTTGGTACAGCACAAGTAGAAATATATAATAAGGAAACATGTAAGGAAAATGAGAATGTACACACACAAAAATGTTGCTATTAAATAGAGAAATATTCTGACCAAATATGCCCCCCTTATCATCTATACAAAAAAAGATACTAAGGCAGAAATAAAAAACTCAGGGAAAAGTAAAAGAAGGCAAGATATTAAAAGAATATGAATTGTGAGCTTGTAGAAGTCAGAAAAGTCACAGAAAAATTACCTCACAAATCAAGATGGAATTGGAAGGAGCACAAAGGGAAATTATACTTTGTAGGAAATAGTAAAGAGAAATAACAAAATCAAACAAACAAAAGTGAATTTAAAGAACATAATGAAAAGCATTACAGAGAAATTATACATATAGAAGACAATGATTCAATATACTCATAATAGGAATTTTTGAAGAAGAAAACCAAAACTATGAAATAGAACCAATATTCAAAGATACAATTCATTAAAAGTTTGCTGAAGTAAATTTAAAAAGATTTGAATCTATGCAATGAATGGGCATACTATGCACCTGAAAACATTTATCAAGAATGGTCAATATGGAGCCATATTCTGATAAAATGACTGCATTTCAAAGATAAAGAACAACTCTTTGGAGAACGTTGGTAAAAATATGAAGTCACTTGTAAAGAGAAAAAAATTTAGCTGACTTCAGATTTAGAGAGACCACTTGAGAACCATGGAGCTACAGCTGCAAGATATTCAAGGAAATAGAGTATCATATCATGAAAGAATTTTATATCCCATGAAATTTAAGGTACAACGCTACAAACAATCAATTCTGAAAAGTCCCACACTCAGGAAATATTCCCATAAACCCTTCTTGAGGAAACTAATAGAGGATAAACTTCAGCCAAAGAGAAGTGACTTGGGAAGCTACTGCAAAAGGCTGGCTGTATTTGTCTAAAGAAAATGTGGGAAAAATGAACATAAATGTCATATAAAGTAACAATGTAGGAATGGTACAATTACCAAAAAATAGTAGGAGAAGAGAGGAAAAAGATGGAGAGTAGACTAATTTTGTTGATTGCCTTATCTGATGAAGCTGGTAATTAAATATTATGCAAAGTTGGTAAAATAAATGAAAGAAATATAAGGATATTTAACAATGAAAAGGTAAACACTAAGAAAGATACTCCTGTTGACTAATATTAGAGGGTATGGGAAAGGGCTAAAGGGAAGAAAAAATAAAATATTGTTCAAAGGAATATATGCCTAATGAAAGGACTAGGGGCATTATATAAATTTAAAATTTTAAAGGAAACCCATAGGATAAAAATACAAAACCCTTCTAAATCTCAAAAGACATACAGAAAGCAAAGCAAATGAAACAAACTACATAGTGAAAGACTTCAAAAATTAAAGTGGTAAAACATAATATAAAATAATATGACAGGTCAAACAAACCATAGTATTAGCAAATGTAGATAGATTTAGTTTATATATTCAAAGAAAAAAATTTCAGATTGGATCAAAAACAAATACAACCCCTTCGTCTCTACCTAAAACAAAGTGTTGCAAAGTATATGAAAACAAAAACAAAGGCAAAGGCGTATCAGACAAATGTGAACAAAAAGTCAGATGAGGAGAGCTTAGTCTTACTACCAGTTAAGGTAATACCAAAACAAAAAAAAAACCCCAATAAACTAGACATCGGAGGTCTTTTTGTAATTCTGAAAGGTGCAATACTCAGTAAATATATGAACTGTATGATTATCTATGCATGAAAACCATGACATCAATATTCATAAACCAAAGACCACAAGAGAGAAAGGACCAAATAAATGCACTTCTGGGAAGAGACTTTACCTCTCAGTCGGTGGGAGATTAAATGTATAAAATAAACAAGAATATAGAGGATTTAAATAGCATAAACAATGAGGCACAACTCACTGGTAAGTATTAAATTTTGTACCTTGAAACACTTTTCTGAGAGCTTATGAAATGTTATTGAAAACTGACCACTTATAAAGCTAATTGAGTTTTAGAAAACAAAGTACTGGTTAGATACCATTCTCTGATCATAATACTAGTAAGTTAGATTTTAATAACAAAATCAGAAAACAGAAAAACCCTTCTAACTGAAAATTTAGAACTTTTTTCTTAAACCATTTGGGTCAAAGAGAAAATACAAATAAAAATACTTTTCAGAAAATAACAAAAGTGAAAATACTACATATCAAAATCTATGGGATGCAGCTAAAGCAGCACTCAGAAAAATGTATAGATTAAATGCCTTAATTATCGAGGAAGAAAAGAAAAATAAGGAACTAAATACAAAAATTAGCCAGGTATGATGGCGTGCCCTTGTAGTGCCAGCTTCTTAGGAGGCTGAGGTGGGAGGATCCCTCGAGTCACGGAGTTCAAGGCTGCAGTGAGCTATAATCATGCTGCTGTACTCCAGCCTGGGCAACAGGTGAAAACCCTGTCTCTAAAATAATAAACTAATAATAAATAAGTTTTGGGTTTAGAGGTTGGCATGTGTGTAGGGTGAGGGGCATGTACTTCACTCAAATTATTGAGGATAATGTCTTACCCTCCGCCTTTCTATTTCTTATTACCCATAATTAGTTATTGATAGAACATGCTTACTTTGGAAATTACTGCTGCTACAAGGAAGATTTTCTCACATTCAAACATTTATATGAACACATGAATGCATAATAAGATTCTTTCTCCTTCTCTCTCTCTTTTTAATTTACAGGCATAGATATTCTTCATCAACTAGGCCTTGGAGGCAAAGATGTAAGACACTCATCATCAGTGACTGCTGTACCATCATCATCTACACCATTACCTCAGGGGGTCCATTTAACACAATTAGGTGTCATTTTAAAAAATGATGCTTATATCGAGTCTCCTCTCTTGAAAATTTTACCAGTCAACTTAGGGCAGCCGTTTACAATATTAACTGGGTTACAGTCACATCGGGTGAACAATGCATTTCTCTTCAGCATTAGAAATAAAAATAGACTGCAATTAGGAGTACAATTACTACCTAAAAAATTAGTAGTACACCTTGGAGGAAAGCAGCCTGTAGTTTTCAACTACAGTGTTCATGATGAGCAATGGCACTCATTTGCCGTTACTGTTAGAAATCAAGTTGTCTCAATGTTTGTTGAATGTGGAAAGAAATATTTTAGCACAGAGACTATTTCAGAAGTTCAGAGCTTTGATTCTAATAGTGTGTTTACCTTAGGAAGTATGAATAATAATTCTGTCCATTTTGAAGGAATAGTATGTCAGTTAGATATTATTCCTTCTGCAGAAGCATCTGCAGACTACTGCAGATATATGAAACAGCAGTGTCGCCAAGCAGACAAACACCAACCTGAAACAAGCCTTCCTTGCACAACTCTCATACCAACTAAGATACCAGAACATTCTCCCCTGCCCAAACGATTTGCTGAAAAAGTACTGTCAGAGGATTCATTTACTGAAGACAAGAGCATTCCAAATATCATAACTCATGATTCTGAAACAGTATATAAGAGACAAGAGCACCCGATATCAAGATCTCAGTTATCTTCTCTTCAGTCAGGAAATGTCTCTGCTGTGGATCTCCCAAACCTTGGGATTCAGGCCAAAGAAATGATCACTGAGGAAGGTACTCAGACAAATTTAAGCCTGTCAGTGACCCCTCATCGCCTCAGTGAGGCAAGAATGAATACCAAGAAGAAATTTAGTTCTCTTCTAAACGTATCTGGCAATATCACACAACATGATGATAAAGTAACTGGTCTGTCACTGTTTAAGAAGATGCCATCTACTCTTCCACAAATAAAACAAGATGCAATGACTAATCTCAAGAAGGCTATCACAGCAAATCTGCACACTAATGAACTCACAGAAATGCAACAGATTTTAAACACAACCTTGTACAGAGAGGCAAATGAGCCATCTGTGGATAATCACCTTGATAAAAGGAAAGAAGGTGAATTTTATCCTGAAGCTATGTATCCCATCGAAAATAGCTATGAAACTGAGCTTTATGATTATTATTATTATGAGGATCTAAATACAATGCTCGAAATGGAGTATCTGAGAGGGCCAAAAGGAGACACTGGACCTCCCGTAAGTTTTTTTTTTTTATTTAATTTCTCTTAATATGCTAATTTAAAATACAAATTAAAGAGAGTTCTCTGGATCAAACAACACATAACAGATAAAATCCATCACAGAAATTCATCCTAACACAGTAAGAGAATTTACGAATTTATGCTAGCTGTAACACATCTGCCAGAATGTAACCCTGGCTCAAATATTGCGCTTTTGTTCTTCAATTGGTAGGCTGAAAGGTTACTTAATTCTGGTAAAGTAGTGGGCAAACTATTTTTCTTGTTCAGTTGAAATTAGGAATTCAACTGCTAAATATAGGTCGTCATTCTTTGTATTTTGAAAATCATAGGATGAATTCATAGTCCTGATAAGGATATAAAAGATATAGTAGATTAAAAAAAATATATTAAATATATCCACTAAATATTCTCACAGCAAAATAGCATCTAATGGATTAAAATAGAGTTTAAAACTTACTTTAGTTAGAGATTATTGTGTAGTGAATCACTGACTGTCCTTAGTGATATGGTCAATTTATATTTATGGGTTAATTAAAGCTCCCCTTGCCTAACACACACAAAAACATCAGTTATCAATCAATTCAAGGGGAGATAAAACAGCCAAGGTACTTGTTTAATATCTTATAAACAAAACTGTGAGATAATAGACTGAATTTTTCAGCTCTGAATTTCTTTTGTTGTATAGGTGGGAGTTAGAGATCAACATTTGAAAATTTCTAAAATCATTTAAAAACCACTTAAAGCCATTTAAAATCACAGTGTTGAAAATATTATTTTTACCTTTCAGATTTGTATACCTAAATTTACCTTTATGTCTTTAGAAATTTTCTTTTTCAAAATTGCAAGTAGACTAACATATGTCTTATTTAATGAAAATAAAAATTTGACTTTTTGGTTTAGCTCTAGAAATCACAGAATGGGAGAGGGTGAAGCCACTTTCTTAGCCTGTGTTTTCTTTGTGGTTGTTCCTAGAAGTGATTTGATAGGTATTGAGCCACTCTTGTTAGAGTAAATATTTAGAAGTTTAAAAATAAAATATGAAGAATATATTATAATAGAGAAATAAGCTCTTTATGACAATTATCAACATATTGGTAATAAAATGGAATCACTGGGGATGTCATATTAAACAAATAGTTATGGAAGCCATTTGCTTTTTTCAGAAAAAGTCACTCTTATCAGATGAGCAATTGATCTCTTCTATAAATTCAAAAATAGTCATTCAGTATTGGCAGGTGAAGCAGAGATATTCAGCAGATATTTACATAGTCTCTGCTATATGCAAGGCAGGAACACAAAGTATGTATAAGCCAGTCATTTCTCAGAAAGAGCTTATGTTTCATAATGAGGATAAAGGAGGCACATTTATAACCATTTAATATATCTTGTGGTAAAGTAGGATAAATGCTGAAGAGGCATGTGAGTTAAGGGTATGGGCAAGAGATGTTCAAAGTTAAAAAAAATAGTATTTTTTGATGGAGTCTCTAGGAACGGTCACTTAAAGCTGAGCTATTCAGAATAAGTTCTTGTGGACAAAGTTAGTTATGACCTGAGCTCTAAGAATGGGTAAGATTTTGAGAGGTAAGAGGACTGGGTGAGTTTTTTATAACAGTATAATAGCTATTGTTTATTGGGTTCCTTATAAGAGATGCTCTACCGGTCTCTTTATGTATATTACCTTAAAAGAACTTTGTAAAGTAGCATTATCCTCATTTTTCAGGTGAAGAAACTGAAGCCCAAAGGAGTTAATTTAGTTGCCCACAATGACATTGTTGGTAAATGATAGAGCCAGGATTTGAATCCAGTTTTTCTTCCGCTAAAGCAGACAAAGATCCAAGCTTGATGGTGTCAGCTTGTGGACTTTCTTATCTGACAAATGATCATTCTAACTTTATCTTGCTCTTAAAGGGAAATTTTGCAGGTTTCTAAGCAGAGGTATTAATCAGAAAGTCGTTCTGGTAACAGTGCCCAGGATAGGAAGTTTCTGTTACCATCTTAGTGTGAAAGGACTAGAACATTACCTAGGTTGTCAGCAGTAAATATGCAAAGGAAAAGTAGGATTTATGAGATTCTGAGGGAAGATTTCATAGAACTAGGAAACTGATGGGACCTAGGGACCAAGGAAAAAGGAAAAGAATAAAAGATGACTATCAAATTTTAAGCTTGTAGATTGAGAGAATAGTGATATCATTATTAGAAATTGAAATTAAGAGGGAAAGTCAATTTTAGAAGAGAAAAATGAAACATTTAAAGAACTGTTGGTAATTAAGCTGTTAGAAGAGTTGGAGAAGCTGAAGCAAAGAACAGATGTCAAGGCTGGGGATATAGATTTGGGAGTATTCCCATCAAGATTATAGTTGAAATTATAGAGTTGAATAAGATTTTCAAAGAGAAGAATGTGGTATAGGGTCACCAGTCAAATCAGGGGGACGTTTGCTTTTTGGTTATAGAAAGAAAAAGTGAAAGTGTGATGAGAAGTCAGAGAGATGGGAGAAAAGAATAGTGATATCAAAATATCAAAAAAGCAGTATCAGAAAGCTAAAGAAGAGAGTTTTGAGAAGGAATTGATCAGCAGGACCAAAAGAGACAGAGAAGTCAAAGAGAATGAGGACTGAGAAAAAGGGGTAATCTGTTGGCTATTTTGATGAGGAAATCGTTGTTGAACTTTGAGAATCCAACTTCAGCATGGATAGAAGACTAAAGGTAGATCTTAGAGAGCTAATGAGTGACTGAATGGTGATAAAGCAATGAACTTGTAGGGATTGTTTTATTTCTTCTTGAAGTAGATGTGACTGAAAAGCCTGAAGCCAGCCTGGTTTTTCCTACTTTTAGGTGACAATTTTTCCTGCCTATATACCCATGCAGTTCTTTATCTTTCAAGTTCTTTAAACCTATAAGGTTCTGAATCAGGTTTTTGGGGGGTACTCTTTTGATCTGAAGATTATTTTTTATTATAGAAAGACTTCCCCTTATAATAATCAAATATTGCTTGCTTCCCTTTTTCTAAATTCTTCAAGCATACCAGTTTGCATATGTTGAATGTCATTTGTGATGACGAATGGTATTTATTATCTTCTCTACAACCCTGTCATTATGATTGCTCTTTTCCATTTCATTTTGTATAAACTGATTTATTCTATATATTCCTATCCCTTCATTGATTTTTAAGTTATATTTAATCAGTTTTTATTGCTCTGACATGACTTTCATCAAAAAGTTTCTTTTTTGCGTTTTTATATTTTTAAATCTTCCAAAGTCTTCTTGGAGCTTTATTTTTGTAGATTAATGTCATTTTGAAATTCTTTGAATATATAGTGAACTGTATAACTTAACTCTTTCTCTGTTGTATGGAGTAATTCCTCTTCTGGTAAATGATTTTCATCTACTTTAAATTTATTTTCCTGTCCTCCTACTTTTCCCTTCCCCCAATATCTATTTATAAATCCTCTACTGGTTGCTTTCTGGTTGTTATTCATTTTTAAAATAAAGGTAACTCTGTCTGGGCTGTTTCAGAATGATATAGGGAGAGGCATAGAGAAGTAAGGTGGAATGCTACACAGAGTCAAATTTAGATTGCTGCCTAAAACGCCATCTTGTCATATTTGTTTTGTCTTCTACCCAAAGGCATGTGTCCTCTCACATTCATGCACAATTTGTTGTGAAGCCCTTTGTATCCCAGGCTCTCTGAGGAGTGATAGGGTGATCTGTGCTCTTCTTGTATTTCGTCCCCTCTCACCAGAGAGAGGTTTGGTTGTAGATCATAAAATGATATGTTCTTCTTCTTCAGCTCCACCTTTTCTACTCTTGGCTCTTTGAGGTTGGGTTTTTACAGGGTCATGAATTGTATTTCCTGTGGCTTGCTCATTCCCTTAAACCTTATTGTTGTGATAAAAAAAAATTCTCGAAGTGGATTTTCAAGACTAATATGTGTTGAGGTCTGAGGAGGTTTTTGGTTTTGGTTATCTCTCAACACCTTCATTCTAAAGTTCTGAGTATTGGGCAGATAATCTTCATATTTTGTGGTTTGTGGCTATGCCCCTTCCTCGTTTCACTGGGGATGAAGTTTTCTTCCCTTGGTGCTTTTTGTTGTTTACAGCTGGTTTTGAGAGAGGGAGGGTAGTCTGAAAAATGTTCTCACTCTGACATCTTTTATCAAAATTCTCTAGAGATCTTTTAAAAACGTGAATCAGATAATGTTATTTATCAGCTTAAGTCCTTCGGTGGAAGAAGATTATAGCACTTAAACTGAAACTCTTTATCCTGACCCGGGCAGTACGTGATATGGCCCCTGCTTACCTCTGCAACTGTGTCTTGCTCTACTCTTCTCCTTGCTCTATTAGTTTTCTTTTAATTCCTCAAAAAGACTGTGTCTTTTCTTTGTTTGGTTTGGTTTTACTTATGCCCTCATTCATTCATTCCTGTCTTCTGGAATTTTATTTTCTTCTCTTTTCTGGCTTCTATTCATCTTTTAGGTCTAACTGTATACTTCTGCAGAAAAGCCTTCTCTGACATCACTATATAAATTAGATCCACTATGCTAATCTCTTTCTTGGTTGCCTATTCTTTTCCTCCATATTATTAAGTAAGATTTGTAATTATGTGTTTATCTGTTAATGCGTGTCTTTTTATCTAGACTGGAAACTCCAGGAGGTTGTGATGCTTTATAATGTTTGTTGAGTGAGTGAATGAATAAATTAAAAAAGGAACATAAGACGCAACATTAACTGACCAGGGTTTATTATCTTTTATAAGTATTGGTCTATCAGATCGATTTACCTGAATGTATATATTACCCTAGTAATAATAATATGTAACATTTAGTCAGTGGTTGCTGTGCCTCATGCATACCTTTAAAAGGTTAATTAGACTACAGTTTACTGGTTAGCTACTATATGCCAGGCACGTGACAGGTGTTTTATATACAATAGCTTTAATTCTTACAATAACCCTAAAAGACAAATGTCTATCATCAATATTTTGAAGATGAGGAAACTAAGGCTTAGAAAGGGTAACTGACTTATCCAAGGTTATTCAGCTAGTAAATGACTGAGGCATGATTTGAATCTACATTGTACAATTGCAAAGCCATTGCTTTTAAAACTGAATTGTACTTTCTCTTAATAACAAATAGAAAGTTAAAGTGGCTTTTTTAGTACTTAACCTTCATTTATAGAAAATAATTTATTCTCCTCAAAAATATTATGCTGTAAAAATTATGTTTCTTCTCTGGTATCTAGAAAATGCCTATTATGTTGTCAAAGACTGAGAAATGCAAAATCGTGAAGACATATGATAATTGATTTTAATTTAGTGCTTATTAAACAACTCAAATATTTCAATCATGACATAAAATATATGTTCTTTCCCCCCTAGTATCTAATATTAATTGCATCTTAGTTCAGGCTGCTAGAACAAAATTTTATAAACTAGGAGGCTTATACACAATAGAAATTTATCTCTCACGGTTCTGGAAGTTGGGAAGTCCAAGATCAAGGTGCCGGCAGATTTGGTAGTTGGCCAGGGCCTGATTTCTGGTTTATAGATGGCACCTTCGTGCTGTGTCCTCACATGGTGGAAGAGGAAAATGAACTAACTCCCTTACACCTCTTTTATAGAACACTAATCCCTGACCCATCACCTGCCAAAGTCTACATCTCCTACTATCATCACTTTGCTTAGAATTTCAACATATACATTTTGGTGAGGGGACACAAATATTCAAGCCATAGCAAACTGCCTTTTCAGTGTGAATGGAATAGTGTTTTCTTTTGTCACAAAGTGGTGAGACAAGGCACTAAACCCAGCTAGACATGTTCAAAGAAAACTTTACTTTTTCATTTTAGTTCCAATTTATCCTACTTGCCCTTATTTTGGGGGATTTAAATTTAAATCAACAGCTGCTAACTTTTTTATTATAGCAACAGGGCCAGAGTTAACTTGAAAAGAAAGTCAATTTTTCTTGACAAAATGTAATTTCTGTCAATTTTTCTTTTACTCAATTTTTATTGAGTAAAAATCAATATTTGATGGAAGTTAGTGATCTGATAATGGCTGCTCAGAAAGGAGAATGCCCTCCATTAGGGGCTGAATAGAAATAGCATTTCTCTCTCAATATTAGGAAATATAGGAAAAGTTTTATAAAGTTAGGGGGTAGGAGAAGAAAAAATACAACTAAAGGAAAAACATGGGCAATTTGAAATATATAATGAATACCAGAAAACTGCAAATAACTGTAATAAAAAGAGAAAGTCTCCAGGAGTAGTTAATATAAAAAAAGATGAGAAATACGCAAAATAACTGTTATTTTTCAACAAAATGTACTCATTTCCCTCCTGTGTTTTTGAAATGGAATGATCCTTTCCCATCAATCCATTTTCCCTCTCCTCCTTTGAAACTCAATGTAAATTTTACGTGTACCTGGCCATGCTGTAGATTAAACTGTATGAAATTATAAAATTGTAGGTTAAAAAACTGTCACATGAGCCAGGCGTGGTGGCTCATGCCTGTAATTCTAGCACTTTGGGAGGCCAAGGCGGGCAGATCATGAGGTCAAGAGATTGAGACCATCCTGGCCAACATGGTGAAACCCCATCTCTACTAAAAAATATAAAAATTAGCTGGGCGTGGTGCCATGCACCTGTGGTCCCAGCTACTCAGGAGGCTGATGCGGGAGAATTGCTTGAACCCAGGAGGCGGAGGTTGCAGTGAGCCAAGATCGTGCCACTGCACTCCAGCCTGGTGCCTGGAAACAGAGCGAGACTGTCTCCAAAAAAAAAAAAAAAAAAAAATACAGTCACATGTTGGCAAGTACATATGATTTAACCTGGATTCATCTCTTTATTTTTTATGTGCAATCAGCATAGGTATATAAACATTTTATAATGAAGCAAAATAAAGCCCATTAGGTCACAGTACTTGTTATTGGTGAGGCTAGTATTTTAACCCTGATGTGTCTAATTTGAAAGCGTGTACTATTTTTGCTGCAATAATGAATGAATATTTGTTAAATGGAATATTCGTAGGCTCTATAGACACCAAGAATAATGCCATATCAGCAGAGTGCTCAGTAACAATTGAATGAATGAATAGATGAATGAATGACTATGTGTTCAGCCATATCACAAATGAGCGTTTATTCTTCCACAGTTGATTGTTAAAGTAAGTAAAAAAAGACCACATAAAACTTTATATGGAGAAGTAAAGAAGTAGTGTCCTATTTCTTATTTGACATATTTAAAGTAACATTTAAGTAACTCAGAACACTTTAACAGTTGATCAGTTTTGCTTTCATATTTTGTTTTATAAATATTTAACTCTATTAGTGACTTCCTGGTGTGCTGCAATTGGTATAAGTCAGATTTATTAATGAATATACAAGAAGGATCTCGTTATAACAGTTTTAACACATTACACAGATCCTTGGTATAATTCTTTTCAAAGAACATAAAATGATCAGTGCTTTCATTTTTCAAAGCAAATCTTTTGAATTGTGTTTGGAAAAAAAAACTTGTAGTTGTTGGTCTCCAAACCCTAAATTGATTTCCTCCTTTCATAATAAAAGTAAATTTAGGTAAAAAATTACCCACAAAACTACTAGTTGTGGTCCCTTTAAAAACCAGATACAGTGGCTGTAACCATAAGTCATAGACTTCGTGCTACCATTTCTGGCCAAATTAAAGAGGCTGCTTGAGTTTCAACTCACCCCTGCTGATTTGGGTAAGGGGATTCCTGTTACTTTGAAATCATCATCAGCTGGGAACTGGGACTGAAAAAGAGTTATCTTGGGGTGGAAATCTTATTAAGACTTGTAAGAAAAAATATATCTACTATCATGCCTAATGTCTTGGCATTTGTTTTCCAAGGGTCCACCTGGTCCAGCAGGTATCCCAGGTCCGTCAGGGAAGAGAGGTCCACGGGTAAGTAGATGTGCTACATTTCCTGCTGGCAATGAGAATTTGTAACTTTCTAACATGTTTTTTCTAGTATTGTACAGTATGTACTTCCTTTGGAAACCTGCCTGGATCTTCAAACTTAGCCCTACCTTAGCCAATTCAAGAGGAGCTTAAGAACACATGCAGCCTGGTTTATTTTGAATGTAAACACAGAGCCAAAGCATTCTCTGTGAAAATGTCCAACAAAGATAATCAAATTTGTAAATTAGTGGCTGTTCTGATGCTACTAATAACATTATTCTTACTTATAAAGTGATCTCAATGGTGTAAGGTGAGATTCATTTGTTTAGGGAAATGAAGAGGAGTGGGCTGCCTTAAAATAGTACATTCCTGGATTACATAGTGGAAAATACTGCAGCTATTGACTAGAAAAAAACTGCCCTGAGGAAAAACCTGCCTTAAAGATCAGTAGTTTTTCATATTACACAGGCCCAACAAAAGATTTATTGCTATGTTAGAATTAGTTTCTTTCAAACTTAAAAAAATATGGATTTTTTTTTTTACTATAGAAAGTCTTTGTTCAATGAATTAGAAAAAGGATTCTGTGACAAATGCAAACACCTTTTATAATCCACTTTGTATTTCTTCTGATTTTTATTTAACATACAAAGATTATAAAGAAAAATTAAAGTATTACTTTAAGTTGTCTGTAGTCACATCAAACTCTTGTCCATTTAAGGCCTAAGATAAATTCTCACTGGGCTCTAGCTTTTTCGTGTTAAAAAAAAAAAATCTCTGTAGTTGATGACCTATCACATTTCTCCCGTAGTCCCTTTTAAACCCTTCTCATTCTCTAGCCCATGAACTATTCCCATCCTCCTACTTTGTGAGAATTTGGATCCTACTTTTCTGAGAAACTGGGCCCATCTTTGTACTCATTCTATTCCCTCTCCAGTGCTAAGGTTGTTCTCTCAACAGCATGAACTTCAGGTTCAGAATCTCTGTCTATTATCATAATACAGCAGTTTCCTTCCCTAATTTCTTTTTTATCCTCCCTTTATTTGTTTAATTCTCATTCCTTTAAAGAAGAGTGGTTTTTTTTTTCTCAAGGCTAATTATTTTACTTGTGTTCCTAATTTCATCTTATCTAACTTAAAAGTTGCAACTTCACATTTTTTCTCTCCCTAAATTTTATATTATTTGGCAACAATCAACAAGTTATCCCTTTTTCATAAATCCCAAACTTTCACTGATATTAATTTTTCCTAAAGCTGTTGTTTTGGCTCACTGTTGTTTGCACTACTGAGCTTTATGAAATAATAATTTATATCCATTGTCCTTACTTTTACATTAGCAACTCATTCATTAATCCCCACAAATGCTTGTTAAAATGTACTTTTGGAAGACTGCCAATGACATATGTCATAACATCTATTCATTTTTTTTTTTGAGACAGGGTCTCACTCTGTCACCCAGGCTTGAGGGCAGTGGTAGGTATCACAGCTCACTGTAGCCTTGATCTCCAGGGCTCAGGGCATCTTCTCACCTCAGCTTTCTGAGTAGCTGGTACTGCAGGTGTGGGCCACTATGTTTGGCAATTTTTTTTTATTTTTGGTAGTGATGAGGTCTTGCTGTTTCGCCCTGACTGGTCTCAAACTCCCAGTGCAAGTGGTGATCCCACCTCAGCCTCTCAAAGTGCTAGGATTACCACACCTGGCCAAAATTTAATCATTTTTCTTTAGTTTTCATCTTGTTAGATATATTTTCAATATTTGCGTTGCTGACACCTCTGTCTTTCTGAAGCATTCTGCTCTATTCAGAATTGAAGAGACAAATAATTATCAACTCTATGTTATTTGTTAAGAGGGTGGCATGGCTGAATAGCACAGAAGTAGGGTACAAAACTGAAATAAGTATAGGGAGCCTAGACACATGGACTGCTTTCTGGAGAGAGTCCTCTGTTCCACTATTTACTGGTTATAGGAGCTTTAGTTTCCTGATTTTTAAATGGGAGTAAAAATAATAACCTTGCAGGATTGTTGTAAGGATTAGTAATGAGAAACATAAAGCATTAACGTAGTTCCTAGCATATAGTAGGTACTCAGAAAATAGAATCAACTTTTGAATTCAGATTGTATAATTTATCAGCGATACAAAATAAAATTACTAAATATTAAATGAGTGTAGCTAGTCAATGTGTTAAGTACTACACTAGTAATATTTTTAAGAGTCTCTTTTCAAATAATTTATAATCCTGGGACTAAATAGAACATGCCATAAAGCAGTTAAAATAGAAATAAAGTATTTAAGTAACAGATTAGAATAGTGTAAGAAATGCCCCAAGGGAATATACAATCAATTGGTAAATGAATTTTACATGAAGAAATTTCTGTATAAGTTAGTAAGAGAGATATATTACTTCAAGTTGTTGTGGCTAGGATTTAAAAGTGAGTTGAGATCTGAAGAATAATTTGGGTAGGTATAGGGGACAAGCTAAAGGAAGTAGATCTTTAAGGCATACTTAATAGCATTAGCAAAAACTCAAGTGCAGAAAGGGATAACACATGTTGAGAGGGAAGTAAGCAATTGTACTTTGTTCCACTCCAGTATGTTCCAAGAATGATGACTTGTTTTTACTACTTGCAGGGCATACAAGGGCCACATGGAAATCCTGGGTTACCTGGATTACCTGGTCCAAAGGTAAGTGATTACTAATGAGTATCACATGATTTTCCTGACATTAAAAGAAGATCCCTCACATTTAAGGCCAGTCTTGGTACATCAAGGATCTCTGTCGTCTCCAGAGCATGATTTTTCAACATGATTGTCTTAGCCTGGCAAAGAGCTGAGTTCCTCTGAAAGCCCACCATACTTGGATTTGTATTCTTAGTGGTAAATCAGGCACAGGCCTGCTTAGTATTCCAAATTCATTATTGTCCAAAATATGATGGCAATGTATGGAAATCTCTGAAATATGAGATTATGATTTGAGTAATTTACCTTAAATTAAGGCCATTTAAATTTTTAATAAACACCAAGGAAATAAAATATTATTTACCTGCTCCATACTTCCCTAATTATTTTTACCTGAAAAATTTCTGAAGGTGTTTAAAGAATGATCAAATGTTTATGAAAACAACTAACCTGAAATCTATATACGATGTCCATAGTTAAGTGTACATAATTGTATGATAATTATATGATAGATAACAGTGTGATAAATCTTAGTGAGAACATACAAAAAGTGTAGAAGAATACAGATACACAGGTTGATTAGCTTGAGAGAGAGTATGGGCATGGAAATATCACTAAATGTAAATATAAAATATTTAATGGTATCTGCATTCCCATTAAAATAAAATATTCCCATTCCCATTATATATATATATATACATGTATTAAATATATTTACATATTTAATACTTCCCAATTAAAATATTTCCATTCCCATTATATATAATATATATATTAAATAAATATATATAAAATAAAATATTCCCATTCCCATAAAATATATAAAATAAAATATTTCCATTCCCTAGATATATATATATGCTTAGTTTGTTCAGGCTGCTATAACAAAATACCATAAACAGAGTAGTTTATAATCAACAGAAATTTATTTCTCACAGTTCACACAATTCTGGAGCCTGGGAAGTCCAAGGTTAGAGCACCAGAAGATTTGGTATCTACTGAGGGCCTGCTTTCTGATTCATAGGCAGAGCCTTCTCAATGTATCATCACAAAATGGAAGGAACTAGCTATGTCTCTGGGGTCTCTTTCATAAGGGCACTAATCCTATTCATACGGGCTCCACCTTCAGTTATTACATTGGGGATTAGGGTTCAACGTATAAATTTTGAAGTCTATTGCATTAGGAAGAGAAGGAAAGAAAAAAGTGTGCATATGAGTGATGACAGAGTTTGGGGAACAGATTAGATAAGTATTAGGATCTTGGTTGCCAGTAACTTTATGAATCTTTTAGGGTCTCACCCCTCTGCTTATCAGAGATCACATTCAGAAGTAAACATGTAATCATATAGATTGGGGTTAAGAACAGAAGTTTTGTAGTCTGACAGATGTGGGTTCAAGGCCCAGCTTTTACAATTTGAATGACTAAAAGCAAATTGCTTGCTTAGGCTCATTAAGCTTCTTTTCTTTTCTGTAAAATGGGGAGAATCATGGTACCTACTCATGGCGCTTTAGTGATGGCTAAATACATTAATGTGAGTAAAGCTCTTAACATGGTGCTGTCATGTCATAAGTAGTATAATTATTATTAATGGGTAATAGCATATAGCAAGGATAATTCAAATCTAAATTTCCTAAAATTTCTCACCTGTATTGACAATTTTTTTGAGTTCAATAAAAGTGCCTGAGAGAGGAAAAACAGACTCTTTAAAATCAAGTCTGGATAAGTAATAGGGAAGAAGATAGATGGCTTCTAAAGAAATTAGAAATTTGTTTTTCAGTTTGTGCTTCCAAGCCCCTTTGGTGACTTTATAATTAGTCTATCTAATAAGGTTAAAGTAGCTGTAAAGACTCAGATTATATTTCTCCACAGGGCTGAATTTATACTGGGTATATATTCCTACTAATTGCCTCCTCTCCACAAGACTCAGGGAGACATAAAAAAAGGAGAGGGGAATTTCTACCTGGCTTATATTCTTTTGCCTCTTCTAGGTTGGTGCAAAATCAATTCCAGTTTTTGCCCATTAAAAAGGCAGAAACCACAATTATTTTTGCGCCAATCTAATAGTTCAGCCAGTAGCTAACAGACACTCATAATTTGACTCTCAATCTGCAGTGACAAGAATCAGTTTACTCCATGTAGAGAGTCCTTTCGTACTAAGCACTGTTGCTGTTTCAGAATAGAAGCAAATAAAAACAAAAAAATTGAAAAATAGGGTGAGGAGACATAAAGCTAGAGATGGTGGAAAGCATTTTATTTCATTGACTTCTTAAAATGTGTATACATATTTAGAAGAAAATATTTGAGAAAATGAAGAACTTTGTATCAAACTAAAATTATCCCTGTTCCAAGACTGAACACATTGTAATGGAGATTCTAGTTACTCTGATTTAATTATAAGAATGTAACAAATTATCTATCACATGTACCTGGAAAATATGTATCAAAAATAAAATTTAAAAATATTAAAAATAGTGTTTTAAAATACTGTTTGGTATTAATATATGTCTGTGGTAAAATGATCTAGGAAAGAAGAAAATGTAATCTTTAATATTACATTTAGTAGGATGGATTTAATTTTGACTATAACTATTCATCAATAAGATATTTTATGAACCCATATATGGAGGATTGGAAAACCTCCATTTATTTTGCAAAATATTAGGCCTATTGGGGATTAAATTGTATAAACCTGAATGATAGTCTTTAATTCATATTTAGTTTAAGAATTTGATAACTGTGTCCAAACTAGCCAAAATTGACCATGATTTAACTGCATATATTTGTGGAAGGTAGAGATTTGTGACAGGTGTTAAAAAATCACCATTGTGTCAAAATGTGTTATATAAAGCTTGTAGTGTTTGATTTAGTGAAACTGGTTTTCTTAGGTACTTAACATGTATTTCTAGAGTAATCAGGATGAATAGAACATTAGAACATTTAGGTTTTATACTTTATAATCCTCTTTTAACTAATATCTGCCACTTATTTTATGTATGACATCTCATTTAGTTTTATCCCAATCATAAGTACCATGAGAGCAGGCTTTATTACCTTCTGGTTTGCACAGAAAAAAACACTTGAGAGAAGTATGCACTTAACCAAGGTAACACTGTAAGTGGTAGTGGCGGAGACAAAATTGGAAATGTCTTAGTCTTTTCCTTATGCTAGGTTGTCTCTCCCGACACAATGAGGAATTCTTTTAAAATAAAATATTACCATTCCCATTATATATAATATATATATTTAATATATAAAACATCTTAAGAAGAAAGGTCAGAGGTAGGGTTACCTAACTTAAAGAAATTGTGAATTTATTTTATAATAGTAGCAAAGTAGTTATATTCCAAGGTTCCAGGTTATCTTGTGGATAATGATAGTAATATAAAAATTCTATGAGGAGTGAAACTCATTCCTAATCCCTGAGGCCTTTGTTGTTAAATAGTTAAATAATAGAAGTATAAAGTGCCATGCAAAAATTTAGTGGATATGCAGCAATTTTTTTCAGCATGATTTAAAATAGAGAAAGACTATTGAGATCATTAGCTGAGATCAGGAGACTGATGGTAGAAATGATGTTCTTTAAAAAAAAAAAAAAAAAAAAGTAAATTCCATTTCCTGTTTGCCAGAGAGAATGGCCTTTTTCTTCTTATCAAATGCCACCTGGGTCCATAGTTTATCATATTTATCTATTAAATGAACTATATTTCTATTTATTTCCAGGGTGATGGAAATGTTTATTGCTATTAATTAAACACATGCAATTATGCTGTAGATCTTTGAACATGAGTAATGAATACACATAGAGTCAATGTCTTCAGTCTACCATGTGCTTATAATTCCAGTCCAGGTAATCTGTGGTCAAGACAGTTCTTCTCCAAAAAATGCTTCACAGAGGAAGCCTGAAACCTTCCCACAAACATTCACATCTTATGTTAATTTAGTCAGGACCAATGCTTCCTTCAAATTTAATCCAGTTAAATGAAAATATCTAGCCTTAACCCATAGTAACAATGTTTCATTAATAATATTTAATATATTAGTATATATATTAAGTATTCAACACCAAAGAGTAGTATCTTAGTGTTACCTTCTATCCTTGGTTATGACTGTCTTCTCCCATGTCTCCATCATGTATTTATCTTAACTAGAAGGACAATTTCTCCTTTGATGTGAATTAAATAAAGATCTTAAATAAAGATGCTTACTCACACTAAAAATTTTTTAATGGGTCAGATTGCCATAAAAAATAGTCAGTCCAACATTATGAAAATGTAAAAAGTGATATGGGAGCTGGGCAAGATGACTAACTAGACATAACCATGTGGAACAGCTGCCACTGAAGACCAGGATTTCGCACACTTTTAACAGATCTGTAGAGAAAGGGCACTGAGAATGGACAGAGGGAAGACACAGAAGCTGGACTGAAGAGGGAGGAAGCTGGGAACCCTGCATGGGGCTACTTCACATCGGGACTCATTCATGAACCCCAACGACTCTCGGGGAACAGGTGAATTCAACTGGCAAGGAGCAACCCACTTTCGCCAGGGGCCTCTGGAATTCTGGCAGGAGGAGACCCCTTAACCACCACAGACACTTGATTGGCAGAGAGAGCTGCTTAGGTAAGTGGGAAGCGCAGCACTTCAGTCAGTGTGAAGCCCAGAGGGTTTGGTGCAGGAGCATCTGTGGTGGAGCATGGCCAGGGATGCCAATCCCCCTATGCTCTGCTTGCTCCCATAGGAGACTTTAGCCCTAGGGGAACTGTTCCCTTAGGGGAACTTTAGCCCATCTGTAAACTCTGCAGAGTGGTCTTCCCTATCAGATGGGCCCGGTCTGATCTGAGATTTCCTTGATCTGCTGGCTTCTCCCAGGGCACCCAATGCTGCATTGCAAACAGATCAACCAGGCCGGGTCCCTGGGTGCCTGCATTATAACTCCTGCACTGTTGGACTATGCCTGACCAGCAGAGCGACCTCTGGACGTGCAACAGCCTACCTGTTCCCTCCCCCATTGCAGCATCCCTAGGTCCCATGGCCACTCCCCATATTGCTTTGCCAATGCATGTGTGTGCAGTCAGGTCTTGCCTTCCCTGCTCCACTGGTATGCATGTGCACCTTGCCCTGCTACTGAAGCTGGCGTGTGTGCCCTCCACCTCCCCTCCCTCTGCCATACCACTATTGCAATCAGGTCCTTGGTAGGCACAGAGCCTTCCAGGCCTGCCCCTTGCCAGCACCCCACCCCTGTACCAACACTGCCACTGGAATGAAACTAGGCATGAAGAACAGTGGACGCTCTCCCACCCTTGAGCAGCCACCTTCACCTGCGTAAACATGCAGAGGGCACACACAATCCTGCACCTGCCAGTACCTCACCCCTGTGCTAACACCACCACCTGTGTGACCCCCACCTTCCTGAGTCATGCTACCTCCGCCACTGCTGTAAATGCCTGCATGAAGGCTGGTCCCGCAGCACCTGCCAGCACCCTGCCATGCTACTGCTGCTGGCATGTGCAAACAAGGACAGATCCCACTGTTACCACACTATAAAGCACTTTGGCTGGCACCACCCACTGGAGTGCTGTGACCAGAAGTCCAGGAACTCAGCTCCCCTCAGTGTAGTGAGTTCCTAACCTTGAGGAGCCAGAGAACAAAGTCAAGGCCCAATATCAGTCACTCAGAATTAAAGCACATAATTCAGGGTTGTGAGTTGAGCCTTGGCCCCTTAAAATCTTCCAGAAATGAGACCAGTTGACTAAGCCAATCTTATACCACATAAAACCCTCAAGTTCATCAAATAGGATAAAAGAAAAAAACCATTCAAAGGATAGTAACTTCAAAGACTGAAGGAACATCAGCCCTCAAAGATGAGAAAGAACCAGTACAAGAACTCTGACAACTTAAAAAGCCAGAGTGCCTTCTTTCCTCCAAATGACTGTACTAGCCCTGCAGCAAGGCTTCTGAACTGGGCTGAGATGGCTGAAATAACAGAAATAGAATTCAGAATATGAATAGGAACAAAGATCATTGAGATGCAGCAGGAAGCTGAAACCCAACACAAGGAAGCTAAGAATCACAATGAAATGATACAGGAGCTGACAGACAAAAATAGACAGTATAGAAAAGAATGTAACTGACCTGATAGAGCTGAAAAAAAAAATATGAATTTCATAATGCAATCACAAATGTTAAAATAGACCAAGCCAAAGAAAGATCTCAGAGCTGGAAGACTGACTTTCTGAAGTAAGACAGTCAAGAATGAGAAAAAGGAATAAAAAGAAATGAACAAAGCCTCTGAGAAATATAGGATTATATAAAGAGAACAAATCAATGACTCATTGGTGTTGCTGAAAGAGATGGTAAGAATGGAAACACCTTAAAGATATTTCAGGATATCATACATGAGAAACTTCCCTAACCTAGCTAGAGAGGCCAACATTCAAATCTAGGAAATACAGAGAACCCCAGTAACATAATTTACAAGAAGATCATCCCCAAGACATATAATCATCAGATTCTCCAAGGTTGAAATGAAAGGAAAAATGTTAAATGCAGCTAGAGAGAAAGGTCAGGTCACCCAGAAAGGGAAGCCTATCAGACTAACAGCATACTTTTCAGCAGAAACCATAAATGTCAGAAGAGACTGAGGGCCCATGTTCAACATTGTTAAAGAAAAGTAATTCCGACCAAAAATTTCATATCCAGCCAAACTAAGCTTTTTAAGCAAAGGAGAAATAAGATCCTTTTCATACAAGCAAATGCTGAGGGAGTTAGTTACCATCAGACTTGCCTTACAAGAGCTCTTGAAGGAAGCACTAAATATGGAAAGGAAGGACTGTTACCAGCCACTACAAAAACACACTTATGTACACAGATCATTGACACTTTAAAACAACCACACAAATAAGTCTGCATAAAAATCAGCTAACATCATGAAGATAGGATCAAATCCATATATATCAATACTAATCTTGAATGCAAACAGGCTAAATGCCTCAATGAAAAGGAATAGAGTGGCAAGCTGGATAAAGAACCAAGACTCAATGGTATGCTGTCTTTTAAGAGATCCATGTCACATGCAATGACACCCATAGGTTCAAAATAAAGGGATAGAGATAAATCTACCAAGCAAATGGAAAACAGAAAAAAGCATGGGTTGCGATCCTAATTTTGGACAAAATAGACTGTAAGCCAGAAAATATCAAAAAGACAAAGAAGGGCATTATATAATGGTAAAAGCTTCAATTCAACAAGACCTATCTATTCTAAATATATATGCATTTAACACAGAAGCAACCGGATTCATAAAGCAAGTTCTTAGAGACCTTCAAAAAGGCTTAGATTCCCATGCCATAATAGTGGGATATTTTAACACCCCACTGACAGTATTAGACACATCATTGAGGCAGAAAATTAACAAAGATATTCAGGACCTGGACTCAGCACTGGATCAAATGGACCTGATAGACATCTACAGAACTCACCATCCAAAACAACGGAATATATATTCTTCTCATCACCACGTGGCGCATACTCTAACATCGATCACACAGTGGGACATAAAACAATCTGCAGCAAATGCAAAAGAATTGAATTCATACCAACCACTCTTTTGTATTATAGCAAAATAAAATTAGAAATCAAGGCTAAGAAAATTGCTCAAAACTATACAATTATATTGAAATTAAATAACCTGCTCCTGCATGACTTCTAGGTAAATGATGAAATTAAGGCAGAAGTCAAGAAGTTCTTTGAAACTAATGAGAACAAAGGTACAAATATCAGAATCTCTAGGACACAGGTAAGGCATCCTTAAAAGGAAACTTATAGCACTAAACACCCATATCAAAAAGAAGTATCTTAATTTAACAACCAAATATCATAGCTAAAAGAACTGGATAACCAAGAGAAAACTAACCTCAAAGTTAGCAGAAGACAAGAAATAACCAAAATAAGAGCTGGACTGAAGGAGATTGAGACATGCAAAAATTGTTCAAAAGATCAATGAATCCCAGAGCTGATTTTTTTGAAAAAATTAATAAAATAGACTGCTAGACTATTTAAAAAAGAGAAAATATTCATATAAACACAATTAGAAACAACAAAGGGATATTATCACTGACCCCACAGAAATACAAATAACCACCAGGGAATATTATAAACACCTCTCCGTACAAAATCTAGAAAATTTAGAAGAAATGGATAAGTTCCTGGACATACACACCTTCCCAAAAATGAACCCAGAAGAAATTTCATCCCTGAACAGACCAAAAATGAGCACCAAAATTGAATCCGTAATAAATAGCCTACCAACCAAAAAAAGCCCAGGACAAGGCAGATTCATAGTCAAATTCTACTAGATGTACAAAGAAGGGCTGGTACCATTCCTACTGAAACTATTCCAAAAAACTGAGGAGGAGGGACTCCTTTCTAACTCATTATATGAAGCCAGCATCATCCTGATACTAAAACCTGGCAGACATACAACAACAAAAAAAGAAAATGGTATGCCAACATCCTTGATGAATATCAATTAAAAAATTCTCAACAAAATACTGGCAAACTGAATCCAGTGGCACATCAGAAAGCTTATCCACTATGATCAAGCAGGCTTTATCTCTGCGATGCAAGGTTGTTTCAACATGTGCAAATCAATATGTGATTCATCACATAAACAGAAATAAAGACAAAAACTACATAATTATCTCAATAGATACAGAAAAGGCTTCTGATAAAATTCAACACCCCTTCATGTTAAAAACTCTCAACAAATTAGCCATTGAAGAAACATACCTCAAAATAATAAGAACCATCTATGACAAATACATAGCAAACATTACACTGAATGGGTCAAAGCTGGAAGCATTACCCTTGAAAAGCAGCATAAGACAAGGATGCCCTCTTTCACCACTTCTATTCAACATAGTATTGGGAAGTCCTGGCGAGAGCAATCAGGCAAGAGAGAGAAATGAAGAGAAATAGAAAGAGAGGAAGTCAAACTATCCCTGTTTGCAGACCACATGATTCTATATCTAGAAAACCCTACAGTCTTGAACTCAAAGCCCCTTCAGCTGATAGACAACTTCAGCAAAGTTACTGATCATCTTTTGATGATGCTAAGTAATTATGTCTGTAAGATCCTCAGATCCTCTGACATCAGTTAGATATCCAGCAGTTCAATTTAGTTCTGACAACAGCTTACCGGAGTTCACATCAGCCTCCACAGTTTTTAAGACTGAGTCTCACCAGACTTCCCAGACTTCAAATGCCAACCAAAAATGAGATGCCCAGACCACGCATACTTCTGCTGGGCAAACTATAAACTCAGGGGTTCCCATGACCCATCCTCTCAGATTTAATATTTTACTAGAGTGGTTTACAGAACTCAGGAAAACATTTACTTACTTTTACCAGTTTATTGTAAAGGATACAACTCAGGAACAGCCTAATGAAAGAGAGACACAAGGCAAAGAATTGGAGATGTGGAGTGCAGAGCTTTTATGCTCTATCCTGCCATACCACCTTCCCAGGAAATCAATGTGTTGGCCAACAGAAGCTCTTCAAATCTTGTTCAAGAGTTTTTATAACCCAATTTCCAGCCCCACCTCCCTCCCCTCTGTGGCAGAGGTGGTAGGGGAAAGTTTTGACCACTTCTCACCACCTCAACTGCTAACACCTTTACCCATGCCATCATCACCAATGGAATGGACTAGGGAAGACCAGCAGAGTGGACTCAACTGGTATCCCTGTTTCCCCTTATCCCCAACCCCAAACTATTCTCCACAAGACAGCCAGAACTATTCTGTAGTATAACCAGATGATGTTATTTGCCTGCTTAGAACTCTTCAGTGAATATTCAACACAATCAGAATAAAATCCAACCAAAATCTTTACCAACGAGGCCTTACAGAATTGGCTCCTATTACTTCTCTGATCATATTCCTGACACTTAACCTCATTCAGCTATTCCTCAAAGATTGAATCAAGGCCTCTGGATTTAGTGAACTTTGTTTTTCAATGTTTTCATCAGGAATGCAAAAGTAGTGATTTTTAATTCTAGCATTCTTTATTTAGTAGCTCTTTCTTTAAAAAGAAACTTCCATTTATCAACTGTTTTGTTATCCTGAAGTTCAATTCTGTAAGGAAGGGATACATAAGGATACATTTTGAATTACAGTCAACATGATTTGCTGATAGATTACATAGATAGTGTGAAAGAGTCAAAGGTAATTCTAAGGCTTGAGCAGTTGAACAGCTGGTATTATGGGAGCTCTCATCTGCTGTAATGAGGAAGAACTTGTTTTCAGGTTTTTCTTTGTATATTTTGTTTGGTTTCACCTGGTAGGAGGTCACAACTTTTCATTAGTCCTTTTAAAGACTCAACATTTGGCTTTGTTAATTTTCTCTGTGGACCACATTATATTTCATTGATTTCAACTCTTTATTATTTTCTTCTTTGTGCTTATTCTATCTGTAATTTGTTCTTCATTTTCTAGCTTAAGGTGGAAAGCTAAACTACTGATTATTAAGCTTTTTTCTATTCTAATATTAGCATTTAAATTTATAAGGTTTTCTTTAAAACTGATTTAACTGCATCTCACAAAATTTGATATGTTACATTTTCATTATCACTCAGAAATATATAATTTCTTTTTTGACCTGGTTATTTAGAGGTATATTGTTTTCTTTATTATTTTTCTAATTTAGTTCCATTTTGATCATAGAACACAATGGTAGAATTTAATCTTTTAAAATTTACCAAGGCATTTTATGGCCCAACATGTGACCTATTTTTGTCAACATTCTACATATACTTCAAAAGATTGTGTTTTGAATTTATTTGGTATGATGTTATATAAATGTCAGTTAGATTATGGTGGTTAATAGTGGTGTTAACCTCAGGTCAGATTTCCCCTTCCTCCCTGTATTTTTGTATGTCTAGAAGATTTTGCATATACTGGATATTGTGGATATGTTGAAGGATGTTAGATTCTGTCACATCATTTGAAACCCTTTGAAGATTGTTCATTTTTGTTCTGTAGGTAGTTAAATAACTGGTTCATCACCTTAAATTTACAGGTTTGGTAACTTTTTACCAAAAAAAAAAAAGTCACCTTAAATTTATAGGTTTAGTAACTTTTTAAAGGACAGATTTGTTTTGCTCTTAGTGTGAATCTCAGTCCAAGGATCTCATATTTACTTCTAAAGCATGGGCCTTCCATGTTCTTCCAAAAGGATTTGGCTAAAACCCCAAACTGTTTCCCCTGTGGTGACCAGCAACTGATTATTTATGTTCAATTATGTCAGCCTTCCACCTATTTCTGCTGAGCTCTTTGGAGTCTACCTCATATAAGCATGTGTTAGTGTCAGCCAAGGATTGAAGAATTTATATCCAGCATTTTGGGGAAACTCCTTTCTTTTCTTCCTCTCCTTTTCTTTCCTATCCTCTCCTCTCCTCTCCTTTCCTTTCTTTCTCTTCCTTCTCCCTCTCTCTCTCCTTGGTTTCTTCTTTCTTTTCCTCTTGCTTTTAATTTTCTTCCCTAATTTACAGTCAATCTGGCAGCACCTTACTCTAACCTCTGACACCATTAGCAAAAGGTCTATTTCTGCTTTGAGTGATTTTAATAATAATCGTTTTTAGTCCTGTTATTTTTAGTACTGACTACTAATACCTTTATAATCCATAGAGAATTTGGTCCTAAAGCTCATTATTATTAATCTGATTTTACAGAGGTGAAATCTCAAATTGAGAGATTAAATGAATTGGTGTTTTCACTCCAAATCCCACTGCTCTTTTGATTATATTGAATGGACTTTAATCTAAGATAAATCTGTTCTAACATGTTAATGGTTTTATACCTTGGGGTATAAGGGAGTTTCCCTCTCTAGCCCTCTGGAGATTCAATACCGGTCTAAAAGACTTAACTCTGATAAAAATGATTTTAAACTTTAGCAGATCAGTGGGATAGTTGGAACTTTGAGTAACAAAGAATAGGCAATTTCCTTTTCTTCTTACTCATAGTCAAAAGGGTATATACTTCCTTTAACAAAAGTCATGTAGAAGTAAGTGGAAGTCAGTACTGAGGTTCAGAGTCAGTTATGATTAATTAGTGAATTTATAAGAATTGTATAAAATTCCAAAGAGGATTTGAAAAACTAATTAAGATGAAAAGTGAGATAAGAGTTCAACATTTGATACAAAATGAGGAAGAAAATAAGAAATTTTGGCGTTTTCTCTTTCAATACAGAAAAGTATGCTCTACTTCCTTGATATTTTAGGTCAGGTTCACATTATTCAATAGTCTTTGCTGCATGCATTTTATATTAGGATCAGCCCACAATTAGCCAAGTTAAGAGCATTTCCTCCATACTGACTTGAAATTCCCATTCTAAAACATGAGTTGATCAATTAACTCAGTCATATTTGTGTAGAATAAGAAGAAATTTGACATATATGTGTCAAATGTATTGCCCAGATCTATAAAACATGTGAATAAGAAAAAGGACCCTTTTAAAATCTAATTTTTATTGCTCAATTGATTGCTTTTGCCCACTCTATCAATTTTTATTATACTTTTTCCCATAATTAATATATATATTTTACTATTATACTTTAAGTTCTGGGGTACATGTGCAGAATGTGCAGATTTGTTACATAGGTATACAAGTACCATGGTGGTTTGCTGCATCCATCACCACATCATCTACATTAGGTATTTCTCCTAATGCTATCCCTTCCCTATCCCACCACACCCTGCTATCTCTCCTCTATCCCCCAACCCCATGACAGGCCCTGGTGTGTGATGATTCCCTCCCTGTATCCATGTGTTCTCATTTTTCAACACTCACTTAAGAGTGAGAGCATGCAGTGTTTGGTTTTCTGTTCCTGTGTTAGTTTGCTGAGAATGATGGTTTCCAGCTTTATCTATGTCCCTGAAAAGGATATGGACTCATCCTTTTTTAATGGCTGCATAGTATTCCATGGTGTATATGTGCCACATTTTCTTTATCCAGTTTATCATTGATGGGCATTTGGGCTGGTTCGAAGTCTTTGCTATTGTCAACAGTGCCACAATAAACATACATGTGCATGCGTCTTTATAATACAAGGATTTATAATCCTTTGGATATATACCCAGTAATGGGATTGCTGGGTCAAATGGTATTTCTATTTCTAGAACCTTAAGGAATCGCCACACTGTCTTTCACAATGGTTGAACTAATTTACTCTCCCACTAACAGTAATACCTGTGCATTGTAATGTTTTGGAAAATATTTAAACTTGGAATGATATCTTAGAATTTTAACGAGTATTATAAGCAGTTTTACTAAAGTAATAGTCTTTCAATGCTAAAAATAACTCAATATGTCACAAAAATGGAATAGATAATATATCTTTACCTAGATCCTTCATGAAAAATATTTCAATAGTAGTATAACTTTATATTTATTAGGTTAAAAAATCAACTATGTGTAGGGAACTTTTAGGAATATTCTCATTTAAAAATAAAGTGTACATTAAAAAACTGAATAACCAGTGCCTATCTCAGTGTAAAATCATTTTATTTAACACCATATAATATATATAACTTCTGGTAATAAATACCTGAAGATTTATGACATATTATATGCAACTTATGCTTCACCAATTGTTTTATAACTATTTTATCTAGGGTCCCAAAGGAGATCCAGGATTTTCCCCAGGTCAAGCCATTCCTGGAAAAAAGGTAATTATTTGACCATGAAATTAAATTATGGTAATATATTTCAAGCATTTTAAACATTTTAAAATACAGATTTTACTATATCAGACAGAAGAAAAAAACCGTAAGAGAATTAATTATTGGATTTTAATGAAGGAAGAACTATTTGAAGAATTAAGTAAATTAGATCATCAGGTTCACCGATTTAAATCTTAACATTACTTTTACTAAATGTCTACTTTGGCCTGCCCTGCTGTACTATCTGACAATGAGGGGGTGGATGGGGTAAAAAATTAGAGTAGGATATAGTCTTAACTGAAAAGATTTTGCTGTTAATACATATGCACATAATAATATATAAACTGTAATACCAATTTACATCTTTTTAGAATAGTTTCACATACTTTATGATGTTTAAGTATCATGGTAACTCTCTGTGAGAGAAGCAGTCATCATTATCTTGTGTTCCCATTGAGAAAACAGAAGTCGTAGATTTTAACTGACTTATCACATGGACATTAAGTGGCACAGTTAATGATGTATCAAAATTTTCTGACTTCTCATCCAATATGATTTTCATTTCATCATAATGCTGTCAATACAAACATATACATATTTAGGTAAAAACTAGTTTTAAAGCAAAGATAACTACGAAAACTTTATTGGGAGAAGGAGGCTAATTTCTAGTGGAGATAAATACAAATGGAGTCTTAGGAGAACATCTGGGAAGTTTTGTTTAGACAGGTACTTTATAAATATGATGTAATTATGGGATGTTTTTGTTTATGTAGCATACTTTCACAAACTTTAAAAATCCTTGAACAATTTTGGTGGTTCCAAAATTGGTCTGATCTTTTTATTGGCTTACAGAAACTGTTGTAAACTTTAAAGAAAATCATATCATTACTCTACAGATACTATATGAAAGAATAAATCCTCAAAAAATTATTTTATTTTGTTTTTAAATTTTTTACTGGTATACAATAGTTATACATATTTTGGGAGTAAATACTCAACATTTTTTAAATCTAAAATTTTAGTAATTTTATTATTGTGGTGGAACTGAGTTCACTTAGCCTAAATAACTTGGAATAGAAGATTATTACTATAAGCACAGTATTTTCATTACTGTCTTAATTACTGCAAAGACAAAATTCTGCAATTTGAGAAACACAAGTGCCATATTTTAAAATATCTAAATACAATACATTTGATTTCTTAACTTAAAATTTAGAAATTAGAGGCCCACTCAGTTTTGGTGACTATTTTAAGTAAAACACCTAGAATTAACATTTATATTTATATAAAATGCTTGGTTTTTTCTTTCCCTGTGGCTTCTCTGAGCAAAGTATAGGGTGATTCAATATGGGAGTTCAGACTTGGAAGCATGACAGTCTTCTTTTTACTTTTTTAGTTACTTATACATTAACTGTGGTTAAAACTGTAAGAGAAACATACTAAGATATAAAATTTAATAGTATATTGCCACAGAGCTTTAGTAAAATTCAACTTTTAAAATTAATAGAGATATTCCTAAAATGGTAAAATTTAAAAATGGTCTCTTAGAAATTGTACTTACATTAAATTGGATTCAAATATACTGAGGAAACAGGAAACTGGTTATACACATAAATATGAATACAAATGAAATACAAATATTAACTTGGTGGAAGTAGAGGGGGATTGGCAAACAATTTTATTTTAACCATTTAGCCATTTCTAACAGTAAATATATGGTTAATGGTGAAAGAGAAAAAGAAAGGGAGGGTTTAGTACTTCATCATGTAACATTCACGAAGTAACATCTGTAATAGACCATACACAAGTTTCTAAGCCCTTTTGGTGCTTAAAAAGAGCATGCATAGATAGTTTTTAAATGGTGTAAATTTTTGCTTTCCCATAAGACAGGTGAGATGACACTGACAGCATCATCATCATCACTATCATCATTATCATCCTCATTTTCAGGTGGAGGCATTTGAGGAGAAATTAAATGATTCCTTCATGAGTAAAGCTAGTGGAACAGGACCAGCCTCTAGTGTCTCCTCTTTCCTGGTGCAGTTTTCTCTTCCTGCTATCAGAGTAATGTAAAAAAGGCGGTGCTAATCTGTAAAGCCTAGCCTGTTGGAGCCAAGCACGTGATGGACTTCCCAATCAATTTTTGCCTGTTACTCCGTTCTGTGGAGCTGGCACGCCAGATGGAAGGCACCAGCTCAGCTCCGGAAGCGGAAGTACCCTCTGTGTGTCACGTGAGCCTAGCTGGTCCCACCACAGCCCATGAGATTCTCTCTGGACCTCCCAGCACGCCGCAGGTCCTCACAGAAATAGAGTAGGGGTGACACCTCAGCAGCTGCTTCACAGAGCACTTGCAGACTTTTTAAGGAAACTACTTTCTTTCTTTCTTTCTTTTTTTTTTTTTTTGAGACGGAGTTTCACTCTTGTTGCCCAGACCGGAGTACAGTGGTGCGATCTCTGCTCACTACAAACTCCGTCTCCCGGGTTCAAGCGATCCTCCTGCCGCAGCCTTCAGCGTAGCTGGGATTACAGGAGCCTGCCACCATGCCCAGTTAATTTTTTGTATTTTTAGTCGAGACAGGGTTTCACCATGTTGGCTAGGCTGATTTTAAACTCCCGGCCTCAAGTAATCCACCTGTCTTGGCCTCCTAAAATGCTAGGCTTAACAGGCCTGAGCCACGGCACCCAGCCCTACTTTCAATTTTTAAGACATGGTAGACCTTGGACTGAGGTGAAGTTTGATAGCAAGGGCATTCTTACAGAAAAGAATATCAGAGAAAAAAAGATCAAGGATATGGAGGTGGGAAAATATAGTCCAGTTATTAGGCCCTAGAAGAGGTAAGGAAGTGCGTGAAGCCTCAGAAACCGGCTTAAAGATTGTGAGAATTGGAAATGACTGTAGTAAGAGCTGATGTCCAAGATTAAAGGGAGCTTTAATTTTCAAGAGAACTCTAATTTTCAGTTCTCTTTCATGACATTAAACTTCTGTGTTTTGTTTATAGGGTGATCAAGGCCTTTTTGGATTAATAGGCCCCCCTGGTATGCAAGGTGATAAGGTAAGATGGAATTTTACTTATTTGTCTTTTTCTTCAGGGATGCTTGTTCTGAAATATAATTGGATAATATATGGATCTTGGAGGTCTTCAATGGCTATGATCTCGTTTTGAAGTTGAGCCTAAATCTAATGTTTTAAAATTCCTTTTCTCAGCAAAATTAGGATGCCGTCAGCATCCTGGAAAGTGGTGCCAACAAAAGGCAGAATCTTATGAAAAATAAAAGAAGACCCTTCAATTAATGATGGGCACAGAATTCACATGCGAGAAAGTCAGTCATTGATAGAATATTGAAGCTTTCCTTTTTTAAAACTATATCAGGGAAATGACCTACTTCTGAGACCTTGAAGTCACTTTGTAACTTTTATATGCCTAAAGGGAGGTTTACTTGCTTATAGGTAATACATATAGATTTGTTAAGGAGTTCTCATTTTATTGGGAAATAATAATCTCTGTCTTGATGTATATACAGATGTGAGGCTTGAAGGGTAGGATGGAAGTGAGGATTGGGGACAGCTAGTAAAAAGCAGTAGTCATGTGCATATGACTTAGCTTTTTGTGAGGTAGAAAAGAGTACTGACACAGCCACAGTAATTATTTTATAAAATATATCTTGTAGTTTCCTGGCTTAACAGAAGTATAAATTCTTTTCCATCTGTTCTGCTTGTTTTTTCCCAAACACTAAGTTATTGGTTTTCTACAGGGAATGAGGAAAACAAAAAATTTCTTTCTAAGGTGTTAATATCACTAAAATGTTATAGGGCAGTATTTGACTTGATGTGGATATCTAAATACATATAATAATGAGCTGTGTTGTTGTCTTAGTGTTTCATATTATTTACCTCTTGGGAGACGTAGGTTGCAAGGGGTATTCAGGCCCTGGTTGCTTGGTTCAAATCCCATTTGCCATTTTGTAGGTTCCATCAACTGTGAGCAGGTTGTTTAAATTTAAGCTTCAGTTATCTCATTTGTAAATTGTGAAGGTAATACTATCCACTTCATAGGGAGTTTGGGGGAAGATAGAATGAGATAATCCTTGCAACACAGTGTCACATAAATAGTCACCCTTAATAAATGTAAACCATCAGCTGTTTTTCTGGTTTTGGAAATAATCCTGACCTCTTTTGCTTTCCTTCATGACCCCTGTTACAGGGCTGAATTGTAAAATGCTGAAAAAGTACTCGTGAGAGTATTTTATCTTCAATGACCACACCATTATTTTAATGTCCTTCAGACTAGTCATCATCCTATACCTTAGTTAGAATCTGGTAACTCCCTTTAGGTTGTTGGTTGCCCCCAAGGAGACATGAAACTGCAGAGTGATCATTTCTGATAGAATTAATCTTGATATACAGTCATGAACTGTTTATTTACAGCTACTGAGTATACCTCTGACTACTCATATCTCTTAGGAGATTGTACTGACATAGACCATCAAACAAAGAAGACCTCACAATATGGATATGATCTCAATTACTTTAGTTGATATTAAATATACAGTTATTGCATCCTATGTAGTGACACTGTACATGACAGAAGAATAATCATTACTTTTTGTGGTTAAATGATGTCTGTGGTTCATGAAATTAGCACTCCAGAAAGGAACATATTAAGTAAATGTTGTGTAGTTTTTGTGTAGAAGAAAATATAACACGCAATCTCTAGACATAAATGTTATTTATAGATGAAAGAAAAAATACTTTGATTTTAACTATTAGAGCAGATTATCATTTTACCTTCGAAGTTGTACTTGCTTAAAGCAGAATTACTAACTTTCAGAGACCTGTGTACATGTTATATGGCCCATCAGGATTTTTAAATATTAAGAATATATTCTTTTTGGTCTATAATATTATTTTGAATTCTTTTTTCTAGTAAAGTCATATAGCAACATACTGGGCCATGAATTGAATATCTTTTACAGATTTCTTGTTTCTCTTATATGATTTTTTAAAACCTTTTCAGTTTGGCTTTCATTGTTAGCTAATAGAAATAGACCCTATAGAAGTCAGGGATCTTGGTGTATTATCAATTAGGAGCTATTGCAGGATCTTCTCTAGGTAAGGTTTAGTTGAAAATATTTAGAAAGTGACTTACTTTCTGATAAAGGAAGAATCCCTGGCTCACTGTGATTTGACAGTAGTTCAGAGTAGTGTTGAAACATTTGAGATTATTTTGTAATATTTCCTGGAATATTTTCCCCCTTTTCAGAGTGTCTCTATTAATGGAAACTGTATACAAATTTTTGAAAAACAAGTATAACTAGAAAAAGGATATAATGGCTCAATTGAAACCTAAACTAATTCTCCACCTAGCAGGCTTGGGACAAGTTTGTGTCATACTCCATATGGTATGTCTTACTTTAATATGAGTATGCAATAGAAATACATTCAAAATGAACTTGATATACTATTCCTATGGTTTGTATGAAAGAGGAAAGGACAAGACTCATTATTAGGTAGACTGTTCAGGTAAATCGTGGGCTATTTACTTTTTATTGAATTAACTAATTTGATTCATTTTTGGACCACTTAGGGCACTCACAGAATTTCTTCCTGCAAACAGGATCCATGCTAGGAGAACCAAGAATAGTGGCTCCAATTAGCTGTAACCTACAGACTCCTCCTTTTCCTTCATCGTTACAGTTCCCCCACAAAGTGCTGGATGAATTCTTAAGATTGATACAAAGATTTAAGTTATTTATTTTCTAAGTGAGAAAACCAAGATAAGCCCAGAGAGGTTAAAGTAATTTTTCAGTGTCACTTTGAAAGTGATAGTAGAATCTTGAAATCACCATGCTTTTAACTGTTCAGTGCATATTATAAGAGATGAAAAGGAACTTAGGTTTTGGTAAATACAAAGTAATTATATCTTTTGATCTTTTAAACTATTTTATGAATTACTATTGTAACTATTACTAACATTAAAAGTAACTATTTTATTTATTTTTTTTTTGTTTGTGTGTGTGTCTTTTTTAAAAATATATTTTATTGCCTTTAGGTTCTGGGGTACATGTGTAAAACATGCAGGATTGTTGCATAGGTACATACATGGCACTATGGTTTGCTGCCTCCATCCCCCCCATCACCTATATCTGGCATTTCTCCCCATGTTAACCCTCCCCAACCTCCCTATACCCTGCTGTCCTTCTCCTGTTCCCCTACAACAGACCCAAGTGTATGATGCTCCCCTCCCTGTGTCCGTGTGTTGTCATTGTTCAACACCCACCTATGAGTGAGAACATGTGGTGTTTGATTTTCTGTTCTTGTGTCAGTTTGCTGAGAATGATGGTTTCCAGGTTCATGCACGTCCCTACAAAGGACACAAATTCATTGTTTTTTATGGCTGCATGGTATTCCATGGTGTATATGTGCCACATTTTCCTTGTCCATACTATCATAATGGGCATTTGGGTTGGTTCCAGGTCTTTGCTATTATAAACAGTGCCGCAATGAACATACATGTACATGTGTCTTTATAAAATAATGATTTATAATCCTTTGGATATATACCCAGTAATGGGATTGCTGGGTCAAATGGAATTTCTATTTCTAGGTCCTTGAGAAAGTGCCACACTGTCTTCCACAATGATTGAACTAATTTACACTCCCACCAACAGTGTAAAAGTGTTCCTATTTCTCCACATCCTCTCCAGCATCTGTTGTCTCCAGATTTTTTAATGATCGCCATTCCAACTGGCGTGAGATGGTATCTCAAGGTGGTTTTGATGTGCATTTCTCTCATGACCAGTGATGATGAACATTTATTCATGTTTGTTGGCCTCATATATGTCTTCTTTTAAAAAGTATCTGTTCATATCCTTTGCCCACTTTTGGATGGGTTTGTTTGTTTTTTTCTTGTAAATCTGTTTTAATTCTTTGTAGATTCTGTATATTAGCCCTTTGTCAGATAGGTAGATTGCAGATTTTTTTTTTCCATTCTGTTGGTTGCCAGTTCACTCTAATGATTGTTTCTTTTACTGTACAGAAGCTCCAGAGTTTAATTAGATCCCATTTGTCTGTTTTGGCTTTTGTTGCCAATGCTTTTGGTGTTTTAGTCATGAAGTCTTTGCCTTTGCCTATGTCCTGAACGGTTTTGCCTAGGTTTTCTTCTAGGGTTATTATGGTGTTAGGTCTTATGTTTAAGTCTTTAATCCATCTGGAGTTAATTTTAGTGTAAGGTGTCAGGAAGGGTCCCGTTTCAGCTTTCTGCACACATGGCTAGCTAGTTTTCCCAACACCATTTATTAAACAGGGAATCCTTTCCTCATTGCTTGTTTTTCTCAGGTTTGTAAAAGATCAGATGATTGTAGCTGTGTGGTGGTGCTTCCAAGGCCTGTTTTCTGTTCCACTGGTCTATATCTCTGTTTTGATTACTGTAGCATGGTAGTATAGTTTGAAGTCAGGTAGCATGATGCCTCCAGCTTTGTTCTTTTTGCTTAGAACTGTCTTGGCTATGTGGGCTCTCTTGTGGTTCCATATGAAGTTTAAGGTGGTCTTTTTCAGTTCTGTGAAGAGGCTCATAGGTAGCTTGATGGGGATAGCTTTGAATCTATAAATTACTTTGGGCAGTATGGCCATTTTCACAATATTGATTCTTCCTAACCATGAGCATGGAATGTTTTCCCACCTGTTTGTGTCCTCTCTTATTTCCTTGAGCAGTGGTTTGTAGTTCTCCTTGAAGAGATCCTTTACATTCTTTGTTAGTTGTATTCCTAGATATTTTATTGTCTTTGTAGCAATTGTGAATAGCAGTTCGTTCTTGATTTGGCTCTCTTTAAGTCTGTTATTGATGTAAAGAAATGCTTGTGATTTCTGCACATTGATTTTGTATCCTGAGTCTTTGCTGACGTTGCTTATCAGTTTCAGGAGATTTTGGGCTGAGACGATGGAGTCCTCTAAATATACAATCATATTGTCTGCAAATAGAGACAATTTGACTTCCTCCTTTCCTTTTTGAATACCTTTTTTTTTTTTTTTGCCTGATTTCTCTGGCTAGAACTTCCAATACTATATTGAATAGGAGTGGTGAGAGAGGACATCCTTGTCTAGTGCCAGATTTCAAAGGGAATGCTTCCAGTTTTCGCCCATTCAGTATGATATTGGCTGTGAGTTTGTCGTAAATAGCTTTTATTATTTTGAGGAACGTTCCATCAATACCTAGGTTATTGAGAGTTTTTAGCATAAAGGGCTGTGAATTTTGTTGAAGGCCTTCACTGCATCTATTGAGATAATCATGTTTGTTTTTTGTCTTTGGTTCTGTTTATGTGGTGAATTGCGTTTATAGACTTGTGTATGTTGAAAGAGCCTTGCATCCCCCGGGATCAAGCCTACTTGATTGTGATGGGTAAGCTTTTTGATGTGCTGTTGCAATTGGTTTGCCAGTATTTTATTGAAGAGTTTTGCATCTATGTTCATCATGGATATTTGCCTGAAGTTTTCTTTTTTTGTTAAGTCTCTGCCAGGTTTTGGTATCAGGATGCTATTGGTCTCATAAAATGATCTTGGAAGGATTCCCTCTTTTTGGATTGTTTTGAATAGTTTCAGAAGGAGTGGTATGAACTCCTCTTCGTATGTCTGGTAGAATTCGGCTGTGAACCCATCTGGACCTGGGTGTTTTTTGGTTGGTAGGCTATTAATTGCTGCCTCAACTTCAGCCCTTTTTATTGGTCTATTCAGGGTTTCAGCTTCTTCCAGGTTTAGGCTTGGGAGGGTGCAAGTGTCCAGGAATTTATCAATTTCTTCTAGGTTTACTGGTTTGTATGCATAGAGTTGTCTGTAGAAATCTCTGGTGGTATTTTGTATTTCTGTGGAATTGGTGATGATATCCCCTTTATCATTTTTTATTGCATCTATTTGATTCTTCTCTGTTTTCTTTTTTATTATCTGGCTAGTGGTCTATTTTGTTGATCTTTTAAAAAGAACCAGATCCTGGATTTATTGATTTTTTTAAGGGATTTTTTTGTTTCTGTCTCCTCAGTTCTGCTCTGATATTAGTTATTTCTTGTCTTTTGCTAGCTTTTGTGTTTTTTTTAATCTTGCTCCTCTAGCTCTTTCAATTTTGATGATAGGTTGTCGATTTAAATCTTTCCTTGCTTCTCATGTGGGCATTTATTGCTATAAATTTTCCTCTAGACACTGCTTTAAATGTGTCCCAGAGATTCTGGTATGTTGTATTTTCATTCTCATTGGTTTCAAAGAACATCTTTATTTCTGCCTTCATTTCATTGTTCATCCAGTCAACATTCAAGAGCCAGTTGTTCAGTTTCCATGAAGTTTTGCTGTTCTGAGTTAGTTTCTTAATCCTGAGTTCTAATTTGATTGCACTGTGGTCTGAGAGACTGTTTGTTATGATTTCCGATTGTTTGCATTTGCTGAGGAGTGATTTACTTCCAATTATGTGGTCAGTTTTAGAATAGGTGTGATGCCATGCTGAGAAGAATGTATATTCTGTGGATTTGAGTGGACAGTTCTGTAAATGTCTTTTAGGTTTGCTTGGTCGAGATCTGAGTTCAAGTCCTGGCTATCCTTGTTAATTTTCAGTCTTGTTAATCTGTCTAATATTGATAGTGGAGTATTAAAGTGTCCCACTATTATTGTGTGGGAGTCTAAGTCTCTTCGTAGGTTGTTAAGGACTTGCTTTATGTATCTGGGTGCTCCTATATTGGGCATGTATATATTTAGGATCATTAGCTCTTCTTGTTGGATTGATCCTTTTACCATTATGTAATGCACTTCTTTATCTCCTTTGATCTTTGCTGGTATAAAGTCTGTTTTATCAGAGATTAGGATTGCAACTCCTGCTATTTTCTGCTCTCCATTTGCTTGGTAAATCTTCCTCCATCTCTTTATTTTGAGCCTGTGTGTGTCCTTGCACGTGAGATAGGTTTCCTGGGTACAGCACACGGATGGGTTTTGAATTTTTATTCAATTTGCCAGTCCATGTCCTTTGATTGGGGCGTTTAGCCCATGTACATTTAAGGTTAATATTGTTATGTGTGAATTTGATCCTGCCATTTTGATGCTAGCTGGTTGTTTTGCCCATTAGTCAACACAGTTTCTTCATTGTGTCAATGCTTTTTACCATTTGGTATGTTTTTGCAGTGGCTGATACTGGTTGTTCCTTTCTATGTTTAGTGCTTCTTTCAGGAGGTCTTGTAAGCAGGCCTGGTGGTGACGAAATCTCTCAGCAATTGCTTGTTTGTAAAGGATTTTTTTTTGTCCTTCGTTTATGAAGCTTAGTTTGGCCAGATATGAAATTGTAGGTTGAAAGTTCTTTTCTTTAAGGATGTTGAGTGTTTGCCCCTACTTTCTTCTGGCTTGTAGGATTTCTGCAGAGAGATCTGCTGTGAGTCTAATGGGCTTCCCTCTGTGGGTAATCTGACCTTTCTCTCTGGGTGCCCTTAGCATTTTTTCCTTCATTTCAACCCTGGTGAATCTGATGATTATTTGCCTTGGGGTTGCACTTCTTGAGGATTATCTTTGTGGTGTTCTCTGTATTTCCTGGACTTGAATATTGGCCTGCCTTGCTAGGTTGGGGATGTTCTCCTGGATAATATCCTGAAGAGTATTTTTCACCTTGGATTCATTCTCTCCGTCACATTCAGGTACATCTATCAAAGGTAGATTAGGTCTTTTCACATAATCCCATATTTCTTGGAGGCTTTGTTCATTTCTTTTCACTCTTTTTTCTCTAATCTTGCCTTCTCATTTTATTTCATTGAGTTGATCTTCAATCTCTGATGTCCTTTCTTCTGCTTGGTCAATTCAGCTATTGAAATTTGTGTGTGCTTTGTGAAGTTCTTGTGTTTTTCAGCTCCATTAAGTCATTTATATTCCTCTCTAAGCTATTTATTCTCATTAGCATTTCATCAAACCATTTTTTCAAGGTTCTTAGTTTCTTTACATTGGGTTAGAACGTGTTCTTTTAGCTCAGATAAGTTTGTTATTACCCACCTTCTGAAGCCTGTTTCTGTCAATTCATCAGAATCATTCTCCATCCAGCTTTTTTCTTTTGCTGGTGATGAGTTGTGAACCCTTGGAGGAGGAGAGGCATTCTGGTTTTGGGTGTTTTCATCCTTTTTGAGCTGGTTTCTTCCCATCTTTGTAGATTTATCTATCTATAGTCTTTGTAGTTGGTGACTTTTGGATGGGGTCTCTGAGTGGATGTCCTTTTTGTTGATGATGAAGTTATTTCTTTCTGTTTTTTAGTTTTCCTGCTAACAGTCAGGCCCCTCTGCTATAAGACTGCTGGAGGTCCACTCCAGACCCAGCTTGCCTGGGGATCACCTGTGGCAGCTGCAGAACAGTAAGGTTTGCTGTCAGTTTCTTCTTCTGTTATCTTCGTCCCAGAAGGATACCCACCATATGTCAGCCTGAGCTCTCCTTTGTGAGGTGACTCTTTGAATATGCTGGGGTCAGGGAGCTGCTTGAGGAGATGGTCTGTCCCTTATAGGAGCTCAGGTGCTGAGCTGTGAGCTCCATTGTTCTATTCAGAGCTGATGGGCAGGTACGTTTAAGTCTGCTGCAGCAGAACTCTTAACTGCATTTTTTCCCCGGTGCTCTGTCCTGGGAAGGTGTGGCTTTATTTATAAGTTCCTGACATGCTGCTGCCTTTTTTCAGAGCTGCCTTGCCCAGCAAGGAGGTAGCCTAGTCACAGTCTGCCAGCAGAGGCATTGCTGGGCTTCCTTGGGCTCTGCCCAGCTGCTGTGTGAACTTCCTTGTGGTTTTGTTTATAGAGGTATAGTTAGAACTGCCTTGGTAATTGCGGTTTGCCTAGGTAATGGTGGATTGCCTCAGTAATGGCGGACTGCCTCGGTAGTGGCGGACTGCCTTGGTAATGGTGGACACCCTTCCCCCAACAGATCTGGATCGTCCCAGGTCCAGCTGCGCTTGCTGCGAAACTCTCAATCCAGAGCATTTCAGATTGCTTGTCTTTGTGGCAGTGGGACCTGCCAAGCCAGATCACCTGGCTCCTTGTTTCAGCCCCCTTTTTTTCAGTAGAATGGGTGGCTCTGTCTCCCAGGAGTTCTAGGTGCCAGTTGAAACGGCCACCCATATTTGTGAGTTTTTGTGTGGAGACCCACTGTGCTGGCTGAAACAGCCATGCTGGAAACTCATGGCACTTTTCAGCCTGGGAATCTTCTGGTCTGTGGGCAGCAAAAACTCTCTTGGAAGTGCAGTGTTCACTCACCCTCTGTGTTGTTCTCGCTGGGAACTGCACTTCAGCACTGTTCCTATTCAGCCATCTTGGCTTTTTTGAAGTAGCTATTTTATTGTGTGCAGTGTTCTAGTCTGTCTGCTGAGCAGTTTCTTTTAATCTTTAAAATAACTTATGGAAGCCAGGAGCAATTGCATACACCTATATTTCTAACTACTTAGGCAGCAACAGCAGGAGGATTGTTTGAGCCCAGGAGTTCCAGGCTGTAGTGCAGTATGACCCTCCTGTAAATAGCTGCTGCACTCCAGCCTGGGTAACATAGTGAGATCTTGTCACTTAAACAAACAACAGCAACAAAACAGCCCATTGAGACAGACCATGTTTGGTATGTCATAAATAAATTAATTGAGGTGCATAAGGGTTAAATCACTCTTTCAAGGCCATGCAACTATTATTTGGAAGATTCAAGACTCAAATCCAGGCCTGTTTGACACATATGACTGTGCCCTTAATAATTTGGATACTGCTTCTCTATTAATTAATTAATTATTTAACACCCATAATGCAAATATTTGTTCACTTAATGGTGCCTCATAAGTTCTGTAGGCTTGCTTTTTCGTTTGTTTGGTTGGTTTAGGTCAGCCTCTATTATTTCAAATGGCCTATCTTTAAGTTCAGAAATTCTTCTGCCTGGTCTAATCTATTGTTCAGGCTCTTGATTGTATTTTTTACTTCATTCATTGAATTCTTTAGCTGTGGAATTTCTTTTTGGTCTTTATTATGATATCTATCTCTGTTGAATTTCTCATTCAGATCATGAATTGTTTTCCTGATTTTGTTGAATTGTCTGTGTTCTCTTGTATCTCACTGAGTTTCCTTAAGATTATTATTTTGAATTCTTTGTTCTGGTATTTTTTTGTATTATTTTATGATTGATGCCTGTTACTGGAGAATTATTCTGTTCCTTTGGAGGTGTGATGTTTCCTTACTTTTTCATGTTTGATGTGTCCCTACAATGATTTCTACATATGTGGTGGAAAAATTACCTCTTTTAACTTTATGTAATGGGTTTTCTAGGGAAGGACTTATTCATACGAATGAGTCTTAGGGTGTTGTTTTGGTGGGGTATATTGGCTTTGGTTCTAGATGGACACAGTAATGTAGCCTCCATGTAGTTTCTTCAGTTGTAATCCATGCTAGTAACATTTATGCATTTCTCAGTAGCCTAGGCTAAGAGAGTTCCTGGTGGTGATGGTGAGGCATTGTCAGGGGTGGGCTTGCCAGGCTGTTTCTCAGGTCAGGGGAATGTGCGTATAAATGGTAGGGCAGCCAACTTGGGGCTGGCATTGTGGCTATGGGTCTGTTACTCTGGCCAGAAGCATGTTAAGTCAGTATTTGTTAGATACTGGTATTAAGTACATCTGACTACCTCTAGCATGTTGCAAGAGGAAGTAAAATACTGTTTTTCATGAAAGCCAAGGAAACAAATATAGTTTTGGATGACAGATTACAATGACTTCATTGTTCTTTTTCTCTGGAAAGTATCTGTAAATATTAAAAATTTTCTAATATAAACCAAACTCAAGTAATCTTTAAAGTTAAAATGTCCGCAAGAAAGTTATGTGAAACACACTAACAACTCATAAAAACTGTTCAGGTAAATAAATAGAAGATTAATATTTTTAAAGGTCTTGAAAAGTAAAAGTAAAATTGAGATAGAGAACACAAGCAAATTAGTAGCAGTATTCTCTTCAGTCTTTAATAGAATTTTTGGTTGCTTCTTTGTTTTTCCCCTTTTATCCATCCATTCCCATTTTTTGAAACTAATATTAACATTTTTAACAAGCAATATATTTTCTCTAGATTGGTTATATTGCCTTTACTAAGCCAACTTCATGTAACTCTTATTTTCCTAGGAACTGAAGTATATTTTTACTTCTTACTGAGTGTCTGAATTTTTGCCAAAAAACAGATAAATTTGATCCAGAGTGCATGCTTGGTTGGATGGAAGACAAGAGTCCTAATTCTGAGTTTGGAATCAAGATGGATTTTTAATATAGCCAATTAGTTGCTATATTAAAATGGAAAGCCTTCTATTTATAACTATAGGAACATTAGCAATCCAATTACCTTGAAACAGTTTTTCTAGGTTCAAGAAGATAAGCCATATAGAAGTTAAGCACCTCTTAGCACACAGCTCAGGGCAGTTGTGAAATATGATGCACCACATTTTAAAACAGATTTTTATAAATAATATATGACAGTATTTTTCTGAATATTGAAAAATCCTCTCACTTTAGTGATAAGTATAAATCAGTGTGAATTTTTATTTTGTTTTGAGAGAATTATTTCAATTTTTTTAAAGAAATCCTTCCATTGCATAGGAAGTACACAGTAAATATCTGTATAAAGTTGGACGGAAATAAAGAACCAAAAGCATCAAGTGGAATGCACTGTGACTAATCAGTCACCAAAAAAGTATACAGCTCTACATAAACTTTCTAAAGTAAGAATAGTGCTACAGAGCTCTACCAATACTGAATATAGATAAGCACAATGACAAAAGAAAAAAAAATCAGAGTTGGCATAAATATCAGCGCCTGAAGAAAGAAAATGAAGAATTCTGCTCTTCTGTAACCAACTCTGTAGATCATCCCTCACCGGATCATTATTCCTACAAAAATCTGTAGAGCTGTGTTTCACTTTGGGTTGTTCCCCAATTCAAGTGTAGTACTGAGTCTAATACAAATGCTGCTGCTTGGGGGTTGTGCTGCCCTCACTGTTCCCATCTCTGCGATCTGCCATTCACTAATGGTAGGGGAAGCTGAGAGCAAAGTATTACAGTACTGAACTCTCCAACAGGCAAACCAGTGGTTGCCAAAGTGGGGTTTTGAGGACTTTGAAAACTTCCCTGTGTCCAAAGATATTTTCCTCAGTCTGGCTCATATGATTGAAATTCCAACATTAATGACAAATTCGTTTGCCTAAAAGTATTTCAGTTTCAGGAAGTCTTTTTATAAATGTTTCTGTGTCCTCAGAATAAGCTGTTATCTGTGATTTAGCATCATTTTGAGAATTCATCTGTCACACTGTTTTTCTATGTGAGAGTTAGTTGAGAGGGACTAGAGATAGGTGGGACCAAAGAAAAAGCCAAGTACTACTTCACAGAGATTAGCAAGTCAATATTGTGAGGAGTTTGAGACTAACATTGGCATGAGTCTGTTGTATGCCTGAGGGAACTATGTTCTAAGTGAGAAGGTGGGCAGAATAGAGAGGTTTGTATTGTATTCATCCTGTAATTTAAGTCTCCCGAAGTTTTCCAACTATCTGGGATTATTCTTTTATTTAATGTTTTTAAAAAGGTAATTGAAATGTTTATTCTTAGAACATTAGGAAATTATAGCCTTACCCCAAGAAGTGCTTACATTATTGTGGTTGTTGATTTTCATCTTGTTCTAAATTCTTGCTTAGTGATTCTTTTTTGATAAAATACCATCCTATTTTATCAGTATTCCTCAATTTTGCCATAGTTTTCTCTGGTTACTTTGGTCAAACCATGGTTATAGGCCTTTGTCGTATTCCTCAAGGCATTGCTGGCATGAGTCCTATAATATTTGACAAACTTTACTGGAGAGTTGTAATTACCTAATCTGTAGAATAAGGCTATTGCATTGCAGAGAAATAAAATTTAATGTTGGCTTTCAGACAATAATGCAGTGACAGTAGCTAAAGGAAAATACATGGATTTAGGAAATATGGTATAAGTTGCTTAAAATTAATGTAAGGACTGCATTTCATTCACTGTGGTATTGCAGTTCAGTGTCTGGCACATAACAGACATATATCATGAGTGAATGAATGAACATTGCTGCTCTTAAATTCAATTGACTGTGCCCCTCACCTGAGCTGCTTCTCAGAGCACCACCTCCTCTCTGCTGTCTTATTTTCCCTAAATCCTCTGGCTCCAACCACCCCTCATTTTATTTCAGGTTGGCTAAGTAGAAATAGTTAACCTGTTGCTCCTCACTCAGTTATGTTGCCTTTTACATGATTATGCACAATGGTTAGTTCACCTTTGCCTCAGCTTCCTGAGACCAGACACAGGCCTCAAACAGAAGAGCAGTTTTCTTCCTCAGATGAATTCTATAACTAACCCTAAAATTCTGCAGTTGTTGTAGTCACATCTTTTTGTCCTGCAATTTACTCCGTAAACCAGTATTATATAAATAATGTATAGTTCGTGCCTTCAAGTAGCTTACTGTCTTTAAAAGGAAACAGAATCAGATTGAGCATCTTAAACCTAGAAATTTGAAATCTGAAGTGCTCCAAAATCCAAATTATTCTGGGTGTCCACATGATGCTCAAGGAAATGCTTATTGGAGCATTTAAGGTTTCAGATTTTCAGATTTGGGATGCTCAAGTGATATAGTGCAAATATTCCAAAAGCCAGAAAAATTCAAAATCCAAAATGTTTCTGGTCCCAAGCATTTCAGATTAGGGATATGTAACCTATACAAAACTAATCAATAAGGTATTATAATAAATTATGATTATTATATGTTATACACATATATAAAAATTATATAAATATATAAAAACTATTAGAGTATATATAAATAGATGTTAGTATATTTATATGTTATATACTATATCATTATATTTATGTTATATAAGTATATAAATTATATTTATATATTATATAGATATGGCAAGTGTGATTATGAAGATATGAAAGGATTATTAAAATACATAGTAGCTTCTTAGATAGAGGGTCACATAAACTTCCTGGAGGTGAGGGGTGGATGGATACAGGAAGCAGGGAAAGAGGTGACATCTAAGATGATTCTTGAGGATGAGCTGAAGTTATCCTGATGATGTTGCACCTAGTGGGCAAGTATGCTGTCTACACATAGATGATGCATAAGCAGAGGCTGAGAGGTAAGAAGCACTTCTTTGTTCGTGAATCATGAAGTGTGAGGAAGGAGGTGTCAAGAGATAAAGCTTGAGAAGTATTGAAGGACCAAATTATAAAGGGATTTATATGCCATATTAAAGCATGTAGAGTACACTATTGTGTTGTAGAGAGCTACTGCAGGATTGTAAGAAGGGGAATGCCAGAGGCAAATCCTTTAGGCTCCAGAATTTCTTTAGCATTTTTGTGAGTTCTAGAGACATAGGCTTCTACCTTTCTGAAACCTAAAAGTTTGTGAAAGGAGGCTTGTTATAGAGAGTGGGGGTGATTATACAGTAGCTGCCTTGTGCCATGTAGAATACTTTCTCATATGTTGGAAAAGTCTTAATCTCCATGAATGTAAGTTCTTCCCATTTAGTGGGGAAAAAGAAAACTGTTAAAAGGAGCAAACCATTGGTATATAAAGTGGATAAAAAAATGGAAATTATAAGGGCATTGAGAATAATTCTCAGTATTTATATGCATGCAGTCCTTACTTTATGTGGTTCCGATATACATATATTTTGGTTACCACAATTTAATTACATAGCATCAGTTCCTGAATAACACGATTCATATTTTGTTTACCACAGTATATTAAGTATGACTAACTAAAGTACAGACTTTGCTACTGCCCTTTAGTCCACAAATCACTTCATAAGTAATAAAGTACATCATGACCAATGACCAGCCAAGTAATTTCATTCAGTCTGTTGGTGATTTCTCACTTCTTATCTGTTATTAATCATGCAGAGACAGTAAAGTTGTGTTGCTTCCTTGTTTTCCAGTGATAAACCCATGTGATATTTTACACAGATGAATAATCAAAAGAAGTATTAGCTAACAAAGATGAAAGAACAGCAAGTTAAGGAGTAGTGATAACATAGGAGTTTTAAAAGAAATAGCTGACCATGAGACACTACTGACATTTAAGAGTCTACATATGCAGCCAAGGAAATTTATTACAGATGAACTTTTAGACAAAAGTGAGTAAAGTGGTTGTGATGAGTAGGACAAGGATGTTTCAGAGAAAGTGACACTTTTAAAAAAAACTTCACATTAGAAGAACTCTTGGAAATATTTCATGACATTGAAAGTGCAAAGGATAAAATGTTGGAAATTGGTCCAAACTTAGAAGCAAATATGACTATTTGCCAAGGCATAGGAAATATGCTTGCTTAGTATGGTAATTTAGACAACAAGAAGGCACTTTCCAACTAATTTTGATAATTTTTTTCAAATAAATATACTTTAATTTCTAATGTTTCCAATTATTCTAAATTAATATTAGTAGAATTTTTTTATTTCCCTGTGCAACTATAACCAACAGTAAGAGAGTTTTTAACACATTGACAAAAATATTTAAAGGTCATGGAACAGTTGTAAATTTTCCCATTGGTTATTAAGATTGCTTTGTATAATTTCAGCTTGCAAGGTCATTTTATGGTCCTATGCTACCGTGCAAAGTGAGGAGGATCTGTGTATAAATGATACTACTGTTTTCCTTATGATTAAACATTTTATTTATATATTCAAATCTTAATTACTGGGAGAAGTTTGAAACTGGCTTCTTTTGTAACCACTAATATTTCTGATTTTGATTCAATTGTATCTTTTTCTGGTTTTTTTTTTGTCCTGTCTGGTCACCTATTGATAACATATTTCTAGGGCTAAAATTTTTGTTAACATATTTATTACAATTAAAGTGTGTATAAAATTAGATTATAAGCTCCATTTATTATTGGAATTCTTGCTGAGGCAATTTATGTATTTTAATTTTTGTAGGTACATAGTAAGTATATGTATTCATGGGGTACATGAGATGTTTTGGTACAGGCTGCAATGCATAATAATCACATCATGGAAAATTTGGTATCCTCCCCGCAAACATTTAGCCTGTGTGTTACAAACAATCCAATTATACTTTTGGTTATTTTAAATTGTACAATTAATTATTATTGACTATAGTTTCCCTGTCGTGCTAACAAATATTAGGTCTTATTCTTTCTATTTTTTTGTACTCATTAACTGTGCCCCACTCCCTACCTCCGCCTGATCTCCTATTCCCCTCCCAGCCTCAAATAACCATCTTTCCATTCCCTGTCTCCATGAATTCAATTTTGTGATATTTAGATCCCACAGATAAGTGAGACTATGTGATGTTTGTCTTTCTGTGCCTGGATTATTTCACTTAACCGAATGACCTCCAGTTTCATCCATGCTGTTGCAAATGACAGAATCTCATTCCTTTTTTATGGCTGAATAATACTCCGCTGTGTATCTGTACTACATTTTCTTTTTCTGTTTATCTATTGATGGACACTTAGGTCACTTCCAAATCTTGGCTCTTGTGAACAGTGCTCCAGCGAACACGGGAGTGCAGATGTCTCTTTGATACACTGATTTCTTTTCTTTCGGATATATGCCCAGTAGTGGGATTGCTGGAACCTGTAGTAATTTTACTTTTAGTTTTTTGAGGAACGGCCAAACTGTTCTCCATAGTGGTTGTACTAATTGACCTTCCCATGAAAAGTGTATAAGGGTTCTCCTTTTTCTCCATCTTCACCAGCATTTGTTACTGCCTAACTTTTGGATATAAGCCATTTCAACCTGAATAAGATTGTAGTTTGGATTTGAATTTCTTTGATGATCAGTAATGTTGAGCACTTTTTCATATGCCTGTTTACCACTTCCTTGTTCATTTTGAACAATATCTATTCAAATCTTTTGCCCATTTTTAAATTGAATTATTAGATTTTTTTTTTCCTATAGAGTTGAGCACCTTGTATATTCTAGTTGTTCGTTTCTTGTGAGATAGGTAGCTTGCAAATATTTTCTCCCATTTTCTGGGTTGTTTCTACACTTTGTTGATTGTTTCGATTGCTGTGCAGAAACTTTTTAACTTGATGTGATCCATTTGTCCATTTTTGCTTTGGCTGGCTGTGCTTGGGGGGTATTACTTAAGAAATCTTTGCCCAGACCAATATCCTAGAGAGCTTCCCCAATATTTTATTGTAGTAGTTTCAGATTGAGGTCTTAGATTTAAGTCTTTATTTTGAATTGATTTTTGTACAAGGCGAGAGATAGGGTTCAAGTTTCATTCTAATACATATGGATATCTAGTTTCTTCACTACCATTTGTTGGAGTGTCTTTTCCTCAGTGTATGTTCTTGGCAGCTTTGTTGAAAATGAGTTCAGTGTAGATGTGTGGATTTATTTATGGGTTCTCTATTCTGTTCCTTTGTTCTGTGTCTGTTTTTATGCCAGTACCATGCGTTTTGGTTACTGTAGCTCTGCAATATAATTTGAAATCAAAATCCTCCAGTTTTGTTCTCTTTGCTAAGGATAGCTTTGGCTATTCTGGGTCTTTTGTGGTTCCACATAAATTTTAGAATCATTTTTTTCTATTTCTGTGAAGAATATTATTTGTATTTTGATACAGTTTGCATTGAATCTGTAGATTGCTTTGTGTAGTATGGACATCTTAACAATATTAATTCTTCCAATTCATAAACATGGAATATCTTTCCATTTTTTGGTGTCCTCTTCAATTTCTTTCATCAGTGTTTTACCATTTTTATTATAGAGATCTTTTACTTACTTGGTTAATTCCTAGTTTACTTTTATGTGTGGCTATTGTAAATGGGATTGCTTTTTTATTTCCTTTTCCAGTTGGTCATTGTTAACATATTGAAATGCTACTGATTTTTGTATATTGATTCTGTATCCTATAACTTTACTGAATTTGTTTACCCATTCTGATAGGTTTTGGGTTTTTTTTTGGTGGAATTTTAATCTTACCAGCTATAACAGCATATCATCTGCAAACAAGGATAATCTAACTTCTTCTTTTCCAATTTGGATGCCCTTTATTTTTCTGTTGTCTGATTGCTCCGTTAAGATTTCTAGTACTATGTTGAATAGCAGTGGTGAAAGTGGGCATCCTTGTCATGTTCCAGATATAATAAGAAAGACTTTCAGTAATTTCCCCATTCAGAATGATACTAGCTATGGGTCTGTCCCATACAGCTTTTATTATGAAGAGGTATATTCCTTTTATATCCAGTTTTTTGAGGTATTTTTTTAATCAAGAAGGGTATTGAACTTTATCAAATGCCTTTTCAGCATTAATTGAAATGATAATATGGTTTTTTATCTTCATTCTGTTGGTATATCACAGTGATTGATTTGGGTATTTTGAATCATCCTTATATCCCTGAGATAAATCTCAGTTTGTCATAATGAATGATCTTTTTAAGGTACTGTTGAATTCAGTTTACTAGTATTTTGTTGAGAATTTTTTATCAATATTATCAGAGATATTGGCCTGCAGTTTTCTTTTTTTAATTTTTTATTATAATTTAAGTTCTGGGATACATGTGTAGGATGTGCAGGTTTGTTACATAGGTATACACGTGTCATGATGATTTGCTGCACCCATCAACCCCTCATATACATTAGGTATTTCTCCTGATGCTCTCCCTCCCCTAGCCTACCACCCCGTGACAGGGCCCAGTGTGTGATGTTCCTCTCCCTGTGTCCACGTATTCTTATTGTTCAACTCCCACTATGAGTGAGAAAATGCAGTATTTGGTTTTCTGTTCCAGTGATAGTTTGCTGAGAATGATGGTTTCCAGCTTCATCCATGTCCATGCAAAGGACATGAACTCTCCTTTTTGATGACTGCATAGTATTCCATGGTGTATATGTGCCACATTTTCTTTATCCAGTCTGTCATTGATGGGCATATAGGTTGGTTCCAAGACTTTGCTATTGTGAACAGTGCTGCAGTAAACATATGTGTGCATGTGTCTTTATAATAGAATGATTTATAATCATTTGGGTATATACCCAGTAATGGGATTGCTGGGTCAAATGGAATTTCTGGTTCTAGATCGCTGAGGAATCACCAGTGTCTTCCATAATGGTTGAACTAATTAACACTCCCACCAACAGTGTAAAAGCATTCCTATTTCTCCACATCCTCTCCAGCATCTGTTGTTTCCTGATTTTTAATGATCACCATTCTAACTGGCATGAGATGGTATCTCATTGTGGTTTTGATGTGCATTTTTCTAATGACTAGTGATGGTAGCTTTTTTCCATGTGTCTTGGCTGCATAAATGTCTTCTTTTGAGAAGTGTCTGTTCATATCCTTTATCTACTTTTTGATGGTGGTGTTTTTTTCTTGTAAATTTAAGTTCTTTATAGATTCTGGATATTAGCTCTTTGTCAGATCGATAAATTGCAAAATTTTTTGTCCATTCTGTAGGTTGCCTGTTCACTCTGATGATAGTTTCTTTTGCTGTGCAGAAGCTCTTTAATTTAATTAGATCCCATTTGTCAATTTTGGCTTTTGTTGCCATTGCTTTTGGTGTTTCAGTCATAAAGTCTTTGCCCATGCCTATGTCCTGAATGTTATTGCCTGGGTTTTCTTCTTGAAGTTTTACAGTTTTAGATGTTATGTTTAAGTCTTTAATCCATCTTGAGTTAATTTTTGCATAAGGCATAAGGAAGGGGTCCATTTTAAGTTTTCTGCATATGGCTAGCCAGTTTTCCCAACACCATTTATTAAATAGGGGATCATTTTCCCATTGCTTGTTTTTGTCAGGTTTGTCAAAGATCAGATGGTTGTGATGTGGTTGGCATTATTTCTGAGGCCTCTGTTCTGTTCCATTGGTATATATCTCTGTTTAGGTACCAGTACCATGCTGTTTTGGTTACCGTAGCCTTGTTATGTGGTTTGAAATCAGGTAATGTGATGCCTCTAGCTTTGTTCTTTTTGCTTAGGATTGTCTTTGCTATACGGGCTCTTTTTTGGTTTCATATGAAATTTAAAATAGTTTTTTCTGATTGTGTGAAGAAAGTTAATGGTAGCTTGATGGAGATAGCATTGAATCTATAAATTACTTTGGGCAGTATGGCCATTGTCACGACATTGATTCTTCCTATCCATAAGCATGCATTGTTTTTCCATTTGTTTGTGTCCTCTCTTATTTCCTTGAGCAGTGGGTTTGTAGTTCTCCTTGAAGAGGTCCTTCACATCCCTAGTAAGTTGTATTCCTAGGTATTGTATTCTCTTTGAAACAATTGTGAATAGGACTTCACTCATAATTTGGCTCTCTGTTTGTCTATTATTGATGTGTAGGAATGCTTGTGAGTTTTGCACATTGATTTTGTATCCTGAGACTTTGCTAAAGTTTCTTATCAGCTTATGGAGATTTTGGGCTGAGACAGTGGGGTTTTCTAAATATGCAGTCTTGTTGTCTGCTAACAGAGACAGTTTGACTTTCTCTCTTCCTATTTGAATACCCTTTTATTTCTTTCTTTTGCCTTATTGCCATAGCCAGAATTTCCAATACTATGTCAAATAGGAGTGGTGAGAGAGGGAATCCTTGTCTTGTGCTGGTTCTCAAAGGGAATGCTTCCAACTTTTGCCCATTCAGTGTGATATTGTCTGTGGATTTGTCATTTTGAGATACATGCCATCATTACCTAGTTTATTGACAGTTTTTAGCGTGAAGAGTGTTGAATTTTATTGAAGGCCTTTTCTGCATCTGTTGAGATAATCATGTGTTTTTTGTCATTGGTTCTGTTTATGTGATGGATGACATTTATTGATTTGAGTATGTTGAGCCAGCCTTGCATCCCAGGGATGAAGCTGACTTGATTGTGGTAGATAAGCTTTTTGATGTGCTGTTGGATTCAGTTTGCCAGTATTTTATTGAGAATTTATGCATCGATGTTTATCAGGGATATTGGCCTGAAATTTTCTTGTTTTGTTGTATCTCTGCCAGGTTTTGGTATCAGGATGATGCTATCCTCATAAAATGAGTTAGGAAGGAGTCTCTCTTTTTCTGTTGTTTGGAATAGTTTCAGAAGGAATTGGTACCAGCTACTCTTTGTACCTCTGGTAGAATTTAGCTGTGAATCCTTCTGGTCCTGGGCGTTTTTTGGTTGGTATGCTATTAATTACTGCCTCAATTTCAGAACTGGTTATTGTCTATTCAGGGATTCGACTTCTTCCTGGTTTATCTTGGGAGCGTGTATGTGTCCAGGAATTTATTCATTTCTTCTAGATTTTCTAGTTTATTTGCATAGAGGTGTTTAGAGTATTCTCTGATAGTAGTTTGTATTTCTGTGGGATCAGTGGTGATATTCCCTTTATCATTTTTTATTGTGTCTATTTGATTCTTCTTTCTTTCTTCTTTATTAATCTGGCTAGCAGTTTATCTATTTTGTTAATCTTTTCGAAAAACCAGCTCTTGGATTCATTGATTTTTTTTTTGAAGGGTTTTTCATGTCTCTGTCTCCTTCAGTTCTGCTCTGACGTTAGTTATTTCTTGCCTTTGCTGGCTTTTGAACTTGTTTACTCTTGCTTCTATAGTTCTTTTAACCGTGATGTTAGGGTGTCAATTTTAGATCTTTTCTGCTTTCTCCTGTGGGTATTTAGTGCTATAAATTTCCCTCTAAACACTGCTTTAGCTGTGTCCCAGAGATTCTGGTACGTTGTGTCTTCATTCTCATTGGCTTCAAAGAACTTATTTCTGCTTTAATTTCATTATTTACCCAGTAGTCATTCAGGATCACGTTGTTCACTTTCCATCTAGTTGTGCAGTTTTGAGTGAGTTTCTTAATTCTGAGTTCTAATTTGATTGCACTGTGGTCTGAGTTTGAATGTTGGCCTGTCTTGCTAGGTTGGGGAAGTCCTCCTGGATAGTATCCTGAAGAGTGTTTTCCGACTTGGTTCCATTCTCCCTATCACTTTCAGGTCCACCAGTCAAACATAGGTATGGTCTTTTCACATAGTCCCATATTCTTGGAGGCTTTGTTCGTTCCTTTTCATTCCTTTTTCTCTAATCTTGTCTTCAAGCTTTATTTGATTAAGTTGATCTTCAATCTCTGATATCCTTTCCTCCACTTGATTGATTTGGCTCTTGATAGTTGTGTGTGCTTCATGAAGTTCTTGCGCTGTGTATTTCAGCTCCATCAGGTCATTTATGTTCTTCTCTAAACTGGTTATTCTAGTTAGCAATTCCTCTGACCTTTTTTTCAAGGTTCTTATCTTCCTTGCTGGGTTAGAACATGCTCCTTTAGCTTGGAGGAGTTTGTTATTACCCACCTTCTGAAGCCTACTTCTGTCAATTAGTCAAACTCATTCTTTGTCCAGTTTTGTTCCCTTGCTGGCGAGGAGTTGTGATCCTTTGGAGAAGAGGCGTTCTGGTTTTTGGAATTTTCTGCTTTCTGAGCTGGTTTTTCCCCACCTTTGTGGATTCATCTACCTTTGGTCTTTGATGTTCATGACCTTTGGATGGGGTTTTTGTGTGGACATACTTTTTGTTGTATTTCTTTCTTTCTTTTTTTTTTAAACAGAGTCTTGCTCTGTTACCCAGGCTGGAGTGCAGTGGCGCGATCTCGGCTCACCACAACCTCTGCCCCCAGGATTCAAGCAATTCTCCTGCCTCAGCCTCCTGAGTAGCTGGGATTACAGGTGTGCACCACCACACCCAGCTAATTTTTGTATTTTTAGTAGAGACAGGATTTCACCATGTTGATCAGGCTGATCTTGAACTCCTGACCTCATGATTTGCCTGCCTTGGCCTCCCAAAGTGCTGGGATTAAAGGCATGAGCCACCAAACTGGCCAATGCTATTTCTTTCTGTTTGCTCATTTTCCTTCTAACAGGCCACTTTGATGCAGGTCTGCTGGAGTTTGCTGGAGGTCCACTGCAGACCCTGTTTGCCTGGGTATCACCCTCTGCACCAGCAAAGGCTGCAGAACAGCAAAGATTGCTGCCTGTTCCTTCCTCTGGAAGCTTTGTCCCAGAGGGGCATCCACCAGATGCCAGCCAGAGATCTCCTGTATGAGGTGTCTGTCAACCCCTGCTAGGAGGTGTTTCCCAATCAGAAGGCACAGGGGTAGGGGACCTACTTGAGGAGGCAGTCTGTCCCTTAGCAGAGTTCAAGTGTTGTGCTGGGAGATCCACTGCTCTCTTCAGAGCTGGCAGGCAGGAATGTTTAAGTCCACAGAAGCTGTGCCCACAGCCACCCCTTTACCCAGGTGCTCTGTGCCAGGGAGATGGGAGTTTGATCTGTGACTGGGGCTGCTGCCTTTCTTTCAGAGATGCCCAGCCCAGAGAGGAGGAATCTAAGAAGGCAATCTGGCTACAGCAGCTTTGCTGAGCTGCAGTGGGCTCTGCCCAGTCCAAACTTCCCAGCAGCTTTGTTTACATGGTGAGGGGAAAACCACCTACTCAAGCCTCAGTAATGGTGGACGCCCCTCCCCCCACCAAGCTTCAGTGTTCCAGGTCAACTTCAGACTGCTGTGCTGGCAGCAAGAATTTCAAGCTAGTGGATCTTAGCTTGCTGGGCTCGGTGGGGGTGGGATCTGCTGAGCTAGACCACTTGGCTCCCTGGCTTCAGCCCCCTTTCCAAGGCAATGAACGATTCTGTCTCATTGGCATTCCAGGTATTACTGGGGTACAAAAAAAAAAAAAAACTCTTGCAGCTAGTTCAGTGTCTGCCCAAACCACCACCCAGTTTTGTGCTTGAAACCCAGGACCGTGGTGGTGTAGGCACCCAATGGAATCTCCTGGTCTGTGGGTTACAAAGACTGTGGGAAAATAGTAGTATCTGGGCCAGATAGCTCCATCCCACAAAGCACAGTCCCTCACAGCTTCCCTTGACTAGTGGAGGGAGTTCCCCAACCCCCTGTGCTTCCTGGTTGAGACATCACCCCACCCTGCTTCTGTTCACCCTCTGTGGGTTGCACCAACTGTCCAACCAGTCCCGGTGAGATGAGCCAAGTTACCTTAGTTGGAAATGCAGAAATCACCTGGCTTCTGCATTGATCTCACTGGGAGCTGCAGACTGGAACTGTTCCTATCTGGCCATCATGTTTTTCTTTTTTTGATATGTCTTTGTCTCTTTTTGATATCTTGGTAATACTGGCCTTGTAGAATGAGTTTGGAAGTATTTCCTCATCCTCTATTTTTTGGAACAGTTTGAGTAGGATTGATATTAATTCTCCTTCAAATGTTTCGCAGCATTCAGCAGTGAAGCCATGGGTCCTGGGGTTTTCTTCTTTGGAAGACTTTTTATTAAGGCTTTAGTCTCATTACTTGTTGTTGGTCTGTTCAGGTTTTCAATCTTGGTTTATGGTTCAATCTCGGTACGTTGTATATGTCTAGGAATTTATTTTTTTCTAGATTTTCCAATTTATTGGCACACAGTTGCTCATAGGTTTGTCAATTTTGTTTTTCTTTCCAGAAAACTATGTTTTTGTTTCACTGATCTTTCATATTGTGTTGAAATGAGTTTCAAATTTATTTATGTCCGGTCTGGTCTTTATTATTGCTTTTCTTCTACTAATTTGGGGTTCAGTTTGCTGTTGCTTTCCTAGTTTGTTAAGATCCATCATTAGGTTACTTATTTGAAATTTTTCTTCTTTTTCGATGTAGGCATTTACAGCCATAAATTTTTCTTTTAGTACTGTTTTCACTGTATCCCATAGGTTTTGCTGTGTTGTTTTCATTATAATTTGTTTAAGAAATTTTCCAATTTCCTTCTTAATTTCTTCATTGACCCACTCGTCAATTCAATATAGCATATTGTTTAATTTTCATGTATTTGTATAGTTTCCAAAATTCCTTTGTTATTTTATTCCATTGTGGTCAGAGAAGATGGTTAATATTATTTCAGTTTCTTTGAATGTTTTAATACTTGTTGTGTGACCTAACATATGACTTCTACTTGAGAGTGATCCATATGCTGAGGAGAAAAATGTGTATTCTGCACCCATCAGGTGAGATGTTCTGCAGATGTCTATTAGGTACATTTGTTCTGCAGTGCAGATTAAGTCTGATGTTTCTTTGTTGATTGTCTGTCAGGACTGTCTGTCCAATGCTGAAAGTGGAGGTATTGACGTTTCCGTCAATTGTTGTATTAGGGTCTATCTCTCTTTTTATGTCCAATAATGTTTGATTTTTTATCTGGGTGCTTTAGTGCATATATATTTATAATCATTGTATCCTCTTGCTGAATTGATCCCTTTATTAGAATATAATGACCTTCTTTGTTTCATCTTATAGTTTTTGTTTGGAAATCTGTTTTGTCTGATGTAAGTATAGCTATTCTTGCTCTTTTTGGTTTCCATTGGTGTGGAATATCTTTTTTTAATCCCTTTATTTTCAGTCTATGTGTATATAGGAGAGGTGTGTTTGTTAGAGGCAACAGATCATTGGGACATGTTTTTTTTCATTCATTCAGCTGCTATATGTCTTTCGATTGGAGAGGTTAATCCACATACATTCAATGTTATTATTGATAAGTAGAGACCTGTTCCTGCCATTTTGTTATTTGTTTTCTGGTTGTTTTGTGCTCTTCTCTTCCTTCTTTCCTCCCTTCCAGTTTTCGGTTTAGTGAAGGTGATTTTTCTCTAGCAGTATGCTTTGATTTCTTGCTTTTTATTTGTTATATATCTGTTGTATGTTTTTGTGATCTGAGGTTACCATGAAGCTTGCAAACACTATCTTATATCCCATTATTTAAACTGATGACAACTTAACACTGATTGCATAAACCAACAAACATACAAAAGGAAAACTGAATTTAAAAAAACTTTATGCCTTAACTTCATCCCCATTTGTAAACTTTTTGTTGTTTTTTTGTCTTTTTATACTATGTCTTGAAAAGTTATAGTTATTATTTTTTATTTATCATTTATTTATTTAATTTTTATTTATCATTTAGTCTTTGCACTTAGGTCAAGAGAAATTTACATACCACTAGTGCAGTGTTATATTAGCCTATGTTTTTCCATGTGCTTACTATTACCAGTGAGTTTTATACTTTCAGATGGTTTCTTCTTCTTGCTCAGTAACATTTTTTTTTCTGATTGAATGACTCCCTTTAACATTTCTTGTAGGACAGGTTTGGTGTTGATAGAATCCAGTAGCTTTTATTTGTCTAGGAAAGTCTATTTCTCCTTCATGCTTCAAGAGTATTTTTGCTGAATATACTATTCAAGGGTAAGGTTTTTTTCTTCAGCACTTTAAATATGTCATGCCACTCTCTCCTGGCCTGTATGGTTTTCACTGAGAAGTCTGCTGCCAGATGTAGCAGCTCTGTGATATATTATTTGTTTCTTTTCTCTTACTGCTTTTGGGACCCTTTTTAAATCTTTGACATTTGAGAGTTTGATTATGACATACTTAGTCTTTTTAGGTTAAATAGGTAGTTTTTTTAAGTTAAATCTGCTTGGTGATCTATAACCCTCTAATACTTGAATCTTGATATCTTTCTCTAGGTTTGAGGAGTTTCAATAAGCCTTCTACCCCTATCTCATTCTCTACTTCCTCTTTAAGGCCAGTAACTCTTAGATTTTCCCTTTTGAGGCTGTTTTCCATCTTTTAGGTGTGCTTCATTGTTTTTTATTCTTTTTTCTTTTGTCTCCTCTGACTGTGCATTGTCAAATAGTTTGTCTTCAAGCTCACTAATTCTTTCTTCTGCTTAATTAATTCTGCTATTAAAGGACTCTGATGCAGTCTTTAGCATATTAGTTGTATTTTTCAGCTCTACAATTTCTGCTTTAGTCTTTTTAATTATTTCAGTCTCTTTGTTACATTTTTCTGACAGCATTCTGAATTCCTCCTTTGTGTTATCTTGATTATCTTTGGGTTTCCTCAAAACAGCTATTTTGATTTCTCTGTTTGAAAGGTCATATTTCTCTGTTTCTTCAGGATTGGCCCTGTGCCTTATTTAGTTCATCTGGTGAGATCATGTTTTCATGGTGGTGTTGTTACTTGTAGAAGTTCATTGGTGTTTGGGCATTGAGGAGTCAGGTATTTATTGCAGTCTTCACAGTCTGGGCTTGTTTGTGCCTGTCCTTCTTGGAAAGGCTTTCTCAGTATTTGAAGGGATGTGGGTCCCACACCTAATAACACTATGGTTTTTGTAGAGGTACTGCCTTGGTGGTCTTACATAAGATCTGAAAGAATTCTCTGGATTACTAAGCAGACACTCTTGTTATTTTCTCTTAATTTCTTAAAAAAAAATGGAGTCTCTGTCTCTGTCTTTGCTGGGATACCTGGAACCGGGGGTATGGTGATGCAGGTACCCCTGTGGCCTTCACCACTGGAACTGTGCTGGGTCAGACCTGAGCTGCTGGGCCTCACCCAAGGCCCTTCCCTTTGGACTGATAAGTTTCTCCTAGGCCCAGGGTGTGACCAAGGATGCTGCTTGGGAGCCAGGGATTGAAGTCAAATACATTAGCAACTTACCTGCTGTTCTATTCTACTGTGGCTAAACTGGCACTCAAACTATAATATAGAGTCCTTCCTGCTCTTCCCAGTAATTTCCACAGGTAGATGAACCCTTCCCTGTGGCCACAACCACCACCAGTCCATGAGAGTTTCTGCTAGGCTTTCACCAATGTTTACTTAAAGGCCAAGGGCTCTCTTCCATCAGTTTGTGTTTAATGCTGCCAGCTCTTGAACTTCAGGGCAGTAGACTAGGTCCAGAAATGCTGTCTAAGATCCTAGGCCTAGACTCAAGGACCCTGGGAGCCTACTAATTGTCCTACCCTACTGAGGCCAAGCTGGTACACAGGGTGCAAGAAAAAATCCCCCTGTTTTTCCCTTTGCTTTTCTCAAACAGAAGGAGTCTTTCACTGTAGCCACCCCAGCTGGGAATGTACTGGGCCACCCCTGAAAGCTAGTATGTCTCAGAGCCCAAGGCCCACAGCATACTCACTGGGTATAGTTGGTGGTCATTCAGGGTCCAAGGGCTCTTTGGTCAACAGGTGATGAATCCTGCCAATACTGTATCCTTCCTTTCAAAGCAGCAGGTTCCCTTTTGACCCAGGGTGTATCTAGAAATGTTATCCAGGAGCTAGGGCCTCAAATAGGGGTTCATGCCCTATTCTACTGTGGCTGAGCTGGTATCCAAGATGCAAAACAAAGTCCTCTTTACTCTTCACTCTTCTCTCCTTATGCAGAAGGAAAGACACTCACTTTCCTTGTTCTGAGCTGCACTGCCTGGGCTTGGGGAAGGTATGGTGCTCACACTCCATTAGCTGTGCCAGCTATTGTCTCCCTAGTTCACTGACTGTAAGCCCAGCTTAGCACCAGGAATTGCCTAGGAATTGTAGTCATTGTGTTCTAAACAGCCTTTGAAGTTTACCTAGGACCCCAAAGTACTTCAGCCTGTGGTGATAAAGCTTGCCAAGAAACTCAAGTACCTTGAGGACGTGTGATTCCCTTCTAGCTAGGCCTGGTCCAAATGCTCCCACTGATATGGGGCAGCACTGATTCAATGTAAAGTCTCCCAGTCGCTGAGCTTTCCCTTCCTAAAGTGCACGCATTCTGTCTCCATACTGCAGGGCTGCCTTGGGGAGGTCGGGGCGGGGGAGTGGCATTCACTATTCAAGACCGTATCTCTTGTCCTCCTCAGTGCCTCTTTCCACCGTATGAAGTTAAAAGCAGGTACTGTGATTGCTATTGCTCACCTGACTTTTGCTTCTTGTGACAGTGGTTTTCTGTATGCAGATAGTTGTTAAGATTTGATGTTCCAGCAATGGGGATGAATGGCATAGGTTTCTATTTTGCCATCTTGCTCTGCCCTCTTTGGTAAACCAATTTTATATTACAACAAAATTAAGACAATTCTGTAATTTATTGTAATGTGTTTTAAATCTGTTTTGAAACAATTTGTAAATTTTCCTATTGGCATGCCTTAAGAAATATATTCAGTTTTTTTCAGAATGCTAATCAGAGAAAAATCATATGTTAGGGAATCTTTTTTGTTATTCTTCCTATATAAGTATAGCAAATAATGACTCAAATAATATTTTCAAAAGACTATAATATAAACTAGTTTAAAAAAAGAAATCCTTAGATTGGAGCTATGCCAAAGCTTTAATGTAGGCAGTTTTCCAAGGAATTTATCCCGTTTGCTTTTAAAAACTTTATAGACTAGTGTTTAAGTAGAAAATAAATGAGGCATATAGGAATAAATGAAAGTCTTTATATAATAGTGGAGGTAACTTCAGTATATTACAAATATACATTTTAAAATAACAAAAAGGTAGTCTTTATTACATTTCATTTTAACATTCAGATAATACAGTTACCATATTAAATACTTAGAATCTATTTTTTACCCAAGTGATTCTCAAAATCATCCAAGTCTTTCCATTTATTTATTCATTCATTCACCAAGTCTCTCCACCAGTTAATTACTAAGCAACAACTATGTACCAGGCACTGGGGACACCACAGCATGTGAAACAGAGAGCCTAAATTAAGCTTAAGCTTTTTCAAGGGCTTATGTATCATCTCTAACTCTACCACCCAGGCTAACTTATAATTATCTTTGACCTAGACTGTCATAATAGCCTCCTCCCCAACCCATTCTCTTCCATTTTGCCAACTCCAGAGTCCCATCTTTGTTTTTGAGCATTTAAGGAAGTGCCCCATGGGAGCCTGAATCTGGGTTTTCTCTGATATGTACATTGACCTTATGTGAATTCTTCCTGTGTCTCCAAGCCTGAAGTAACTCATTTTTTTTTTCTTTCTTTTTTTGTTTTTGAGATGGAGTCTTTCTCTGTCACACAGGCTGGAGTCCAATGGCACAATTTCTGCTCACTGCAACCTCCACCTCCTGGGTTCAAGTGATTCTCCTGTCTCAGCCTCCCAAGTAGCTGAGATTACAGGCACATGCCGCCACCACGTCTGGCTAAATTTTTCGTAATTTTTATAGAGACAGAGTTTTGCCATGTTGGCCAGACTGGTCTCGAACTCCTGACCTCAGGTGATCCACCCACCTCAGCCTCCCAAAGTGGTGGGATTACAGGCATGAGCCACTGTACCTAGCCATTCTGAAGTAACTCTTATATCTGCTTTGTTTTTTATTCAGTGACAGCTACATTAAAAAAAGTAGTGACTTTCTTATAGATTCCAGTATTCACAGAATTTAAGCAATAAAATAATTAAGTGGCCAGACGCAGTGGCTCATGCCTGTAATCCCAGCACTTTGGGAGGCCGAGGCAGGTGGATCACCTGAGGTCTGGAGTTTGAGACCAGCTGACCAACATGGTGAAACCCCATCTCTACTTAAGATACAAAAAATTAGTGGGGCATGGTGGCACATGCCTGTAATCCCAGCTACTTGGGAGGTTGATGCAGGAGGATCGCTTGAACCCGGGAGGCGGAGGTTGCAGTGAGCCAAGATCGCACCATTGCACTCCGGCCTGGACAAAAAGAGCAAAACTCTGACTCAAAAAATAAAACAGCAATAATTTAATTGAATGCTGTCATTTTACAAATTGAGACATTGAAGTTAACAGTATGGCTAGTTTGTGGTAAAGCTGGATGTAGAACAGATCAAGATGGCTTGATCTGTTCATTGTTGTTATCAGTAAAACAAACAAAAATTGATTTACTTAGGCTCTCTGGATTGCCTAGAGAAAGGGAACTTAGGATATCTCAAGGAACAGAGTGAATTATTTCAATCCTCTCTGCAGCAATAAGGAAACAGGGATCCCATGGAATCTAAAACTAGGTACTGTTTTAGATGTACCAGGCACTGGGGACACCATACGTGACTTGGTCTGACATACACACTGATTCAAAGCAGCTGTATCTTAGCAGCATTAGTTTGTGAATCTTTTGTTGTACTTTTCTACCAGTATTTTTCTACTTTCTCTGCATTTGCTTTTTTGTGTTATCTTGTCTGTCCTCTGACAACTGTCTTAACATAATTTCTACTTCTAATTTTTATGTATACTTTGGCTTTCTTGTAGCATCTCAGCAACCCTACTCTTCCTCTTAGACTTTCTTTGTGAATCTTTCCAGCTCCCTCCGACCCCCACTGTTAAGTACTTGCATTTTTCTATTGTTATTTTAATCAACTTCATTTTTTTTTTAAAGAAAGATTTTTATTGGCCCAGGTGTCCTTTTTTTTTTTCTTTCAAAGAGGTTGCTATGTTGCCAATACTGGACTTGAGCTCCTGGGCTCAAGCAACTCTCCCACCCCAGTATCCTGAGTACAGGAACATCATTTGCCTGGCCCAGCTTGTTTTTATTTAAATAAAACCCTTTATTCCAAGTCCTTTTATAGGCTATTGGCCTATATTGTCCTCCCTTAGATTAAGTGTCAAGTCCTGGGACTGAGGTGGGGAAGGAGTAAGTTTATTAAAAACAAATCATGACTGCATAGTGCTGCTACCTTGTTAGAGTCTCTGAATGAAGAAGAATCCCTTTAGAGAGAAGTGTACATACAGAAGATATCATGATCAACATATATACACATAGTTCTCTCTTATGGAGTGATTTGGAGAAAATAAGCTAAAGAAGAAATTGTGCCACCACTGCATTTTGTTTCATTATAGGCTAGGGAGGAAACTAACTCTGCTCAGAAAAACAGGTGGTAGACAACGATTCAAGGGTTCACAGAATTTAAAATAAATAAGTAAATAAATAAACACACACTTTAAAAAAAGAAAAAGGAAAAGGAAATAGGTTCATGGCAGAGAGTCTCTGTAACCTATGAGCCTCCTACCCAGGATCTTTATTTGTCATCCTCCAGGAAACTTCCAGCTGACACCCTCATAGAATTGCCGCCTCATCCCAGGGAGCCACCACCACTGTCTTAGTGCTGAGGATGTTTCTTGTCTCCTGTTGTAAAAAGTGAAAACATTTAGCTTTGTGTATATTTTTATTGTGGAATTTTGTGTAAACATTTGGACAACAGAGCACAATATGTATTATATTATGTAATTAAGCTAATCATCTCTCTTTAAAAATGTAAAAACGGTTTTTTTTTTAAGTTTAACATAAGTTAAATTGTTTTAAGTTTAACATCACAAAGGCTGTTGAAAGCATTTCTTTTTCAAATAGGCACCTCTTCTAAATGACATTTTATAACCAAAGCATCGTTGCCTTCTCTAATCCATTAATCTATACTCATCTTTTCTGATAAACACTCAGTGATTAATACTGAATAATTCTTTCACCCCATTAGGCTAAATTCTGAAACTGAGGAAATTTGTCTTTAGTTTGCAGCATATTAATTGGAAGTTTTGATATTTGTAAACTATGATTTATTTCAGGTTTTTGAGTTATATTTTTAGTCCTTAAGAAAAAGGGAACTTCTTTTGTTCTTTTATGTGCATCAAAATCCTTTGGTAAACGGTAGATCAAATCACTGATTTTTATTTAGAACTATACAAATAAGCTCCAAAATCTTTATTTCATTCGTCCTGTCCTTTCTTTTAGTTTCCTTCATTTTGCTCCTACATCTTTCTTGAGGAAGAAGGATATTGCTTATTTTATAGCTTTGGGTGTTAATGCTAGAGGTTAAGATTTTCTTTTGCTTTATTATTTGGAAAATATTTTGTGTTAATAATTCCCTAGACAACTTTATAGAATCTCTTTTGATGAACCTGTGAGCAACCTCATAATCATTTGAGTTAGCTCATTCATGGGGTGTTATGACAATGATTTGGGTTAGAGGAACTGCCTGGATACTTTCCAGTGTTTCAATAATTACAGACAGATTATATCTGAGGCCAGTTTGTCTTAGCATTATTCAACTAAAACTAACTTTTTAAAAGCTTCAGCAAACTTAACATATCCGTTGCTACATATGAACTTTTTATCAAAGATATTGTGCTTTAGTCTCTATTCAGTACTATGCTATCATTTTAGTTGATAGTAACAAGTCATTCAAATAACATGCAAGATTAATTATTAATAAGAATTAATTTGTTATTTAATAAAAAATTAATTTTATTAAATTTAAAAAATTAGATTTAATAAGAAATAAATTAGTAACAATTAAATTTGTATTGATGAGGAAACCAAAGTTGGAATATAAGGCAGCTTACAAACTGTGTTTCATTATTTGGCTTATATGAGTTTATTTTTCATAGCATGTCTTCACTTACTCTTTTGCAGGGTCTCAAAGGACATCCTGGACTCCCAGGACTTCGAGGTGAACAAGTAGGTACTTCCTTTAAAAGACTTGTTTCATGTGTGAAAAAGACATGTTAGAGAACTCCGTTGAGAGATTATTTTCCCCAACTTTTTCAATTTTTCTTCTCATTGATTTTTACTCTGTTTATTACGGGACAGCCTTTTAATTGATTAGTTGTAGATCTTTGTATTTAAAAAACTATAATGGATAATATTTCACTGTTAATTCCCTTTTACTTTGCCTCATATGTTTCAGAGCACTAGCTCTTAAACTTCTGCAGTTCACAGATCCCTTTGAGAATCTCATGAATACTGTGAATCCATACTATGAATCCTTTCCCAGAAAATATACATGTCCATGTGCGTGTACGCGCACACGCAAACACACATACACAGAGACTTGATTTTTTTTGTACAATTTCAGGAGCTTACCAGTTCACTAATGTCTAATCCATAGCTGTTTGTTCCCTGACCTTTTCCTGAAATGCAAATAAATTTCAGTAACAGTCTAAATTAGAATGGTACATGTATCATTGTCCATAATATACATACACAATATTTAAAAGTCAAAATCATTTTGGAAGTATTTAGTTTTTGATCTTGTTACTGCTTCTTTCTTATCAGAAAATAATATATTATGTCATAGAAAAAAATCATATCTCTTATAGTATGTAGTATATTGAAAATATGGTATAAATATAAAAATGAAAAGGGTAAGATGTTAGAAACTGATTAAGATGATGGCTACCATTATTAAAGAATCAGCACAGAGACTCAGGAAGCCCTAAAGGGAGATCCAGGAAGAAATGTGATGGATGGTACCTGAGGGAAAGCTATAAATGAAGAAACAAAACCAATTTCCCTTTCATTAATGTGAAGCTAGACAGTATGCGCTGTTCAGTCCCTGAAGCACAACTTTTCAAGATTACTAATTACTAGATGTGGCAAACAAAGTGATATATGTATCTGTAACACATGTAATATTGGTTTCCTGCAAATCAAACATGTACTAAAAAGTATTTGAGCATTTATGGAAGAAAAAGATGAGAAGGGTAAGTGAGATTAGTCCTTGGGGAGAAAAAAATTTGTAGGATACTGCTTTGGCAGAAAGATGGATTCCAATGGAGGAAACCTGATACTTCACAAGTGAAAAATTGGCCATGTGTCATTACTGACCAATTCACTCACAAAACTGCTCCATAAACTAGTCCTGGTGGTATATATGTTATCTCTGAGGGTAATATACTTTTTAAAACAGTCTAAAACCAATTTTAAAGGTTGGAAAATGTATATTGTAGTCAGTTCTTGCTTTCTGTTCTATTTGTTTCCAGGAAAAAAAGAGACAAAATTTGTGTTAACTTTGAGAAACAACTAAAATAATTTTGCATTTTAATTGTGATAATACTGTGGATATTAAGAAGGCAAAACTGACTTGCTGGAAGACATTCATATCTTGAAAATTTGTAAATATCTATAAATTGGTCAGCAAACATTTGGAAAGGCAATTATATCATTTATGTGTCGTCTAGTAAAAAGAGCTGTCATTTACTTAGAGCTCTTATTATTTGCCTAACTATATTACTATTAACTACAACTCCTAGTAGTATAATTATTCAGTTTTACATGTTAATTGATTTGATGCCCAGCAATACTAAGTTATTATAGTTACTTCCATTTTTAAATATATTCTTACACATTGTTCTATTTTATCCACAAAATTAGTACTGTTACTCTATTTTACTAATGAAAAAACAGAGAAACCATAGTAGCAGTGCTGGAGCAGTGCCGGGATTCTGAAGAAATCTAACTGACTCAGAAGGTGTGTTTTAAGTGAGATTAGGGCAGGCTTCCTAATTTTCTGTTCCTAATTTCTCAAGGGGCTGCTGAAATAGCTGTATCTCTATTACTCCATCCAATCTGCAGATTTGAGTGAGCCAACTTTAAAAAAAAAGTCTGTCTTTAAGTGCAGGGTGACTTAAGTCATGCTGTTTGTTTTGAGTTTCTTTTGAGTTTCTGTGGTTGTCTCAGTGATTTTAGGGTGTGGTTGGCTCAGAATATGTTTATGCCATATAAAGATTATACTGAAGTTTTACTTGTTTATTTTGTTTACTGATGTTCTAGTATAGCAGAACTTAGACACTGAGTGGAATTCTTTTGTGCCTTTCTCTGCATAGCTAAAACGTGTTAGCTAGATCTCTACATGTTGTTTTAAGACCTGCTGTGACAATTCATTTGAAATAGGATTTCACTTATGTTCTATAACAGGTTGCCTTTTTATTGATGTCAGTTAATTTAATTTGACAAGGAAAGAGATGGAAAAGGAATGGTGGTTTTCATTAGCCAGATAGATAGTGACCTACAGAATAAAAACAGCCTTTTACATTTGTTTTACTCCTTTCTGTTGGCATACCTAAATAAAGGTTTTGTAAATGTCTAGAATGTAGGCCTGTGTGTTTTGGAATAGGATGGGGCATAAAGGAAGGCAATTATAAATATACTAGAGCACATCTCATAATTAGAGGACTTTCCTTCAAGAGCTATTGGACGTATTTTGCACTTCAAACCCACAGTAGGGAAACGGGCCTTTGAATGGTGGTCTCTGGAATTAGACTTGCTGATTTAAGTCCTAACTTCCTGCTTATTAGCTAAGTTACCTTCCATTGGTGACATAAACACCTTGTCTCATTTTTTCTCATCTCTTATAGAGGAAAAATAATATCTATCTTACAGAGTTTTTGAACTGATTGAATAAGATAATACATATAAAAATACTTGAAAAAATAGTGCCTGGCACATGATAAATGCTCAATAAATATTACAGGAATAAAATATTACATAAGTATATAATATCTGATATCAATAGGGCAATATTTAGTACATAAAAATGGTTTCTGAAATTCATAGCATATAATCTTTCTACATGTAGACAAGAATTTCTTCTGTAATCCTCAGAAGGCTACTGTTTATTCATATTCTCTTCAGTTGTCCATTGTCATAACTTCTGTGAATCTTAGTTTCTTTAGATGTAGAATGAAGAAAAGAGTATCTCATAGACGAAAAGCAGATATAAAGTGCTTAGCAAATAAAGAGTACCCAGTAAATGTTAATTTTAGGTCAAGGGAAGGGAAGGGGAAATGAGAGACAGAAATGAGAGACAACAAAAGTGAGAGATGGATTCTGAAGTAGAGAGAAGCTCAACTATTATCCTCCATTTTTCATTTCCTTGGGCTGTTCTTTGTCTAGATTTTTCAAAATTTTAGACGTTTTAGCCTATCTATACTTAAAGTGAAGGTAACACTCTACCATCTACTTTGGAGCAGAAGGACCAAGTGCAATTATCTTTCATTATGTCATTTATAAATAAACAGGAAAGGAATTTTGCATAATACATAAAAAATCTAGACAACTTAGCATTTTGTCATCAGCTCAACATACATTTTTCTGACATTTTCTTGGTTCAAGATTTATTTAATAGACCTAAACTCTGAATAAACTGATGAGTAAATGAATGAATGAATGGTGTATCAATGAAAAAGAGTATTTAAAAACAAAAAAAAAAGAAGTCATAATATTTTGTCTCACTTTTTCACCCAGTTCAAGAGCAGTTTTCCTGTCTTATGCCTTTGGGTCTCCATCTATCAGCCCTCCCTGAGCAAACCTTGTTTTAAATCAAGAATACAAAGTTGCAAGTTCCAATTGAGTTTACCATCTGTCTTAGTCAGTTTGGGCTGTTAATAACAAAAGCCATAGACTAGGTGGCTTATAAATAACAGAAATTTCTCACAATTCTGAAATGTCTTACAAGTCTGAGATCAGCATGCCAGCACGGTTAGGTTCTGGTGAGGGACATCTTTTGGATTACAGACTGCTGACTTCATATTGTATCCTCACATGGTTGAAAGAGGGCTAACGACCTCCCTGGCCTCTTTTTATAAGGTCATTTATCCCATTCATGAGGGCTCCACCCTAATTACCTTCCAAAGAGCCACCTCCTAATACTGTTAGGCATTATCAACAGGGTTAGGATTTTAACATGAATTTCGAGGTACACAAACATTCAGTCCACAGCACCATTCAAATTTACTGGATCAGACCCATGTCATGATAAAGGTATTTGCCACTTAGTATCCATTTACTTAATCCGACCTACTGAAAGGTTAAGTTTAGGAAAGAAGTAGAGGTTGGTTTTGTGGTTTACTGCCCCTCAGTCTTCTGGGGCTCATGCTAAAGAAGTATAGTTAACTCATCAGATAGTTAAAGAGTATGCAGGATGATTGAGACAAGAAAAAATTCAATCTACTGGTAAAAAAGTTACTGGTAACTAAGAAATATACCAGCTCTTCCTCTAGAATAAATGTCTCTTTTAGCTATGGATTTTTTCTTCCTAGATTGTCATTATTAATGATCAATAATATATCATTTAGGGTCCTAATCTAATAGCTTTACTTATTTCTATTTAGCAATTTTTGTCCTTTTCACATAGGTACTTTAAGTTACATAAGCCATGTATAGGACTTGGTATTTTTATGGGGAAAAATTATTTCCAAGTTTGTGTATTATAAATACACCAAATATGTTTCCTTGGGCCTCCTTTGGCTTTGTTGTACTGTTTATTTTATTTATTATTTCAGGGAATTCCAGGATTTGCTGGTAATATTGGTTCACCCGGTTACCCTGGCAGGCAGGTGCAGTAACTATATTTTAGACTTCTCTCTTTATGTTCCTATTTATTAATACATTGTATTTATGATTTTGAGAATTAATGTTCAAATAGTTGTTTTTATTAAATAATGAATAACTCATAGAGAAATAATTTCAAAATCAAAGTTGAAGAAATCCATTACAATTTTTCTGCAGAAAGTTTTATTTAAAATTGGAATGAGGCTTTTAAATATTTGATGTGATATACAATGGAACCTTCAAAATTAAAATGCCCAAGTGTTAATAAGTTCTTTATAATAGTCCTGATTGATTTTACAATACTGTCACTGAACAAAATGAAGTAATTGTAAGAGTTAAGACTCCCTTTAATAAACATCATTTTTAAATAACACAGTTATAAAAACTTGAGAAACAATATACCATTACCAAACACTTTTATCTGAACTGAATTCAGTTATTTGCATACTGTTTTAAAAATTCATTCTAATCATTTTATATGTATTCCCTTATAACTTCTAACTTTATTTCATGTATATTAATAATAGAACAAGGTTTATTTCCTAAATTTTCATGAGTTGAATACTTCTAAAGTTAATTAATTAGACCAGGTGCAGTAGCTCATGCCTGTAGTCCCAGCACTTTGGAAGACCGAGGTGGGCAGATCATGAGGTCAGGAGATTGAGACCATCCGGGCCAACATGGTGAAACCTCGTCTGTACTAAAAATACAAAAATTAGCTGGTCTTGCTGGCGCATGCCTATAGTCCCAACTACTTTGGAGGCTGAGGTAGGAGAATCACTTGAACCTGGGAAGTAGAGGCTGAAGTTAACTAAGATCATGCCACTGCACTCCAGCCTGGCAATAAAGCGAGACTCTGTCCCAAATAAATAAATAAAGTTATATTTTTATCTTTGTTATTCTCAAGAATGAGGGAAGTAAATAAGCAAAAAAAAAATGTTAACAAAATTCAAGTTTTTAGGACTTTAAAAACATTTGGAGGTATTCTATATTAGACTCTTACTATCAAGTAATAATATGTTATATGAAAAATATAAAACATGAATATGTAAACATTAACATTGATCTAAAGTTTAAAATATATTTGTCTTTTTAAAAATGTATGGGAATGTCTTTTAGAATAAGTTAATTAGAAATGTTTTAAAACAACACAGATAGTCTTCCAATGAGAAATAATGTAATGAAAAAAATGTTTTAAATCTGACAATGTGTTAATGTACTCTATTTATATATCTAAAATATACTTGTGTATAGATTATTTCCGATGCCTCTTTTGGTTCAAAAATTCAAAAATTCCTCAACATTCGTAATCCGAATTCTATAGTTTTGAAAATGATAACTCTGTATATGCCCTTTTATTAATCTATTTATTAACAACTCTTTAAAAAGTACTGTAGTATGATGACAATGTCTTTTGTTTACACCAGGGTTTAGCTGGACCAGAAGGTAATCCAGGTCCTAAAGGTGTACGAGTAAGTAGGCATTTCCATCATTTTGTTAAGCATGCTTGCCTAAAAGTAGAATGAAATATATAGAACGCTTATCATTTTTACATTTTCTTAGCCTGAATGCACTTGCTTACTACAGTAGTTACTTTCACTTCTATGATGACAGAAAGCAGTTTCATTGTGGTCAATTTTGCGTCATTATTTTATATTTATTTCCATAGCATAATGTCTGACATGTTAGAATGTGCTCTATAAACATTTGTAGTATTATTTATATATGAATGGATACAGACCTAAGGAAGTCATGATATAAAAATTACAAAGAGGTAAAGAAATTCGTAGTAGTTCATGGCTGAGATTTTATTATACAAAAACTATCAGGAGTAAAGAAATATCTGCAAAGAAGAAAATAACCTTATCGTATCCAGAACATCCCATTTTACTTCCCAACCATTAAAGAAAATGTTAGCCATGTTTAATCAATAAGGAAGGAAAATACGAATTGCTATATTACATTGTATTTGTCACTTTTTGCATCCTATAAATACCTGAGGCTGGATAATTTATGAAGAAAAGAAGTTTAGTTGTCTCATAGGTCTGCAGGCCATGCAGGTATGGCTCCAGCATTAGCATCTTGTGAGGGCCTCAGGAAACTTATAGTCACAGCAGAAGATGAAGGGAGAGCAGGCGATGTCACATGGCGAGAGTGGGGAGCAAGTGAGAGAAAAGCAGAAGGTCCCAGACTCTTTCAGACAACCAGATGTTGCATGAGTTGAGAACTCACTTATCATGAAGGGGATGATACTAAACCATCCATGAGGGATCCACCCCCACGATCCAGTCACTTCCTCCAACATTAGAAATCACATTTTAACGTGAGATTTGGAGGGGACAACCATTCAAACCATATCATGTATATAGTGTATACAATTGTAAAAATATGTTTTTAAAATTCTTTATTTTTAATAGTGAAATATTTTCCAGAGTCTCCATTTGTGCCTTATATTATCTAAATTGCCTTTTTAAAAGAAGTAAAGCATAAGGTATTTAAATAGTGTGTGCAATAATGATGTCTTACATTTTAAAAAATTATTAAACATTTCCAAATAATTCCATAGGTATTTTATTCTTTTATTTTGCCATCAGCCCTGTGATGTAGGAGAACAGGTCTATCATCCCCATTTTACTGACGAGAAAAATAGGAAGCTAAGGAACTTAATTGATTTAGCAAAGTTATAGCTGGCTAGAACTAGAACCAATGTCTTTTCACCTTTAGCTCTGACCTCTTTCCACTAGCTCATGCTGTCTTTGTTCTTGCATCAAGTAACCGTATAATGAGGAAATGTCTTGTATTTTTTATTAGAAATTATACTTAAAACACATGTTGACTTGGATTTGAGAAGCAAGAAGAGATTAGTGGCCAAGAACATGGGCTGTGGAGTTAGATAGGCTTTTTTTCCCCTTAATACTTATTTTACTAGCTTTGTGAGTTTTGATGTTATTTCCGTCTCTTTGTGCTTTGTTTTTCTTATCTCATTGTTTATTAAATGGTCATGATGAAACTTACTTTTCAGGTAGTTGTGAAAAATTAAACATGATTAGCATTCTTAAGGTATAGGGTATAGTATATGGCATGTATTTACTATATGGATTCTATAATTGTTACTTGAATTTGAGAGTTTCTTCTGTTCATGAACAAGTAACTCCAAGAAATATATGCAAAATGCATTTGGTACTGTTCAACTTTTATTGCATTTTGTCATCTTGCATCAATGATCCTTATAACCATGTTCTTCTGTGTACCATTTTTGCATTGTATTATACATCCTTTTGTTTTTTCTATTTCCCATTTGTATTGAAAATTGTTCTCTAGGCTGTAACCCTCTTAAGTTGTACTTTCAGTTAGGTTTTCACACTTCAGTTAGGTTTGACGTTTGGGAGTATGATTGGAATAAGTAGAGAGTTTCACATTCACAAAGTCTCTCAAATGTAGATTAAAAAATTATTTTAGATTCAGGGATATGTGCAGGTTTGTTACATGGGTATATTGTGTAATGCTGGGGGTTTGGGCTTCTGGTGATTCTGTTGCCAAAGTAGTGAACATAGTACCCAATAGCTAGTCTTTCAACTGTTGCCTTCTTCTGGCCCTCCTTCCTTAGGGAATCTACAGTGTTTGTTGTTCCCATCTTTGTGTCCATGTATACCCAGTGTTTAGCTCCCATTTGTAAGTGAGAACATGCAGTATATTGTTTTCTGTTTTTGTATTAATTTGCTTAGGATAATGGCCTCAAGCTGCATCCATGTTGCTGCAAAGGACATGGTTTTGTTCATTTTTACGGCACTGTAGTATTTCATGGTCTATATGTACCACATTTTCTTCATGCAGTCCACTATTGATGGGCACTTGGGTTGATTTTATGTCTTTTCTGTGGTGAATAGTACTGCCATAAACATATGAGTGCAGATGTCTTTTTGGTAGAATTTATTTTTCTTTGAGTATATACCCAGTAATGAGATTGCTGGGTCAAACAGTAATTCTATTTTTAGTTGAGAAATTTCCAAACTTGTTTCCACAGGGGCTGGACTAATTTTCATTACCACCAACAGTGTATAAGCATTCCATTTTTTTCTGAAACTTCATCATTATATGTTATTTTCTTAATTTTTAATAATAGCTGTTCTGACTGGTGTGAGATGATATCTCCTTGTGGTTTTGATTTGCATCTCTCCGATGAGTTATGTTGAATATTTTTTCATGTTTGTGGGCCACTCGTATATCTTCTTTTGAGAAGTGTCTGTTCATGTCCTTTGCCCACTTTTTAATGAAGTTACTTGTTTTTTTCTTGTTGGTTTGTTTAAGCTCCTTATAGATTCTGGATATTAGTCCTTTGTCAGATGCATGGTTTGAAGATACTTTCTCTTATTCTGTAAGTTGTCTATTTACTCTGTTGGTGGTTTCTTTTGCTCTGCAGAAGATCTTTAGTTTAATTAGGTCGCAATTGCCAATTTTTATTTTTGTTGTATTTGTTGCTTTTGAGGATTTAGTCATAAATTCTTTCCCTAGGCCAATGTCTATAAGGGTATGTCCTAAGTTTTCTTCTAGGATTTTTGTAGTTTGAGGTCTTACATATTAAGTCTTCAATCCAACTTGAGTTAATTTTTATATATTAATCAGAGGTAGGGGTCCAGTTTCATTCTCCTGCGTATGGTTAGCTAGTTTCCCCAGCACTATTTATTGAACTGCGTATTCTTTCCCGATTATTTATTTTTGTCGGTTTTACCGAAGATAAAGTTGCTGGACGTTGTACGGTGCAGCTTTATTAAATGTAGATTTTTGACATTAACTTCAAATCTAGTTAAAAAAATGAAAATCATAGAAACACACTTAGACTATAAGATGTTTTTCACTTAATTTGTGTCCTGTTATTGGTAAATACTAAATGTTATGCATTGTACATGAATATTTTCATGAATCTTGAGAAATTAGCTTTTCATTGGCACTTATTTGATGATATTGTTTGGTATTAGCAGAAATATTTTGGCAAATGTAAACATTTAAAACAAATCATAATTTTCAAATGCTTCTTTGGCATTTCTCTATGTAATAATGTGCTACCTGCCCCCAAAAGTAAAAGTGTATAGAACCTTTCCCGGCCCTCTACTCCTCCTGCTGGTGACACAAAATTGCTTCTAACTGGATCTACAACCTTCAAACCAAAAACCAAAATGTATTATTATTTTTAATGTTTTTTTGTTTCATTACACAGTAAACTCAAGTTTAATTGTGGTATTTTGAGAATGACCTCAACTCTGTGTGGTTTCTTTGTTGGGTATTGCTGACATCTTGTTTCTGTTAGAATCAATGTAAAGATGATCAAGAAACTTCTATAATACATATAAGCAATTACTTATAACATTATTCTATTTAAAATATCTAATTTTAAAATGTTCCCCTTACACTGTGCAGGCTATGTTGGAGTTCTGACTTCAGTTCTTGAGTTATTAATTGATTATTTAATCCATTGATAAGTATACACCAGTTAGGGTGTCTTTTTATTTCTAACAAAAACTCCTGTTGCATATATTAAAACAAAAGTTAGCTGACTTTACATTTGAAGTCATCAACAGATAATTCTGAAAATGTACACAGCTTGTCATCATAAGCCTAAATGCTTACTTTTGTATGCTTTACTTTAAAAGAAATATTTCCCGTTCTCCAGCTGCTTGGCTTTCAAGTGAGAACATTATAGATGTTTTCACTTTATCAAAGTTATGTATAAGGGAACAAATTATCTCTCACTCTTTTCTTTTAATTTTTGCTTGTTCATACAATCTGTGGAACATAAGGCAATTTTAGGCATCTTTGACAAGGGAAATGCCTAAAATAGTTTTCAAGATGGATGATGGCAACTTTTTTAATGACAATACTTAATTAAACTCTAAGGAACTAAAACCTTCTGAAAGTTTTTATTCTAGGCAACTTAGATATGATTCTTGATACATTTTTCTCTTTTCTTTTTTTTAAAAAATAAAACATATATGACATAAAATATTCCATTTAAAAACCCCCTTGAAGTATATAGTTAGTGACCTGAAGTACATCCACATTGTTGTACCACCATTGCCACCATCCATCTTGAAAACTTTTTTCATTTTCCCAAACTGAAACTCTGTACCCAATAAACAATTCCCCATTCTCCAATCCCAGTCCCTGACAACCACCATTCTACTTCCTGTCTCTATGAAATTGACAACTCTAAGTACATCATGTAAGTGAAATCATACACTATCTGTGCTTTCATGACTGGCTTACTGCACTTAGCATAATTATCTTTAAGGTTCATCCATCTTGTGGCAGGTGTCAGAACCCTTCATTTTTAAGACTAAATATTATTCCATTTTATAGATATACAACACTTTGTTTATCCATTCGTCTGTTAATGAACATCTGGGTTGCTTCCACCTTTTGATATTTGTGAATAATGCTGGAATGGGTATACAAATGACATTTACTTTTGTAATGCTTGAATACTTCAGTGTTTGTTATTACAGAAGCATTTACTCTGAAAAATCACCCATTCTGTTTCCAAATAAGTAGCTTTTATTTAGAACTTAGTAAAAATGACCTCCTGTATCTCTACTTCAAATTCTTTTATACTTTGGCTTTTCTCTGTATCCATAAAACTGCTCTTCTCTCACACCCCTATTTCACCCTCTGTCTGATTAGTGATAATTCCTATTATTTTCTCCTCAGAGCTTTAGTCTGTCTTTAAGACTTCAGACATATCTGTCCTTCAGACTTTTTTCTCTAAGAGCTTTGTCTCTGAACCTCACATCTCCCAACTACCTGCCATAATAATTATATTTGAATACCTCATTATAACCACAAATTCAAAATAACTAACAAAACTCATCCTCTTTATATCAAACTCAGCTTTTCTATTTGTTTTCCATATTTCTATCAGTGGTTACCATTTGCCTATCAATCCAACTGTAAACTTTAGAGTCATCTTTCTCTTCATTCTTATAGACAGATAAAGACCTGTTTGACTCACTGTAATCTAAGTGAAAATATGATTATATCAAAACTGTGTCTAATTTTTTTGACTCACAGTGTAAATCGCAGATTTTCTATCATAACAAAAAACTCTTCATTAAATGATCCCTGCCACCCTTTCCAAAGTCACCTCTTGCCCACCAATCACACAGACTATTTGCAATTTTTTGTAAATGCTGTGTCATTTCATTCTGATTGATGACTGGTGGCATATTGTTATCCTTGCCTTTTCTTTTCTTCAGGACTTAGCTCAAATGTTGCTCATCAGAAAGTAAAGCATCATTAATCTTCTCTCTAGGCAAAATTGGTCATTCTGCTCCCAAAGTTCTGATTGTCTATTTGTCATATCACCTATTACTTAATCATGTCACAATTATCATATGATATTACAATTATTTATTTGTATGACCCTCTTTTCTAATACACTGTGTACTTCTTGAGGGCACTGATTTTCATATGCATCTATATAAACCCAGTGCCTGACACAAAATGGCTACTAAAATAATGTTTGTTGAACCAGTGATCTGGACCCCATAATTCTTCAAATGCAGACCACTTACAGAGCCTTCTAACAGATTTGCCTACATTCAATGTTTCCTGTCATGGCTGTATGCTGTATCCTACCAACAGATTAACATTTTAGAAATACAGCATAACATCAGTGCACTACCATACTCCCTAAAATCAGTAGCTTCCATTTGCCTAATATATGAAGTCTAAAATTTTTATTCTGAAATTTAAGGCTCTCTTTAATCTAGCCCCCAAACTACCATATACTTTATCTGTAAAACTGATGAAATGGGTTATTTGCCACAGTGAGATATAACTAAATTATGTTAGAATGAAGTAGCTTGCATTATTATTTATATGTATTGCTTGTTTTTCAGACCAGATTAGAATCTTTATTAAGGCAGGATGGGTCTTACACATAAAGCATTTTCCATATAAAATCATCTTACACACAAAGCATGTTTTATATAAAATGTGATCAATTACTATTTACAATACTCCCCAATTGTTACCATTAACAAAAATTTCCTATTATGTCTCTATTTACCCTAATTGCTCTTGGAGCATTCTTTCTGAAGCTTCTGCTTGTCAAGATTTTACTTATTCTCTAGACCTATCTCAAGTGACAGTCCCCTTTGAAGTCTTCTTTGATTGCCTTTGCCTCCTGCCACATTTAAATGTATCTCTTCCTCCACTGTACTTACATTCTTTTGTTACCTCCATTCTGTCTTAAATTTTATCTAATTATAGTCATATATTTTCTGCCCACTACAAAATTTAGTGAAGGAAATTATTTGGGCTTATTTTTATTAGTCACCATTTCTTAAATTATATTTTGTGTATTTTTTTAATGGGAAGATTGATCTGTAACTTTTGGATAAAAAAGCAATTAGGTGAGGAGAAGTTATTCACACTTGTGTCTTATAATTTCATACTACTACAAATAAAATGTTTAGTACTTCTATTTAGAATCACTTACGGGAAGAATATTAAAATGAAATAATATACAGATTATTATCTTGTTTTAAGGGTTTTATTGGCTCTCGTGGAGAAGTAGGACAACTGGGACCTGAAGGAGAAAGGGTAAGTCCATACCCTCCAGATAGTATTTCTAAAGTGATATACTTATGATAATGTACAACGGTGGTCATAGAATCAGATGTCAGGGAAGTGATCTTACCGGAGTTAGCAAGTCAAATTTAAGAAAAATCACCTACCAGAAATGTAATTTGACTTTTGAAAATCTTACTGAATTTTGTTAAAAGAAAGTAACATGATAGAAATATATTTTAAATTCGGATTTTAAAAATACATGCCAAAATCTTAAAATAGCTAATTATGAAATTTTTTTTATAATTCATTATCTTTGAGTATGAATTCTTGATGTCTTGATTTTGAGAGCAATGTATAGTAAAGAATTTAGTCTCAGAAGATATATTTTTGTTTAATCTAAAAATGAGACAGCTGTTTATAAATATGGGTACTTATAAGTAAAGGTGGAACCTTTGCAAAATGGTTTGTTATACTTAAAAACATTAATGAAGTTATTTATAAGAGTTATGGCATTGCAGCTTCATCATATCTAGTTTTCAGTGCTATATGCAATCTATATGCAGTGATTTCTCTTTGATATCTTAATTTACATTGCCAGTATTAATTGAAAACAGTAGAATTGAACGATGTTAGTATATTGTCATAAAATTTGAAATTAGAGAATCATATTCAGAATTCAACCTTCACCCCTATCATTATAAGAATGCAGTTCAGGCCAAAATGTTAATTTCTGGAAAGTGATTTTTGCAAATGAAGGTGAACCAGATCCTTTGCTAAATAAATTTTTCAAACATAGTTTTTAGTGAGCAAATTAAACTATATTTTATTGTAATTACTTGTGAATGCCCCTGCATAGAAAAAATAATCAAAGAGTTTAAATGTAGTGTAATGATAATCAAAATGTCTAGCCATCTTTGGTGAGATGAGGTAAAGATTTTCCCCTCGTGAACATAGCAAGTTATTTTGTTCAATAGCAAAAAATATCTTCAGCAGAATTCTACAACTAAGCCACCTAACCTTCATGTACTACAGCAGACTAACAGGTGATGTTATCTCATTGACCAGGCAAAGAATTGATCTACTCTTCTTGACCCAATGATTCCAGTTTACATTGTTAATTACTCTGCTGCTCATGATACAGTCCTTTTCTGATCCTTTGACATGAACTTATTTCTCATAAATTATTTAATAAACCAAAATTGTATGTCTTTGTAAAATGTTGTCGTCTTGGATTTAATGATCTTAAGCCCAGCATTGACACCGGCCATCAATAGGCACAGTGCTGTAATCACACTCACTAATTTTTACCAGTCTATATGAAAATATCAAGATGTGTCTCAACATATGAATACAAGACGAGTTCTTGATATTGGGCCCATTATGGGTACCATGTCCTAATATTACTTGGCTATGTCAAAATTCTTATTAAAACTATGAATAATATAGCTAAAAGGGTATTATGTTATAAAGCAGTTAAGTACAAAAAAGCGGAAGAAAACAGGATACAATAATGCTAAGCACTCCTGAAAACAAATGGAAAGAGAAAGTCATTTTCAAGGAGTCAATATTGTACATATACATGCATATTGTGTGTATACACATACATACATATGAAACATGTATACATATATACATGTATATATACGAAAAATGCTTATATAATTCTGTCTGCACTATTTGGCTTCTTAATGAGATTTAGGAAAGCTACTGAAAATTTAGAAATTATTCTTTTTTTAAAAAAAATGTTGGTTGTACTATGTAAATATGCATAAAGTCTTAATGAATGAGTCCTCTTTCTCACCTGTGAACTCTTTTTTGATGATCAGATACGTGAGTATTTTTTAAACACTATTGACTTGAAAGTGAATAGATTACTTCAACCAATGATGTCTTCTAACTTGTCTGTATGTACTATTAAGCTCAAGCTACATGACTGTTATAGACTTCTTAGTCTACAGGTCTCAAAGTGATTGTATCAAGTAAGATGCTTTAATCTGCAAATAACAGAAAACCACAATTCAAACTGGCTTAAACCTAAGGATATTTTTAATAATGATGATGATGATGATAGCAAATGATTTGTTAAATGTTTTATATATATGTACATTAAATGTTTTAAATGTATGTACATATATATAACATTCAATAAATGGTTTATATACATGAACTAACTTCTTTATAGAGGTATATATATGAGATTTTAAATAAACTTTTAAATATACATGTGTATGCATATATATATATATATATACACACACACACGAATTAACTTCTTTATGTATAAAACCATTTATTGAATGATAGGTATTGTTATTCTCAGCATAGATGAAGAAAATGAGGGACACATGGAGAAAGCAATTTGTCTTAGACTATTACTATACAGGTAGTAAGAGCAAAACCAGGATTTGACAACAGTTGTCTGTCTCCAAAGCCTGGATGCTTAAGTACTGTACCCTGCTGCTTCGTACATGACCAGAAATCCATATGTTAGATGAGCTCTAGATTCATCTCTCTGCTTTACCTTTTCTAATGCTTTCTTTAACCTAAGGCTCATTTCCCATATTATTGCAAGATTGTCAGTGCACAGGTTAAATGTGCAGTGGCAATCCAGACAGAGAGAGGAAGACAGAGAGGAGGACGTTGTCCCTTAGACGTGAAAAATAAGACCTTCATGTTCATCTGGTTTTGCCAGCTTTGGTAATATGCCTATCTCTGGACAAATAACTATCTCCAGGGAAATGTCAGGATTCCATTTGGAAGTACAGATGGGATGGATTCCTGAATAAAAGCAGAATTTTGTTTTGAAGAAGGAAAGAGGCTGCCTCAGTTAATATATTGAGACTTTTCTGAATATCATATTACTTTCTAGAACAATTTGTTTCTGTCTTTTGCACACTTTATTAATTTACATTGGGGGAAAAAAGATCTATAGTGCCTAATTCATTCATTCAACAAATATTTTCTTTTTCTTTTCTATATTCTAGGGCATTCCTGGGATCCGTGGAAAGAAGGGTTTTAAGGGGAGACAGGTATCTCAATTTGTGTTTTTTGAGGTTCATTTTAAAGCAGCATAACCTAGTTATGTGTTCTTACCTATTAAAATATGGAGATACTTTTTGCTTTTTGTTACTGTTGTTTATAATCATTCCATTTTAATTTTTGCCCCTTAAATAGTATATCAAATAATACTTAAGAATATAAAGGAAAATTTAGGTTAAAAAGTAACTCAACTTTTAACACTTCTAACCCTTTTACTATACCAGTGGGGCAAACCCTTATCTCTATGGTAAGGAGCTGAAATGTCACAGAAAATATGTGAACAACTTGAAACACAAATGGCAGTACTATTCAACCTATTCTACAGGACCAGATGTTGTAGAGGCTCAACCTCATGTTCTAGAGGTGTTTAAAATGCCTGCTTCAGCTATTAATTCAGAGATTAGTTTGCTACAGCTTCTTGTATTTTCAGGTTAATAAAATCAAGGAAAGTTAATTTTACTAGGTAATAAAATAACTTCAGAGATGGGAGGAAATTTTGGCATCATCCAGTAACCCATTTGTTAGCAAATGAGAAAAATGTCGTCCAGAGAAGCATCCTGAGGGTCTCCTTGTTAAGCTAGTATAGTCTGTAAAGATAAAAAGGGAGATTTTCATAACAGCTTTTCTAAAATTGGTGTACCTGAATAAAATCTTAATGATAATACTAAAGGACTGCAGCTCTCACTAGAATATTCAAATCATTTTGAAACATTTTATCCTTCAAGCTCTGCAATATTCCTTGAAGGTAAAACAGAGTAAGTATTAATGTCACCATAATATAGGTGAGGAAAATAAAACTTAGAGATGTTAAAAGACTTGCTCAGATCGATTAACTAAAAGTGGTAAAATCAGCAATTGAGCACAGCTCCTCTGAATCTAAATCCAGAATCCTTTTCCTTACTGCTTAGATATTTCTGCTCTGTCTTCTACTCACACTGCTTAGAAGAGGCATGATTTGTTTTTTCATGATGTCTGGTCAAAATGAGATACAGTTATTTTAAAGTTTAAAGATTTTAATGTATTAAGATAAACCTACCAAATTGTCAAGAAATACAAAATAAGTCAGACATTTTGTTTCCCTGCATTTATTTTAACTTAAAAGCTAATCTTATAATGGTTATAACGGTAGAAACTGCCATCACCATTGCTGTTATCACCATTTTTAAGTTCTCAAGCACTGCGATGAGTATTTTGTATGCCATCTCATTTAACTATACTCTCTTATACTTGAATACATTGGTATGTCAATTTTTTTTTTAACATTTTAGCCCTCGTACACATACCCCAACAGAAAATACCTTTCTATTTATTAGATATCCAATTTCTAATCTAAAATTCTAAAGATTGGCAGTAGGTGGTTTGTTTTCTTTAGTCTTATTTTCTTCATTCTGTATCTTCAAATTTTCATCCTTCTGCTATCAATGTATGATATTAATAAAAGAACCAAGAAAATCATTTGCCATAATATATAAATTACTTCCAATGCTTAAAATGCTACCTTACCCTTTAGTAATTATTTTAAGTATATAGAGTCTGAAGGCTGGATGCCAGTGTCTCATGCTTGTAATCCCAGAACTTTGGGAGGCCAAGGCGGGTGGATTACTTGAGGTCAGGAGTTCGAGACCAGCTTAGCCAACATGACGAAATGCTATCTCTACTAAAAAATGCAAAAATTAGCTGGGCTTGGTGGTGGGTGCCTGTAATCCCAGCTACTCAGGAGGCTGAGGCAGGAGAATCACTTGAACCTGGGAGGCAGAGGTTGCAGTGAGCTGAGATCACACCACTGTACTCCAGCCTGGGCGACAGAGTAAGGCTCTGTCTCAAAAAAATAAATAAATAAAATAGAGTCTTAAGTCAAATAGCTAATCTGCAATGTTACCATTTTAGACATTGATGGGCAAATTGAGTATTTTCTCAAAGCCCTGTTATCACTTAGATAACCACCTATTATTTCACTTGCTAATATTGCTGCTCTCATGTAGACAACTTGATTTTGGTTTTGGCAATGTATAGGTAATTTCTAGTTTCCTACTCTATAATGGATTATAAAATTATCCATAGAACTTTATAGACAACTTCTGGTTTTATAATCCAGAGGGAATTAGAAAATTATCCAACAGGAGTCTATTGAATTGTAAAAGGGAGTTTAAGAAAACAGTGGAAAGAGTGAATGAAATGACTATGGGGCCCTTGTTTTATTGCACTGTTCTTTTTTATTACAAAAGTTGCAAAGTTTTATTGCTTTTAAAATATATACATTTGTAATAGATTTATCTTTAGAAAAATTGCATTTGAAAAACACATATATTCATTTTTTTCTGACTGTTTATTGTAAAAAGTCTTTATAGTGCTTTAATATATTATGTATGCTATATGTACTTTTTATCATTTTTACCACAAAATGATTTGTCTATATTTATAAGGAAGATGTGAATACTTAGAGTGAAATACAGTTGCAGTTACAGCCGCATGTCAACTTATGGCAAGGCTGACCTCAGAGACTGCCCCGAATATATTATGCTATGTTATAAATGCCCCCCTTATTCTTTCTCTTTATTATAAATAAAATCATCTTCAAAAGATATTATGCATCATAGGATTCTGTATTTCGGTTTTCGGTTTAGATGGTTCAAATTCCATGAGAATCATGATTATTTATTACAGTTTTAATAACAGTATAAGGAAAAGATCTTATGATAATCTTTTCACTCACTTTAATGTAGAAAATAGTAGGTATGTAGAATATGAATATGGTCATGCTCTTGTGGTAATTTATTAAATTATGTGTACTATTGTGAAATACAGTGGCAGAACTAAAAGATTCCAGGCTAGTATGAAGTACATGGGTGACACCTATACATTTGAAAGAATGTGATAGAAACCTAAAAATGCTGAAATCTGAACATGCCAGTATCTGAGAAACATGGCTTTGCATAAGTCAAAATCTGTTTTAATTTTCTGCTGGTTTGAGAGGTATTTAGAAGTTTGGAATGATATTTCATTGTAGTACTTCTATGTAGATACCACATTATTTCATTTACTTTCATTAGTAGAGTAGTATTAGAAGATGTACTTTATCACAAGTATCACCTCTGCTTAATTATTTAAAGTAATATTTTCTAAATTTTTTATTTTTAATTTTTGTGGGTACCTAGGAGGTGTATGTAATTATGAGGTACATGATATGTTTTGATTTGGGGGTTTTAAATTAGCTGGTTTCCTTAAATTTTAGGTAGAGCTATATAGTCAGTCTTATGAGCATGGAGTATGATTCAGTTTTAAATAGTTACAACATATAATTTATAGAGTAATAGTAGTTATTTTTAGAGAAATCTATAAAGCTTTATTGACATTTTACACATAGATTTTTTAAGTCTCTGAATTTAAGGCCAGAAATTAGTAACTTACTTCACTTTCTGTTTTATGTATTATATGAAACAGTGTGACAGTCAGTACAGTGAAAGCCATAGCCACGAAAAACTTCAAAATCTGAGTTCAGGTCTTTCTACATATTGATCAGGATAAGTTTCTTTGAAGTACTGAATTGGATTCTCAGCTGTGTAGTAAAGCTTCATGTTTTGTATGAATAGTTTGCAAAAATAGTAATCATATTATATATACATATAGTCACAGTAATGGAGTTAAAGCCTTGTCTAAAATTGTGTAATAAGTTAGTAATGTTACTAATTTTACATTTGGAGGATGTTGCTATAAATCATGTGCTCATACTGCTAGCCAAATAATCATTTTTTTCCCTAAGTAAACACAAAGCATGGAATTAAGTTGTTGTGAATGAGCTTAGTGGTATCTGTGTTTTTCTTTTAATGAAATTATAGACTTATAAATAAGTGCTGTCTTCTCTTAGTATGAATATTTTATGAATGCAGTTGAAATTGACAAGTTTTAGAATAACATTATTTTGGTTAAGAGGTAATTATTTGTATGTTCAAATATAACATTTGTGTTAACATTTATTTCCACTTAAATCTTATTTCCTAGAAAATTATTTCTTCCCAAAATAAAATGTTTATTCAGTGTTTATAGATTTGATATTTGTAACACACTTTCTTTTTTCAATCAAGGCCATTAGTTTGAAGTAGGAGAACTGTTTTTATTAGGAATTTGGTATATTTTAGAATGAAATGTTATTTTTAAATAGTTGTATTAACAAATTCACTTGTTCCTTGGTCCTATATTGTTGGCATTTGAAATATTTTTTTCTTGCTTATATTTTAAGCCATTTTTGATTTCAGGATTTTAGCATAAGTACTTACTAATCACAACAATTATTTTTAAAGACCTCCTGTAATCACAGTTAATATTAGTCAATATATGTGTGTACTCATGCTTTTGAGTACACACTCCCTACATGTCACAACTGGATCAAAACCCTTATTGTTAACTAATATTAGATGATATCCTGGGGCTCTCTTTGCCTTCGATAAAACTAACCTTTAAAGATAGAGAAGCCCAAGAGGCTGTTATTGATTCATCCTTTTGCTCTCTATCTATGGATATTTGAGTTCAACTCAAGTTCATTCTCAAGAGATTTCAGGAAAAAACAAGGTAGTAGACAATCTTTATTGGTCAGGAGCCTTTAAACACCATAGAACTACTACAGTTTTGTTTTAGCTGCTTTAATGTCTTTGAGAATCTTCATGGAACGTATCTGATGTGAACCAGATTCTTTAAAAGGTCGTACACTGATTCATAACAGAAAAGAAGAATCCTGTTTAAAAAAACTTAGGGGAGTCAGGGAAAGAGGATTTATGTATTTGTTCACTTCAGATTTCGTATACCTCACTCCAAGTAGCTTCCTTTTTAGTGCAAAGTTTCCAAACTTTATTTTGTAGCTCTCAATTGGGAAATTCTATAGTAGCTTTTTTAAAAAAACATTTACAGAGCTCTCAGCTTGATGTAATCAGTAGTCTCTGTCTTGGACCAAGTTAGCTATGCAAATTTATATGGCTCCACAGACCTAAAAATTTTATGCCAGAACTGACTTGCCAGGATTGAAAAGTAAAATGAACTTGGAGATGGCAGTTACTTACAACAATACCTGAAAAACTGTTCTTAAAATACTGATGCTTTTCAAGGAATTTTTCAGACCCTTAGAAATGGATTATAAATAATCAAATCACATTACATTTCAAGTTTGACAAAAAGCAAAACTGTACTTAGTTTTCTTCCTATGAAGATAAAAATATCACAGCCTAGAATGGTGGGCAAAATAACACCCTTAAGGCACCCAGACTTCAGAGACGTTTACTTTGCTAACTATAGACAGGAGTGCCTGCTCCTCTTTTCTCATGTGTTTTTCTGTTAGAGGAGTGTATTTGACATAAACTGTATTTTGGCTTCTAAATTTAGAATTAGAATTTCAGAATATAAAATCCTGGTGTTGGACATCTGTTAATAGTTTTTTATCTTTAGCCCAAGATAGTCTTAAATACATATTGCATAGTAGCGTTTCAGATGCATACATTTTGTGGAGAATTTAGAGACAGTGCTTTTTGTTGTTTTAGGAAAAGAATGCCATTCGTTTGATCATAAAGTACAACTCTTGCTAGAACATTATGAAAAAATTGTTATTTCTTAAGTGATTCTGCCTCCTTCAGGAAAAATGTATTTTCTGGATCCTACTTTACTGGGCATAGTCTGTAGTAACTATATTTAGCTAGCTATAATATGACAGGATGTATGGAAGTCTGCAGGACTTTGAATTAACACTACCACAAGGTTGGCATAGACACTAAGAAGACAGACACCCAGTGAATTACATGTTATGATTTGGGGGAAGTCCAGGCTGAACATGATTGATTTTATAGAGATGTGACACCAATGGGTGAGAATTTAGGTAGGTGATCATCTTCAGGGTGGATAACATAAGGGACAACTCAGAGAGCCTTCCAGATTATCAAAATCATAAGTGTGAGTGCATATGTGGCAGTTAGGTCTGGATTGGGCTCAGGGATTATATTCTCTATGAGGGCAAATAACAAGAATAAGGTGGGACCCTTATTATTGAGAGATAGAACGTGATGTTGTATACCACATCTTGTTTTTGGACACAAGAAAAAGGGCACAACGTGATAATCAGTCTTTAAGAAAAAGGCCAGAACCTGGATCTGAGAACTAAGGCCCAGGTTAGCTTTAAGCCTGCCTTGATGCCAAATCTCCATGAATTGGGCCAGACCTACTCACATTTCTACTGAAGTTTAGAATTAGTCACAATTATGAGAATAGGGTTTACCCTGAGTATAGATCAAATTGTCTTCGCTGCGAGGAAAAGAAGGGTGCAGAGATTAGGTCATCACAGAATACTTATTATTAATGCCTGTTTAGTATATAACCTTCTATGATAATTATTATTCATCTCTACTTCAGATTAAATATGTTGTTTCTAAACCTTCCTCTAGAAAGAACAAAATATCTTCTCCAGAAGGATTTTTACATTGCTTTTGTTTTTTAAAAATTCTGTAAATGTAGTCATTGTGACCATTTTGTGGTTATCTTGGTCCTCTTATTTTCCTAATTACTTTATATACATTTAAAAAAAGTATTTGTGGAGCTAGGAAAATAATGCTTTTACTGGACACACTAAGCAAGAAGTTTTCCACTGTTTAAGCATATTTAAATATACTACCAAATGTAATATCTGTGAGTGATCTAAAATGTTAATATCACATACTCAGGCCTATCAAGTCTAATAAACTTCTTTTGGTCTTAGTGTTTAATAACTACCATGTTTGATAACAGTACCATTGTTAGACCCAGGCAACAGAGAACCTTGCTCTGGGCTCTGAGTTGTAGAGGGCCCTGCATATCATATATTTAAAATACTTGAGTTTTTAAAAAATACTTGAGTGCCTCTGTCATTCAGGATGCAGCACTTAGCACTGGCATTGCATGTTCTATAATCCTAGACATTTACTCTTGTTACTATGTATTAGCTACCTACAGCTGTGAAACAAATTAAGTTGGTGGTTTAAAACAACAATAAATATGTATTATTTTTATAGTTTCTGTGGGTCAGGAATTTGGTAGTGGCATAGTTGGGTGGTTCTAATTCATGAGGTTATAGTTAAGATTTTGGTTTGGGCTACTGTCACCTGAAGGCTTGACTGGGGGTTGGAGGATCTGTTTTTAAGGAGGCTCCCTTGTTGGCCAAGTTGGTGCTAGTCATTGCTCGGAGGCTCACTTCCTCCCCATGGAGATCTCTCCACAGTGCTGCTTGAGTGTATTCAGAACATAGCTTTCGCTTCCCCCAAAGTGAGTGGTCCATGAGAGCAAGGTGATAGCTGTAGTATCTTTATGACCTAGCTGCAGAAATCACACATTGTCACCTCTATATTCTTTTGGTCACATAAACCCACCGTAATTCAAGGTGGGTCTAGAGTATATAAGAGCATGAGTACCAGGAATCAAGGATCACTGAGGTCCATCACTGAGGCTGGGTACCACAGTTTAATGATGTTTAGGCCTCAGAGAAATTCCTCTCGACATCTCTTGCCTGTATCTTCATGTCTGAATGCCATGAAGGTTTGTAAGTGGTACCATTGCTGATGCTGGCAACAGAAACTGCTTAAGATTGTAGTAAGAGTTCGAGCAGGCAGTAGAAGCATTTCAATAAGAGGAAAGAGATTTTTGTCTCAGCATGAATGCAATAGAATCTTGTATGATAAAAAATATTGTTTGCTGGTAATTCAAAGCTTTTATTATCTTTTATTTCTGTTATGATTTATTGTTCCTGAGGTAATAGAATTAGTGTGATATTTGCAACAGATGCCTTTGGAGACTGACAAGCATTTTGCATTATTAAATCGTTCATATGATTATTAAATTTGTCTTTACATAGGTATAGACACAAAACTCATGAAGCAAGATAAGATTTTTTTACACTGGCAACAGGTGGACATGAAATGCTAGAATGATAAAGTTTAAAATATAGATATTTAATAAGACTAAGTCAAATTTTTTAAAAAATACAAAAATTTTTAATACTTTTTAATTTATTATAATTTGCAATAGAAAGTAGATGGCAGTAGAAAATCTTCAGAGATGATCTTAAGTTTTTAAAAACTAGAAACAACAGTAGATTTATATTAAGCATTACCTACAGTAAAATTTGTAAATAAGACTTTCTGTATTCTCTAAAGAAGATTTAATTACCAATTTAATTAGTTTTCTGTTTCTGTTGATACATAACAAACACCGCAAACTTAGCAGCTTAAAACAACATTCCTTTATTATCTTGCAGTTTTCGTGTGTCAGGAATCTAGGTGTTACTTAACTGAGTCTTCTGCTCTGGTCTTAAGTTTACAATTGAAGTGTCAGACAGGCTGCATTATCATCTGGAAGCTTTACTGGGGAAAAGTTTATTTGCAGACCCATTCAGATTGTAGAAGAATTCATTACCTTAAGGTTGTAGAATGGAAGCTCTAGCTTTTTTCTGGCTCTTGGCTATGGGCCACCCTCAAGTCCTGTAGACTGTCCACAGTTTGTAGAGGTCACCCACAGTTTCTTGCCACATGGACTACTCCAACACAGCTGCTTACTTCATCAAACTCATGAGAGAAGTCTCTATCTTTAGGCTGCTAAGAGAGTCTTATACAGTGTAACCTAATCATGGCAGTGATATCCCATAACCTTTCCTATATACTATTCGTTAGATGAAGCAAGTCATAGCTGTTAGCTACACTCAAAGGGAGGATGTCATAGAAAAGTGTGAACACCAGGAAATGGGAATCACTGGAAATTAACTTTGAAGTGTCCACCACACTGATCACTGGAAATAAACAATAAAATTATTCACAACTTGAAGAGATGAGTTGAAATCCCTGAAACATCATACTCTTTATCACATAAAATGTTTTAACTGATCAAAACAATCAAAATGTGGAAAAGAGAACGACATACAACACAGAAGCAACAATGCGACTCTCTGGCATGCTCATTAGAAAATGAAGGCCGCATTCATGAAACTGGCAAACAGCAAGAAAAGCAAAATCTCTTGAGCTTTTCTCTCTCTGTTGCATGATAATCCTGGAAAATGGCCATTATGTCCTTTGGCAATGTGAGAGTATTTTTAGGAAAACACAATTTGATTTAAATTAATGATTATAATTTTCTACCAGGCAAATATAACAAAATATTTCATTCTTCAACATTCTTTCAACTAGAGAAAGAAATTATAGAGCCCGTCTTTTATATTCTAAGATTAAAGGGAAAAATATGTATTTTGTCACTGCTGTTCAATATTTTACAACCACCCTTGAAGACCATTTTTTGGCAATGAAGCTATGTGGCTACAAACATTTAGACTCATGATTAAAACAATATAGAACCTCATCTGTCTTAAAAAATATTAATGCAGCTATTAGCATTAAAAAACAACTGAATAAATAATGAAATATTCAACAACATAAAACATTGGTATGATATTCTTTAAAGGAAAATATTATGTATCTAATAAAGAGCCAAATAATGCCTTTGTGGCATTAACTGTGTAATAGTTCATAAAACAAGAAGCATCTAGATTTTATAGAAATTATTTCAAAAATTGATGATACGTAATCAACATATAAGAAAGATTAAAGGAATACATTGTCTCTATCTAGAATAGAAAATTAAAATGAAATGTTTAATGAGTAATAAAGTGAGAAGAGAAATAATACACAAGGGCTGGATACAGTGGCTTATGCCTGTAATCCCAGCATCATGGGAGACTGAGGCAGAAGGATCACTTGAAGCTGGAAGTTTGAGAACAGCCTGGACAACAAAGTGAGACCCCACATCTATGATGATAGTAACAATGAAAACTACATTAAAAATTTAAAATAGATATTACTCATTCAGCTAAATTATTTCAGGGGTAAAGTCAAGTTGGACAACTAATATACATGTTTGTGAACTACCAGAAGAATAAGAAGTTGAAATTAATTTCAAAGTTTTTATGCTGGTTGTAGAAAGTACCTATTTTGTGATAAGTGAAGAACTGATCACAGTTCTTTCCCCTCTTCTCTCTCCCATCTTCCCTCTCCTAAATGGGGAGAAATGACTAATTGTGAGAAGGTGAGCTAGGAAGGAGTTTCTTCCACTGGATGCAAGGGACTGGGAAGGACTGGGGAGAACAACGCATTCTTTAAGCAATCCTTAGCGAATTCCCAAAGATGTTTTCAGCAATCCCGCTCCTTGTTCAGGATGATTCTTTGTTTTTTAAGAACAACTTTATTGAGATATAATTCACATACCATAAAATTTACCTTTAAAATGCATAATTTGGCAGTTTTTAGTATATTCAGAATTGTGCAGCCATCACAGTATCTGATTTTATAACACTTTCCTCACCCTCAAAAGAAATCCTGTACTCATTAGGAATCACTTTCCATTCCTCTCCCACATCACCAGCCACAGGCAACTACTAATCTACTTTATGTCCCTGTGAATTTGCCTATTCTGGACATGACACGGTAATGGAATCATGCAGTGTGTCCCCTATACTTTATTATTTCACTGAGGTTTCTGGAAAACCTACTTATGATCTCTCTTAAAAAAAATCAATCATCTCTTATGTTTCAGACTTACTGTAGTATATGTCCTCTACTTTTTCCATTACCTGTGCGTCATAAATACTTTCAAATATCTTAGCTCATACTGAATAGGATAATGTATTGCAGATTTCCAAGCTTGTTGACAACAGAATTTGACTTCCAAAGACAACGAAAGTAAAAATACTTGCTTGAACTTCAGCTGACTTTGAAGGGAGTATGGCTACAATATGTTGGACTACACAGATGGTTTTTACATTATCCTTTGATTACAGAATAAGAAAAACTTTGCTTCTAGTAGGAGTTAACTATATTTTAGAAACATTGTATATTTTTTCATTGTTAAACTATATTTTAAGTTTAACCTACTCATATTTGCTCTGGGAACCAGTAATTTTTGGCAGTCTATTAAACATAATATTTAATACTGACTTGCCTAAATAGATTATAAGAATCTAATGATAAACTTTTATTTTTGTTTTTCCTAGGAATTTTTGTAAATGAATATTATGAAAATGTTTATAATAGTAAGTATTATAAACATTTTTATAAAAAAGCCTCTTAAGTGAGCTTTAATGTTGAGGAATGGTAAATCTTTAGGGAAGGATTATAGTAATACAAGGTAAAAATGGCTGATCACTGAGTTATTTTACAATAAAATTTATAATGAGAAGGTTTGTTATTTTACCATCCTTCAAAGTTTTACCATGTAGAATTCTCAATAGGCATTTGGGAATCTTTTAATTTTCACCTCATTTTAAGTTTGTAGTATTTATGTGTACTTAAAGGACTTTTAGTTTTACTTGTATATCTTGGAATGATGATTTAAAGTATTCAGTATAGCATAGTAGAAAATGCATGCACTCTAGAATCAGTCTGCCTCCATTCACATCTCAGTTCCACTCATTTTCAGTGGTCTAACCTCAAGCAAGTGACTTACACTGTCTGTGCTATACTTCCTCAAAGACAATGTGAGAATATTAGTATCTACTGAATAGATCTGTTGTGAAGTTGAAATGAAGTGTGTATATATGTGTATAAAGCCTTTAGCACATGGTAAGTGCTTAATAATACTTGCTAGTTTATTTTCTATGGGGTGAATATAGGAACAATTTGTAATAGCAGAGATAACTGAAGATTGTTCAGCCAGAAATCTTCATCATGTTTTCTTTCATATGGTGATTCTTTATGTATGATGAACAAACTTCTCCAATTTAGTTTTCTGTATATGTTATGTGGCATATAAAATAATTTTTATAAAATATAGAAATATTGTATTTTTTGAAATATTGTATTTAAAATCAATTAAGTGTATTATGCAAAAGAATGTTTGTTACATTACAGGTTAGGAGGTAGGAAATACATATTTTCTATTACTAAATTCTTTATTAGAGAACACAGCAAAAATGAATTATTTATATATGTTGACATTCTTACTCTTTTCCTGTGACAGGGTTTTCCAGGTGACTTTGGAGACAGAGGTCCTGCTGGTCTTGATGGCAGTCCTGTGAGTACATTATGTTGGTCCAACCTTGCAGTCTTAACATCATTCATACTTCATGCCACTGCACTTACAGTCCTTATTATTGTATTTGTGAATAAACACTATTGGAAAAACAACCACAACACCACTACGCACATTCCAGTTTGCAATTTTTCACCATGAGAAATAAGGCAAAAATATTTCAAATTTTATCATGACAGTCAATCATTAAAATTAATTATTTTGACAATGTTAGGTGTAACTGCTTAAGTAAAAATATTAAAAATATGTCATCACAATGCTGGTTCTTATACATGAAAGTATTAACAAGCCTTATGTAAAAATTGTATACTCAGTGATTGCTCTTTGGATTCAAATCTGTCATCGATCCACCTTACTTCTTAGTGTTTTATAGAAAATGTTTCTACTTTGGGATTATTCAGCTGTCAATGTTCAGATTGAGAAAGAGTTATCATTCTAAAATTGGTTTAATTATATCATCAAAGAATGATGATAGATTGCTATTTTTGGGGGCTAGGTAGAAAAAGCTTTATTTTTTGCCCTTAAAAAAGTATCCAATAGCTGTTCCCCAATCTATGACATTCACATGTTCTTTTCGTAAGATTTTAAAGTGAATTAGAACCAAGGACAAAATCTCTGTAGCCTAAATTGGGAATAGTTCCAATAATTACACATAAGTAAATCACTAGCATAAAGAGTTTAAAATAGTTTTTTTTTTTTACTTCTCTTTCCAAATTAAAACTGTATTAGCTAATTCAGTGAATTTAGCCAAGGTTTCATTTGTTATAAATCTTAGCAGATAAGAGTAGAACTAATTTTCAAATAAGTTGTTAAAAACTTGAATGATGTTTTAAGTGGAATGTTTACCATTTTTTTTTTGCACATGATTCTAAGAAAATTCCCATTTCAAGCATAATAAAGTAAACATTATTTAGTCATGTATTTTAATGCCATTTGTGTACTTGTATACCTAGTGTGAAGCCATTTTACATAATTTTTGTCAGTTACATATTCATAAAGTCTGTTAAAACTTGAATATTTAATGTTTTCTTTCTGAAATCTGTTCTTCATTTAAAATGTAATATAATAGAGCTTCTTCAGGAGCATTTTGAGTTTTTAAAATCTTTAAAATGCAAGAGTCAAATGGATATATTTAGTTTACTGGTTTATAATTCTCTATAGTATATTCGCTGCCTTTGTTTTGAAACAGAATTTGAAATGCAAAAAAGAAGGCCATTCATGTACCTTGTGCCTTATAAATAATGTGACAGTGACATAAAGTGAACTAGGAATTATCTTAATGACTATAAGGTGTAATGACAATGAGTTCTAAAGCTCAATCACAAATCAGCTGGAAAAAATAATAATGATCATTAAAATATGATATATACATACTTTAACAGTGTTGAAAATTTCAAATATTTTTATAATGTTTTTACATATGACAATTTTTACTGTGATTTTTACGATGAGAACAAATATTGCTATTTGTTTTAATGAGAAAAGTGAAGGTTAGAGAATTTACATAATGTACTTCAAAAGACTCCGTAGTGTTTTAAACTGTCTGAAAATGTTTTTCTAATCCTTCATACAGACCACTTGTCTTTTCATAGAATAGAGAGCCTAATTATGTGTGACAATGTTGGTTATTGATGGGATTTACTTCCTTGGTTAAATACACAGGGGGCAGAGAAAACTAATCTTAAGCTAGGGGTAGTTCTGGCATCCAAAAGCATGGAGGAGAAGGTACTTGTGAAGGACACAAACTGCCACCATAAGTTTGTACTTCTCAAGAGGACACATAAGATGAGGGGAGTTTTAGAAGTTAGCTATAGTAGAAGGTACATTTTGATGTATTCTTAGCTAAAAAGTTTTGTCTTTATCTTCAGAAATACCCTTAGTAGGTGGGAATCAAATTTAATAAGTATTGCACATTTCTTTTACAATAGGGACTTGTAGGTGGCACTGGTCCTCTGGGGTTTCCTGGGCTTAGAGTAAGTATCACTAAATATCATCATTCTTAAGAAAATATTTTATTGTGCGATTTATATGTGTTAGATGTGTTTTAAAAACTTAGGAAAATGACAAGTTTTACTGTCATTGTTGGTTATCAACCTTGCTTAAATGTTTTTTCAACCAGATATGAATAATTAGACCAGTAGTATAAGTCAAAAAATTAATTATATTTTATGATAAAAAAGACATATTTTTGTAGACCCATATGTATTTGTACCTGTGCACTAAAGGATACTTAAGACAAAGTTTCTTCCAAAGCATAAGACATAGTAGACCCAATTCTTTCCTTTTTAAAAAAATTTTATTTTTAATACATAATAGTTGTACATATTTATGAGGTACATGTGATATGCTGTTAAAAGCAAAAATGTGTAATGATCAAATTTGAGTAATTGGTGCTTGTATCATCTCAAGCACTTATTATTCCTTTGTGTTAGGAACATTCTAATTTCACTCTTCTATTTTGAAATCTTTGATCAACTGTTGTTAGAAATAGCCACTCTGTTGTGCTATGGAATACTAGATCTTATCCATTCTAACTGTATTTTTGTACTTATTAACCATCCCTTTTATATTCCTTACCCCTACTCTTCTCATATATTTAGCTCCCACATATTCGTGAGGTCATGTGTTAGTTACCTTTCTGTGCTTGGCTTATTTCACTTAACATAATGACCTCCAGTTCCACTCATGTTGTTGCAAATGACAGAATCTCGTTCTTTTTTATAGCTGAACAATATTCTATGGTGTATATGTAGCACATTTTCTCTATTCATTCATCTATTGAGGGACACTTAGGCTGCTTCTGTGTTATTGTCAATAGTGCTGCAAAACATGGAAGTTCAATTGTCTGTTCAGTATACTGATATCCTTTCTTTCAGTCTTCTTTCCTTTAGTTGTCGCAAAGCACAAGGTGACAGCTTGGTCAAAGAAATCACAGCCGGGCATGGTGGCTTCTGCCTGTAATCCAAGCATTTTAAGAGGCCAAGGCAGGTGGATTACTTGAGCTTAGGAGTTTGAGACCAGCCTGGGCAAGATGATGAGATCCCAACTCTACAAAAAAAAGAAAGAAAAAAAAGAAAATTAGCCTGGCCCGTTGTGGTAGCATGACAGCTCTGGTGGAGCCTCTCCCTGCCATTTGGTTCCCTTCTGCCAAGTGACTGCAGACTGCCCCTCAGATCTACATTTGTTCCTTTTCACTTTCAGCAAGCCTGGGTTTGAGGGTCTGTTGGAAATGGCCTTTGATGACCAAGGATATTAGTGTGTGTGTGCTATGTCGTGTTCTGTGATGAATGAGAAATGTGGACTTGCAGCTCTTTTGTGAAAAATGAGATGGACCTAAGAAGTAGGTCATCTGGGGTAGGAGTGGTTCAGTGTTGGGGATAGACCGTCACCCAGCCATGCTCCACCAGGCCAACAGTGCACATTTGGCTGGTGATCTTCCAGGTGCATGAGACCTGCTGTTCACTGATTCTCCACCCCAGCTCGTAGCCTCCAAGATGGAAGCAGCACCCCCAGAGTGAATATGTCTTCAGCATATTACAAATCCTCAGAGTAGAAATTCTTGCTAAGGCTCTTTGTGGATGCTTTTCTCACATGGCTTAAAGGGGACACTACTCTAAGCTTTTGACCTTATACCTGTGTAGTAAAAAAGATTTTGGGTTTTTTTTTCTTTTGTTCTTGAGAGGGTTGCATTTTGTTGTTGTTTCCTTTTGTTTTTGTGTTGGCCTTTCCTCTTTGTCTTTTCATGTAGACCAGATATTTGAAAGGGCAGGCGACGGCTAAAGGTATAATGTGCCACTTATTTATATATTATTTGGGAAACTTACCTTGGATAGGAAGTGGAATTGTGGATTCTCCAAGCTGGTGCTGGCACACTCTGCCTTTGCCCTTTCCCTCGGGTTCAGTACCTGTTGTTTCTCCTTTCAAATATGTGATTGTGCTAGCTTTTTCCATAGGAAAGAATTCTCCATACTTAAATAAAAAAAGCTTTTAAAAAATAAAGCTGAAATATTTTTTTTAATTAGCTGAGTGAGGTAGAGCACACCCATAGTCTCAGCTACTTAGGAAGCTGAGGCAAGAGGATCCCTTGAGCCCAGGAGTTAGAGGCAGCAGTAAGCTATGATTGTGCCCCTGCTCTCCAGCCTGGGTGATGAAGCAATCTCTCTAAAAAAATCAAATAAATGAAAAATAAGTAAGTCGGGAGCTCAGTTATTGGAACTGTGGTAAAATTTGAGTCAACATAAGCTTTAACTTACCAGCTTAGGAAAACATGAGTATAGGATTTAGAGTCAAAGAACCTGTGTAAGTCTGAAACATTTAAACTTTTCTCTAATATCATGGTAAGATTTGAGTAATAGCAATAATAAAATTACTGAGGGTGCCTCGCATTTATTTACTATTTTCAATGGACTAGCCACAATTGTTAAGTCATTCCATTCTCAGACCAACCCATGACTACTTAGCTTCTAAGTGTTTCAGCCCAGATTTGAAGCCAGGTGATCTAAATCCAGACTACAGAATTCTGTTGGGCTGTACCACTTCCTTAAAACTTATGCTACCTTAAAATATATATTATCGACCTTATGAGATTTCTTTAGTCTTTTCCGAGAAACTCTGTGTGATGGTGGAACACTATCGACTGTTATGTTTTTGTTTTCTTCTGAGAACTTAGAATGGGGTTAAACCTGTAAGTATTGGTCAATGCGTAAAGAAAGGAAGTAGGCAAAAGAAGTTATATTCCAAAGACGCTCCTAATGCAATTTTTATTTAATCTATTAGCATGGAGTTGATTAGCTAAAAAGCTTCTGTTATTACTCTCTAGATTAAGACCAAAATTTTTAAATATGGCCCAAGATGTCTAGTCTGGTTTGGTTCTTATCCACATGTTCATGACATACTATTTGTATAATAACAAAGCTGTTTATTCTCAGATGACACACAGCATCTTTGCTACAAGGTCTTTGCACGTGTTTGTCTACCTGAAACACTCTACCTCTACTTCTCTGCTTGTCTCTTATTTATCTTAACTGAAAGCAAGTTAATTATTTCCTAGATATAATGGGGGTACAGGCATTGGGTAAATACTCCCATTCCAAATATGATAAATTGGCCAAAACAAAGGTGCTACAGGCCTCATCAAAGTCTGAAATCCAGTAGGGCAGTCATTAAAATTTAAAGAAATGATCTCAGTTTGACTCCATGTCTCACATCTAGGATACATTGATGCAAGAGGTGGGTTCCCACAGCCTAGAGCAGCCCACCCTGTGGCTTTAAAGGGTACAGACCCCCTCCACATTGACTTCACAGGCTGGCATTGAATGCCTGTGGTTTTTCCAGGTGAACGGTACAAGCTGTTGGTGGATCTACCATTCTGGGACCTGGAAGATGGTGGCCCTCTTCTCACAGCTCCACTAGAAAGAGCCCCAGTGGGTACTCTGTGTGGGCACGCAGACCCCACATTTCCCTTCTACACTGTCCTAGCAGAGATCCTCCATTAGTGCATCACCCCTGCAGTAAACTTCTCCCTAGACATCCAGGCATTTCCATATATCCTGTGAAATCTGGGCAGAAGTTTTCAAACCTCAATTATTGACTCCTGTGCACCTGCAGGCTCAACACCACGTGTAAGTTGCCAAGGCTCGAGGCTTGCACCCTCTGAAGCACCAGCCTGAGCTCTGTGTTGGCCCCTTTTAACCACAGCTAAGATACAGGGCACCAAGTCCAGCGACTGCACAAAGCAGCAAGGCCCTGAGCCCAGCCCCCAAACCATTTTTCCTCTCAGCCCTCAGGGCCTGTGATGGGAGGGGCTGTTGTGAAGACCTCTGACATTCCCTGGAGACATTTTGCCCATTGTCTTGGGGCTTAACATTCAGCTTCTCATTACTTACGCATATTTCTACAGCGATTTCTCCTTAGAAAATTGGTTTTTATTTTGTATTCTCAGGCTGCAAATTTTCCAACCTTTTTTATGCTTTGCTTCCCTTTTAAACGTGTTTCAATTCCAAACCATCTCTTTGTTAATGCATAAAACTGAATGCTTTTAAGAGCATCCATATCACCTCATGAATGCTTTGCTGCTTAGAAATTTCTTCTGCCAGATATCCTAAATTATCTCTCTCAAGTTTAAAGTTCCACAGATCTCTAGGACAGGGGCAAAATGCCACTATTCTCTTAGCTAAAGCTTAGCAAGAGTCACCTTTATTCTAGTCCCTGTTAAGTTTTTCATCTTGCTCTGAGACCACTTCAACCTGGACTTTATTGTCAAAATCACTATCAGCATTTTGGCAAAATCCATTCAATAAGTCTCTAGGAAGTTCCAAACTTTCCCATGTCTTCCTCTCTTCTTATGAGCCCTCCAAACTGTTCCAACTTCTGCCTGTTACCCAGTTCCAAAGCCACTTCCACATTTTTAGTTATCTTTATAGCAGCACCCCGTTCTCTGCAGCACTAATTTACTGTGTTAGTCCATTCTCATACTATTATGAAGAAATACCCAAGACGGGTTCATTTTTAAAGGAAAGAGGTTTAATTGACTCACAGTTCTGCATTGCCAGAGAGACCTCAGGAAACTTACAGTCATGGTGGAAGGCACCTTCTTCAGAGGGCAGCAAAACAGAGTGAGTGCAAGCTGAGGAAGTGCCAGCAGCTTATAAAATCACCATATCTTGTGAGCCTCACTCACTATCACAAGAACGGCATGAAGGAAACCTCCCCCATGATCTGATTATGTCCACCTGGTCCTGCCTTTGACACATGGGGATTATGGAGACTACAATTCAGATGAGATTTTGGGTGGGGACACAGCCAAAACATATCAGATTCTAAGAGTCATCTTTGTAATCTTCATCTGTTCTAAATTGATATAGGTGGTCCTTTCTACTTTTCAAAGTAGTTTCACATGCGTATCTTATTTGCTTTTCAATGAGTTGTAAAGTAGATAAAGCAGTTATTGTTACTTCCATTTTACATTCATTACTTTTTAAAAATAAAACAATGTGAGGACCTACTAAATAGCTGAACTAGCTGCTAGGCCTAATAATATGAATAAGTTAAGATTCCTATTTTTGGCAACATTACAATTTAATGGCATAGAAGGAAAAATGAGTAGTGTCATATAGTGTGATTACTGCTAAAATGGACTAAATGTAAAACCACTGAGAAAGGAGCAATTTGTGTTAGAAAGTCAGAGTAGGCTTCACAAAGCAGATATTTTTGGGGCTGTATCTTGAAGATTATATATGAATTGGGGTGGGGGGAAAGGGTTCTTTAGATAGGAAAAAAACGCTGTGTTCAAATACAAAGAAAAGGTGAAAATGAATGTTTTGGAATAGAAAGAGGAGTAATGGGATTGTAGCATAGGAAGTAGGGCGTTGGGAGCAGAATGGAAGGAACTGAGGTTTTGAAAGTAGCTGGGAAGGATTAGGAAGAATCTTTACATTTCATAGTAAACAGCTTGTCTGCTTGCCCAGAGCAGCAGCCTCTGCTTTATCTCTCAGCTCTTCCTTTCTAGCAGGTATAGTTTCTACTAAGAGATGATATTGCTTTATCTAAATTATTTCTTTCCATACAGTTGGTCATCATTGTCATATGCTTTCCTAATTAGTGACAATGCATATCATGTGTGAGTATGATAGGTGTGAGTAAAAAGCACCAGGTAGAACTCACAGTTCTTTCTACAGGATACTTATATGAACCCTTAATTGGCCAGTGACTGCTCTTTTTAATAAAATAACTTTTCTTCAGGTCTATTTCTTTGACTTTAACTCAGAAGTTCTCAGAGGAACTGTGTGGGAGGCTCCTCTGTCTCTGATGCTATATCCCAAACACCGTCAGCAAAGTTCCCTTGCACAAAAGTATTTCTTCTGTCTGTTCCACATTCTCATGGAAGATGAGTTGGTAGACAGGGAATGCTGAAGGACTTTGAGAACTGAAGAACTGAATTGTAGAACTGTAGAAATGAGAACTGAATTGCTTTCAGAAAGCTATGGTTTCTCAGGACTAGGATTTCCACTCCATTTGTGACATGCTGTTTCTTGGAAATTTTGATTCCATATTATGCAGTTTTGCTTCATAGTTCTTTATTCTCCTGAGTTCATTATGATATATTTTTATGTATGCCAATACTTACTATTATGTGATTTTTCTTGTAGAGTCACTGAAAAGTAAAAATAAGATATTATACATATAAAGTACATTCATCTGAAGATGCCACTAATATACTTACTGAAAAAGTTAAGAATATTATATTATCTATTGAAAAACAACAGGACATAAAGAAAGATTTACTGTGTGTAAGATATTTCTTTCCATATTTACTTGGATTCGTTTTTGCATAATTTCCAAACAGAGATTTTTTTGTATTTTTCTAACCTATCGTAAGTTTAAAGCTATGAACTTTGAACAAATGAGCTACTGTAATCATAAGCATAACTTTTCCTATTGACATAATTTGAAATTACAAGCATGATGTATTAATATTACATATCTATTAAGTTGGAAAGTATTACCCTTTGTCTCTAATAGTGTCATATATTTCAGGATTAAACATGTTGGAAATAATTTACCTTAGCTGTATTTCACAGACTTTAAGACTCATCAGTAGAATGTCATACTTTCCATTCTGAAATTTGTATTATATAAATATAGACTATTAGATATGCTGTTATGTTAGGATATCAAGCTCTAGAAATCGCCATTCCAAATTAATCCCTTCAGTATTCATTCTACACTTTATTTCATAACTATTATGTGCCAGTTATTATGTTGGGTCTGGGAAATTAAAAAAGGAATTAAACATGATTCTGCTGTCACAAAATGCATAGACTAGTAAGAAAGAAAAAAAAATACAGTGCCTTGTACTAAGTAATGTAGTTGAAGGGCATTATAGTACTGATAACTGTCTCATCAAAAGTTCTGAGCATTTGATAAGGGAGAGCATGTTCAGAAAATGGAAGACAGTCCACTGCAGCCAGAATGTAGGATTTGGGGGAGGGAGAAGTAAAGGGGTAGGGAGATGAAGACAAAGGAAGGAAAGGAAGCTGGAAAGACTGATGGAAGCCTGATAGAGAGGGCCTAGGATGCTGTCCTAAGAAATTCGAATTCTAACTACAAGGGGTAACATTTTTAGCATTTCACAAATGCAACCTTAAGAGTTCCTTAACATTCCATTCGGAAACTAAAAAGAGAAGTGTGAACTAACTTACATTTCCAGTGTAAAGAGTGATACGGAAGCCAGGCAAAGAAAGGTAATGAGAGAAAGAAGGAAAATGAGACCTCAGTGACACAGAAATTATACCTGATCCCAAACCACCAAGAAGTGCCATTTTTTTCAAATTTTTCTTTCATACCATTATGTTGCTATTGCCCTTTGTCATCTAAGATGATATATTGCAGGAGTTTTTTTCTCAGTCTCTTGCTTGCAGGAGATAAGGTGGTACTGTTTTTGAGGAATGAGAGATTCAATTGAGAACCTTGATGTTACAGATTGTGTCTTTTTTCCTCTTTTTCTTCAACAGTGTCTGGTACATATTATGCTTAGTAAATATTAAATTACGAATAAACGAGATAAGCCCAGAAGAGTGGAGCCTTTTGTTTGCCTCTGAGTTTATCCCTGAAGTTATGATAAATTTTCTCATTCTGCAAATTTGGAATCATAAAATCAAATCATTAGGATGTCTGATATATAGTAACTGCTCAATCAATATTTGCTGAATAAGTGGGTGAAATAAAGCTCGAAGACAATCAAACGAAGTATCTGTTAACTACTTCCTGGGAGCATGGCACTAAAATATTTTTTAAAGATGTCATCTAGTTGGAGAAATATTGCAAGATGAATGTCATGGACAATATTACAGGAGCTGAAAGGAGGAAAGAATCTCTGTGGACTAGACAAATATGAAAATGTTTCAGAAAAAATAATGGACTTCACTAAATCTTGAAAGATTGGTATGATTTATAAATGTGGAGAGGAAAATAAGTTGCTGAAGAACACGGCTCGTGTAGGAGCTTAGTGAGATGACTGTTTTGGGTTCATTAATTTATTAATTCTGCCACATTTTCTTTCTAATCCTAATGAATGCTTAATGATGCATTTCTTTCTTACTCCTTTTCAGGGCAGTGTTGGCCCTGTGGGACCAATTGGACCTCCTGGAATTCCTGGCCCAGTGGTATGGTTCTATTTGTATAATGGATATTTCCCTTTAATATCTCTATGATATCACAGAATGTCACCTTTTTTTGTAGGGCCTTTCAGGGAATAAAGGACTACCTGGAATCAAAGGTGATAAGGTGATTTAAATATTAATATTATCATAAAAATAATTTTTATGACATTTGTCTTTTCCTTTTGAGTAAACACAATTTATGAAATATTTTGTTTTTATTGATGAGGTCTAATTTGTGGTATCAATTATATTAATTTTCCTCAGAAGTAAGAAAAATAGAGAAATTATTCTTCTGTAATGAGTATTTGCTTTCTTACAATATTGCCATGTTTGTGATACATAAGTATCTTTGCATGAAATTGTGCTTTCTAGGGTGAACAAGGCACTGCAGGAGAGCTTGGAGAACCAGGGTATCCTGGAGACAAGGTAATATTCATACCATTAATTTTATGGAAATATGAAAAAGTGTAAATTCAAAAGAATGAAGTGCTCATTATTTTACCCATGTATTTTGTTAGAATATGGTATCAATATGGTTTTAAGTTCTTGTATGAAACTTTTTTCTCAATGTTTTAACATACTTTCATGAATATTTTTGGCAGCTTGTAAATAGTGGTATATCTGCCTTTTGTGGTATAATAACTTTCTCTTCTCTCTATTACTCTCTTCTTTTAGGGTGCTGTTGGTTTGCCAGGACCACCAGGGATAAGAGGAAAGCCAGGACCTTCAGTAGGTTTGAACTTTTGCTCTATTCTTTCTGATTGACAGAGTCCATGCCATGGCATGAGTCTTGACCCTGTTGATCTAAGTAGGTTATAAGCCTACTGACTTTGTGTTTGTCTCCTCAGTTTTAGAACATAGAAAATTTCAGGTTTTCGGTTGACATTCCATAGACTTTTGTACCTCCCTCTACTCCCAACAACAGACCAAAGCCAAGTTTCTAGGAGTTCTAAAGATCTTGGTCATATTACTCTGCTGAATAATCTATTATAGACAATATTTAAATTAAACAATAGGCTTTTAATCCAGGAAATATAAAACATCTTAAATAGTACTTAACTTTTTGAAAGATCAGTATTTTTAAGGAAACAGTCTAAAGAAAAGGCAGCATGTTTGCACTCTCTTGTGGGCCCAAATATTCTAAATGCTTTTTGTTTTTCCTAACCCTTTGACATCAGTTAGATGAAAGAAAAAGATACCTTATATTGCTGTTAACATAAAACTCAAAAAATTATAAATCTAAAATTACTTAATAATTAAAGCTATCTAAATCATTTTATTTAAATAGCTTTAATTATTAAGTAATTTTTAAATTATTAAGTAATTTAATTTTGCATTCTCTTGTGAGCTCAAATATTCTAAATCCTTATTTTTTTTCTAACCCTTTGACATCAATTAGATGAAAGAAAAAGATACCTTATATTGCTGTTAACATATAACTCAAAAAATTATTAATATAAAATTACTTAATAATTAAAGCTATTTAAATCATATGGTATCTTTTAAATAAAATATATATATGAATATTAAAAATCATAATTATTGTTGCTAACATTTACTGAGTATCTACACAATACCAGGCAGTATTCTAAGGACTATACATCTAAATTAATCCTCACAATGATCCTATGAAGTTGGTACTATTATTATTCCTATTTTACATATTAAGAAAATTGAGACTTAGTGTTAGAAAATGCCTAAGGTCACCTGGGTGGCCATCTACTTAGTAGGTGACTATTCAGAAAAACCTAGGCAATCAGGTGTGTCAGAGCCCATGCTTTTAGCAACTGTGCCATAGTGTTTTAGAGTTTAATATTTTAAGATGATTTTAGGATTTTAATATTGATTACAACTCCATGAAGGTAAAGATGATTATAGATAGAAAAGAATTAGATATAGGATTCACCACTATGAAAAAGGTGAAGATGATTATACACAGAAAAAAGTAGATATAGGATTAGAATTTATTGTTACCTTAAAACATACATTTAAAAATGAATGTTGTTTTCCTGAGCAGTTTATTGTGTTCCCTCTAACTCTACCCTTCCATCTCAGGATTGTTTATTTTTTTTAATCTCAGGAAGCAGTATTAAATTATAGAACTTTACCCCATTCTTTATGACTTCTAATAGTGACAGCATTTTATATACATCTCTTAGGAGTTATTTAACCCAAAGAACAATTTTTGGCATCTATTTGATGGAATGTTAGTGGTGACCTTTGCTTGTACTAGTTTTTGTGTCCTGGGTTTACTGCTGTAGGGGCTTGATTAGTAAGCCATGGGCCCTTCCTTGTTCCACTGAGTCTTAGAAACTCCAGAATGCATAGATTGGATCAGGAGAATAGGTCATGAAGCTAAAACAACTTCTGTTTTTCAAGGTTGGTTCTAAACCATATAAAGACTTCTGATCTTTTCAGTGATTGGCAAAATAAGACCCTAACTTTTTACATCTTTATTTTTTATAATGTTACAGTTTTCTAGCCCTTGATAATAATAAGATGAGATGATACAATACATACTCTAAGGGCACTATTAACTAATAAATTATATAAGTATTCTTTTGCACTTTACAACTAATTTTTTTGAGAAAACTAGAGTCAATTATTTTACTGAAACAAGGCAAACCATGTTAGTGTTCCTTACTCTTTGATTAAATTTATGTTTATAACATGTTTATGGGAGTAGAAAAATCATTGGTTTGAGAGACAAAGACCTAGATTTCTGGTCCCAGCTCTGGCACTTAACCTGCTAGCTATGACCTTGAGCATTTAACAATCACCATGGTACCAGTTTCGCATGTTTAAAGTGAAAGTTAGGCCATATCATGTTTAAGATTCCTTATAGTCCTGTGATTATGATGCTTTTCTGTTTTAGAAGTAGTACTTATTACTATTCCTCTAATGTAAGCTAAAGAAAAGGCAGAGAGCCTATTTCACCTTTAACACATTATCTTAAAACTCTTAATATTTTTTTTCTGAAAGAAGTCACAGTAAATGCTAATTATGTTCTTTTAGGGCAAGGAGCAAGAGGTAGTGAGAGTGAGGCTTTTACTTGCTCATTTTACACCTTTCTGTACTATTCTAATAAAATTAATGTCAGCAGGAATTACTTAAATAGGGAGATAATTATTTTTTATTTGTTTTATCAAACTTTTGAAAACTACTTTGGGCTGAAGATAAGGTGGGCATTTATGAATTAAAATTAGTGAGATGGACTTGTCTTTAGTCTCTTGTTGTATTTATTACTTGTTTGTATCTTTGTTTAATTAAAGAAATGTTTTTAGAGATAGGGCCTCCCTCTGTTGCTGAGGATAGAGTGTAATGGTGCCATCAGAGCTCACTGAAGTCTCCAATTCTTGGGCTCAAGTGGTCCTTTCACCTGAGCCTCTCAAGTAGCAAGGACTACAGGTGCCCACCACATGCCAAGCTAATTTTAAAAATATATTTTTTTTAGAAACTGGGTTTTTCTTTGTAGCCCAGACTAGTCTCAAACTCCTGGCTTCAAGCTATCCTCTCACCTCAGTCTCCCAGAATGTGGGATTTGAGGCATGAGCCACTGCACCTGGCTCTACGTGTTATTAATAGAAAAACTGTAACTATTTGACCAGGAAACCTTTCCTTGTTACGGAAGGAGACATCTGTTTGATGAAAAGTTGCTTGTGCAGAATCAGTTATTATATTAAAAAATAAACTTCCACCCTCAATTATATAAGTTAATACCTATCTAAAATATTTGTTTACTGTCATGGAAAGAATGCCAACATCACAAGGATGTCTTCCCTATTTAATAGATCCTACTTTTGATTTTCTGTTACCTAAGAGGTTGGTGTTACTAACTGATATTGTTTCCAAGTGGATCTAAGTTGTAACATGAAATAATATTTTCAAGATATAAAAAGGAATATCCTGATTTGCAAAGTTGTTACAAGTCTGGAATAGGGAAGCTTTTGCTCTACAAGTCTTTTAAAAAAAAAAAATAGAGAAAACTACCATTCTGAGGTTGTTAGTAAATAATCTTTCCTTGAGCCAGAGAAAACAAACACAATTGTTTTTTCCTATCCATTTTTTAGCTAGAGGCTTTTATCATTTGTAGAGGTTTACTTAATATTAGTCAGTTATCTAAAAGTTACTTAAAATGTCAGCTTTTGTAAAGGAAAATTGACATTCACAGGAAATTTGCAACTGAAGTTTTACAGAACAAAGAATAATTCTAAAGAACAAATAAAATCATTACATGATTTCTGTTTTTAAATATCTGATTGTCAATCAGCTTTTCTGAGAACAAAGCCCTAGGATATTTTATCCTCACTGCTTAGAAATTTAGCTTTTGTTTGGATTTTGCCACTAGAGGGCTCCAATGAGAGCCCCTCGCCCCTATCTCTATCTCTTTAAAGAGAGATGCTTGTTATTCTAAGAACTTCTGATTCTGATGGATCACAGATTTTGTTTTTGTTTATTTGGAAAGGGAAACTTAAATGAGCCTTTCAGTAATATTTCACTGCCTTTCTCTAGATTTGATTGCAGTAGTTGTATTGTGTCCTGTTTTATGCCCAGGTACCTCAGCACTGAGAATGGATAAAGTGCATATGGAAAATTGCTTTAGGTTTTGAAAAATGGGCAATCCCATGTTGTAACTTGCAAGTTTAGGTGACCTGAGGCCTATTTAAATTAAATTTGAAGTTCATATAGAAAATTAATATGACAGAAATAATGAATTCAATAGTTTTTCTTATGAAAATGGGTATCATCAGACTACTGACCTCCCTGTTGCATACTTTCATCTCTTGAGAGCATTGCCAGCCTTCTCTAGTTTCAGGCTTTATGCCTACTTCTCTCTTCTGTCACTTTCTCCTTTAACCCTGATTTCACATCTTTATCATGAATGCCAGAAACTAACTTCAGAGATATGGAAATGGAATCCTCAAAACTTCAATTAAAGGATGCAAACAATCTAGGAATTCTATGTATGAGCCAGGAAAGCAGCAAGGGTTTGAAGAAAAGGATTAATGGTTGTAAAATTGGTTGACATTTAATGAGTACTTCATATGTTAGGCACTGTGTTTAGCACTTTACATAGATTATCTAATTTAACTCTCCAATGTCTCTTTGAGAATGTTAGTACTTTTGTTATTATTTCTATTTTATTGAGAAAACTTGAGGCTTAGAGAAATTAATCAACAAGGATTTCAATCCAGGTGAGGCTTAATTACTAATTCAGACTACTGACAGTATACAGTATCAAAGGGGAGAGGAATTTTCTGAGACAGCCCTAAAACTATAGTTATTTATAAAAGCAGTTTCTCATCTAGAATTCTCTATCTTGTTGAGTCTAGCTTTGTTGTCTTTTCTCTGTGAAACACACATTAAACACACGATCTTTTTTTCTTGATTCGAGCAGTTGACTCATTAATTTGTTTATATCACTAACACTTAAGAGTGAATGTATATTAAACCCATAAACATCTTATTTAAAAAGTTTCACAGTAATGATGGTTACGAATTGTTTCTAAAACGTCATTACAACCTTGTTTCACGTAATAATATGATGACTGCTGTTTACTTACCATATGCCTGTTTCTTCTTTTAATTGTGTTTATTAAGTTAATGTTTGTACTTTGATCCTCCTCCCCCATTTTAGGGGCAAACAGGTGACCCAGGACTCCAAGGACCATCTGGCCCTCCAGGACCAGAGGTAAAATATTGGTAGAAAGATAATAAATTTGAAACAAAATGGTGGAACTTAAACTTGTTTGGTAAAACGTTAAGGAAGATCATCTTTAAAGTTTATATATGTGTAAATAGTTTGGACTAAATGTTTTCTGTTATGTCACGAGGTACACAACAGGGATCCTAAGGAAACAGAAAAATGCATTAGCCATATTTTCACACTGATTAGGATCACAGCTGATTTATTTGTTCTGCATAGCTATTAATAACAAGTACTTGAGGCTTGCAACCAAATTTCAGGACAGAAATTCCACTGAATTATTAATGCAAAATGCTTCCCATTATTTCTATCTCCATATATCATTTAAATCTCATACAGTATTCTAAAATAAATACAATTAAGTCTGTAGTACATATATCAAATTTGTTTGTATGTTCTTTAAAATATTAATGGTTGATATAGAGTGGCTTTCTTTTCTAAAAGTCTACATAGAACATAAGCTTCTGAGATGAACCATTTGGATTTTTAAAAATCATACTATAAATAAGAACTATGAGTCAACGATATACTACATGGAGATGAAACTTTTGAAGCTGACTCTAGTTTCAAAAATATATGCCTATATTGATATGCATGTACCTGTATGTGTACACACACACACACACACACACACACACACAGGCACACACATATCAGTGTACATACATATTTAATTCAGAGTCATAGATTCAGCAAAAAGCAGAGAAATTAAGTTTGGCATCAGAATAAATAAGTTATAGCAATAATGCCATAGTGTCAGAGTAGTAGGCAGAGTTTCTAAGACTACTATGGTACTGATGCTTTCTCCCTCTCTTTGTAAACCATAAGATCTACTTCTTACTTTGCAGCTGTCCTTCCGGGTTGGCTGATTTCTTTAGAAAGTGCCTATTCTTACATACTGTATGATTTTAAAACACATTTGATATTGATAGTTTAAAAACCTAAAAAACAGGCTGGGCATGGTGCAATCCCAGCACTTTGGGAGGCTAACGTGAGAGGATTGCCTTGTGTCTGGGAGTTGGAGACCAGCCCTGGCAACTTAGTAAGACCTTGTTGCTACAAAAAAATTTTTTTAAAATTAGCCAGGCATGGTGGCTCACACCTATAGTCCCAGCTACTCAGGAGGCTGAGGTGGGAGGATCACTTGAGCCTGGAGTGGCACCACTGTACTTCAGCCTGGGTGAAAAAGCAAGACCCCCATCTCAAAAAAAAAAAAAGAGAGTCTTCAAAACTACATTGTACCTACTTTTATCAATAGAGAGGTAACCAGAAGTAAAATACAGTAGTATATCGAAATCAGCATTCTGATAAGAAGGAAACTGAGTAATTTAAACTTCAGATTAGTATAAGCTTCTCCATATGAGCCTAGAATTTTTATTTTAATCATTTTTAATGAAAGCTTTCCTGGAATGAATAGTATTTACTGGCTTGTTGTACTGAGGATACAGAATCTATTTGAAATTTCATTATCTTTAAAGGTTATTATTATGACTGAATTGCCCTATTATTACTACAGTTACAGATGGTATGTACCCTAGAAAGGGCCGTGTTGCCTCCTTGCTATCAGCGTGGTTTTGCGTCATTTTTCTTCTTTCTCATAAAGCTTGGTTAAAGGATGAATGAGCCATGTTTTGACTTACTACTTGGTTTTCCAAAGATGCTTCTTCATTTCTCTCTTCCCTTTAAAATTTTATAATATCCATCAACACTGAAAGCATTGTCTTGTTACCTTCGATTTCAGCATACTAATATAAGGTCCTGAGCCCCAGTCTTTTCACAATACCCGTTCTTCCTCTTCACATGTGTTAAGTTTTTTCATGGTACTAAAAATGTAACCTGTACTCTCAAGAACTGCTGTTAGATTCTTTTGGGAAATGGGGCCTAATCCAAGGAGCATAACTTTTTCTTGATCATAAAAATATAATACATAAGCAACTATATATGAGACAACACTTTTATCCAAATCCTTCTCAACATTAGGCTTTTAATAAACCTGCAGATCCAAGAATTTTAAATAGTATATTTAGCAGTAAATCAAGCCTGAAAAGTTTCTGCTTGCATAGTGGATGAATTTTCTCAGGTAAAGGGTCTTATGCATTATGTTAAATGTAGACATTATCCAGTATGCATTAACCAAAGATATTTAAGCAAGAGAATGGAATTATCAGCCTTGTGCTTTATGCAAGGCAGCAGGGTGAAGGATAAAAGAGAAGAAAGTGGGAGGGGTGCCAGGGATATGAACTAAAGGTTATTTAGAAGGATAGTGCAGCAGAGTGGGGAATTGATGATGAGGTCCCGTGACAATAGAGAGGAAAGCTTAAAGAGAGAATTGAGAAATATAATTCACCACACATAAAACATTCAGTTTAGATCATTCCAATTGCGAAGTAGAGGAATAAAAGGCAATTTTAACATGCCTTGCTTGAAAAATTGGGTAGAATGTGAATCATCATTCCAAAAATAGAAAATAAAAGAGGAAGAGATTCAGGGTGGCAGGAAATGTTTTGGCTTTGAATCTTTTAGGTTTGAAAGACCTTTAGGAGATAGAGAAAATTAGTATGATAAGTGTCTTAAAACTGTAGGCCTAAAGCTGAGAAAAGTAGACAAAATATACATATTTATATAATCATCTGCATAGAGGTATTAGATGAAGCAATGTAATAGATGAATTAAAACAAAGTTTAAAAATACTTCACCTGGAAACTCACCCCTAGAAGGTTACATTCCTTGTCTACAGAGCAGTTAAGTTTTAAGTTGATAATAAAAATACAGTAAATTTTGGTAACTGAAAAAATACATTCCTAAGTAACTTATGGTCTGGAGAGAAGAAACATCACAATGGAAATTAGAAAATATTTAGAAGTGAATGAGAACAAATCACTATAAAAACTTGAGTGTTGCACCTGAAGCAACATATAGAGAAAAATGTAGATGTAAATGCATTTCTTTTGAAAGCAAGGAAAGTATAAAATAAATGAGTTTTATTTTTTAACAGCATAAGTGTATGGATTTGTTTAAAAAGAAGAAGTTTAAAGAGGTCAAATAGGATAGTCTGTTTTCTTAGTCTTGAGACTAAATCTCCAGAGTAAGGGGACTGTGCAGGAGAAAGGAGGTAGAGGAGTTCTGTGAAAAGAAAGTGAAAGAGTGACTGTGGACTAATAAAATAATTTCTGAGTTGTTGGTTAAGGTAATTTTTGGGTAAGACTTCTTTTTTTCAGACATAATCTCACTCTGTCACCCATGATGGAGTGCAGTGGTGCCATCTCGACTCACTGCAACCTCTGCCTCCCAGGTTCAAGTGATTCTCCTGCCTCAGCCTCCCAACTAGCTGGGATTACAGGCGCCCACCACCACACCTAGCTAATTTTTGTATTTTTCATAGAGATGGGATTTTGCCATGTTGGCTAAGCTGGTCTCAAACTTCTGACCTCAGGTGATCTGCCCACCTTGACCTCCCAAAATGCTGGAATTACAGGTGTGAGCCACCATACCCAGCCCAATTCTTGTTTAGTTTGAAATGTAAGAGGCTTGTGCCTGAAATACAGCCACAAAGCTCTGTACGTTTTGTTGGAAGGAGATTTCAGATTTGAACACGAACTTCCTACTGGCCAAAGGGATGACACATGATCAGTGATATCATTCTTCTCTCTCTTGGATTAGAACATATTAATTATTCAAAAGGAGGGTAGCAATTCACTGTATTAAGTTATTTCCATTTTTCAATATAGATGGATGTTATAATGTGAAAGCATAATACAGTAAAAGTAATTCTGTTAGGAGCCAAAATGTTAACTTTTGTTAGTAACTAGGTGATAAAAGGTTTAAGTTAATTTCTCAAAATTACAGAATTTGGGGGTTGACATCTCCTATATGAGAATTGAGGATTTAGTCTCAGTACCTTGAGCAAATTACTTCAACTCCCTGGGCCTGTTCTCATCTGTAAAACAGAAATAACAATAGTATCAACCTTGTAAAGTTATTTTCTTACACACATTAATATATATGAAACACTTCAGCATGTAGTTAATAGGAAACATTCAATGTGTTAGCTGCCACCATCACCACTACCATAATTGAAGGCAGGTCAAATTGTCTAGATTCAAGGCAGAAAAGCCTGGCCAGATCAAGATCAGAAAAAATGCCAGTGTAACTGGAGTGAGCAGAATGAATGAAGAGGAAAGTGGTATACAATGAAGTTGGAAAAGTAGACAGGGGTATATCATGTATGCCCTCATAGAGGGTAATGAGAAGTTTGGATTTGTTTCTAAGTGCAGCAGGAAGCCATGAGAAGCTTTAAATAGGGCAGTGGCATGATCTGATCTGATTTATGCTTTCCAAAGGTTACTCTGGCTGCTGTGTGAACATAAGACTGTGGGGAGAAACAATGCTGAAAGTAGGGAGATGATTTAAGATTATTTTACTTATCAAGGCATACCTTGATGGTATCTTACACTGGGGTTATAAGATTAAAGAACTTATTTGAATGAATAGTAATTTTAGTTTTTTATAATAAAACCATGCCAGCTATAGAATAGTGATTTTTCAGCCTTAACTTGGCATCACTATCACCTGTAGATTTTCTTTTTAAGGCTTGGCATGGTGGCTTATGCTTGTAATCCCAGCACTTTGGGAGGCTACAGTGAGAATATTGTTTGAGCCCAGGGTTTCAAGACCAGCCTGGGGCAACATAGTGAGACTTCATCCCTATTAAACAGAAAAAAAAAATACAGATGCCCAGGGCCAATCCCAAAAATGCTGTATCAGAATCACTGGGGGTTGCTCCATAGGTGATTAACAGAAATAATAAAGAACCACATCTTATTTTTCTGTTCATTTATGGCAGCAGAACCTTTATCCAACAGAATGAGAGTGTTTCAAACCAGTAAGGTACAAGATCACAAAAGAAGTCAAAACATTCTCCTTGTTCTCTGCATGGAAATTATTGTCTGATTCTGTTTTAGCAACCTGGGAAAATTATTACTACCATTTACTGCAGCATAGCACGACACAGAGATAGCATTCCAAGAATGTTTTTTCAAAACAGAGTGGTAAAAGAAAGGCACTAATATGCTTTGCTGTGAATTTTTTCCCATTAACATTTAATTTGCACAGGAGCTGGAGCAGAGAAGGAGAGCTGGATTGCCTTTACAGTAACAAGGTGAATGTGATTCAAAAGCAGAAGTTTTACAGTACTCAGAGCATATGTAGGAGCCTGAGATTAAGAGCAGGAGAAGGACAGGTAACTTAGAAGATAGTCTCACACACAGAAAAAAAAATTCGAGTTAGCACAGTGAACTGATTATATATGTTGACAACATTGTGTAGTCATAAAATATCTTGCAATTGTATTTATTAATTATTGTTATTTCCACTGAGTAATTAGGTTAAATTCTACAAGACTAAAATCAGGGGCTAAGCCTTCCTCGGTAGCTGCCGCTGTTACCAGTTACAAAATAGTGTAATTGGTGGTAAAGCTGAGTTTATTCATGGATAACAACAAGATGCAGAAAAATAATTCATACTTTTTCCTTTAAAACCATGTAAGGAAACTCATATTAAAAGTGTACTTATATTAAACAGTAATTTTAACTGTATATTTTCTTCTAGAAAAGTTGGAGAAATCATTCTACAAGGCAAACCTACATAGGACAAAGTTAGATAAGTGTACTACCCTCCTACTTTTCCTCCTCCTCTTACTATTTTTCAGTGTTCTCACCTACCCCCTGAGTTATCCAATCTCGGTAGTTTCTGGTTAATCTTTCTCGTGTGTTGTGTATGTGTGTATGTTTTGCTTGTTTAAGGGACAGATGTATGTGTATTTTCTTAAACTTTTTATTACATAAAAGGTTACATACATACTACAGATACTTTTTTGCACTCTGCTTATTTTACTTAAAAATATATCCTGGAAATCATAGCATATCAATTCATGGAGCTCTTCTTTATGTAATTTTGTAGCTTCATAGTACTTCATTGTGTGGATTATCATAGTTTATTCAGTCATTCTCCTACGTATGGAAATTTAGTTTGTTTCCAGCATTTTGAAATTACAAACATTGCTGCAATGAATAAATTTGTGCTTATGTATTTCTGTACAGTTGGAGGTGCATCTTCATGGTGAATTGCTAGAATTGGATTGCTAGGTCAGAAGAAGACATTGTTAGATATTGCCAAATTCCTCTTCAAAAGAATTGCATTCCTATCAGCATTTCTCTAATTATAACACTTCTCTCACCATGAGTGAGACTCAACATCTCTTTATGTTTGAGGACTGTTTTATCATCTTTCATGCAAAATGTCTGTGTTTTTTGCCCATTTTTCTACTAGGCATTTGATCATTTTACTCTAAATGTTTAAGAATTATTTGTATGTTAGGGAAATCAGCCTTTTACCTTTGATAACTATTGCAAGTATTTTTTTCCCAAGATGGAGTTTCGCTCTTGTTGCCTAGGCTGGAGCGCAATGGTGCAATCTCAGCTCACTGCAACCTTCGTCTCCCGGGTTCAAGCGATTCTCCTCCCTCAGGCTCCTGCATAGCTGGGATTACAGGCATGCACCACCATGCCTGGCTAATTTTGTATTTTTAGTAGAGACAGGGTTTCTCCATGTTGGTCAGGCTGATCTCGAACTCCCAACCTCAGGTGATCCACCTGCCTCTGCTTCCCAAAGTGCTGGGATTACAGGTGTGAGCCACCACGCCTGGCCAATCTTTTGACTTTGTTTGTAGTGTTTTTTGACGTGAAACAGCTTTACAATTTTACATAATCAAATTTGTCAATCTTTTAGGTAATTTGGATTTTGAGTCATCATCAATCTTTTCCTATATCAAGATTTTAAAGAAATCACCTATGTTTTCTTCTGATTATTGACTAGTATCCTTTTGTATATTTGGGTCTCTGATACATTAAAAGTTTTTTTGTGTGTGTGAATGTTGTGATTTCTGTATTTCATTTCACATTTTCCTAAATGGCTACTTAGTTTTCCCAGAATCATTTATTAAATAACCTATCTTTGCTTCAGTATCATAGTTTATTTTAAACTATGCTACCTATATCATACACAGTCACACACTGCATGCATCGTTTCAGTCAATGATGGGCCTCATATATAACCCTAGTCCTGTAAGATTATAACAGAACTGAAAAATTTGTATCACCTCGTGATGTCATATAAAGCCTTTGTAACATTATTACTCACATGTTTTGTGGTGATGCTGTTATAAACAAAAGTACTATGTTTCCAGTCATGTATAGTAATGCCCTGGGCCTTCCCATTCACTCACTACTCACTAATTCACCCAGATCACCTGATCCTCCTGGCTCCATCCATGATAAATGCCCTATACAGGTATACCATTTTTTGTCTTTTGTACTACATTTTTGCTGTACCATTTCTATCTTTATATAGATTTAGACATACAAATACCATGTGTCACAATTTCCTACACTATTCAGTACAGTAACATACTGTACAGGTTTATAGCCTAGAGGCAGTAGGCTATATCATGTAGCCTAGGTGTGTAGTAGACTGTATTATCTAGGTTTGTGGAATTATATGCTATGAGGTTCACACAATGACAAAATTGCCTGGCAAAATATTTCTCAGAACAAATACCCATCATTAAGTGATACACAACTGTACTAAATTTCCACTTTTTGTATCTATATCTGTACTTTACTTTCTATTCCACCTGAATGGTTGTCTGCTCATGCACAAGTACCACCTTGTTTTAATGACAGAAGCTTTATGGTGTGTTGAGATGTCTGGAAAGGTTCTAAGTCCTCTGAGCTTTTCTTTTTCAGTGTTTTCTTGTCTACACTTGCATTGTTGTTTTTCCATATAAACTTTAACATCAGTCTATCTAGCTTCATTAAAAAATATTGTTAGGATGAGAGAGATCCAAGATGGCCGATCACTAGCAGCTCAGGATTGCAGCTCCCAGTAAAAGCACAAAGAGCCAGTGGACGCCACACTTACCAACAAATTTTTGCTGCCCATGGGCCAGGACATTCCCAGCGGAGGAGCCCCACGGGTCGCCAGTGC
>PVKP010000018.1:198368-384287 GCA_004027715.1 Plecturocebus donacophilus | reverse complement strand
AAAAATTTATCGGTAAGTGTGGCGTCCACTGGCTCTCTGCGCTTTTACTGGGAGCTGCAATCCTGAGCTGCTAGTGATCGGCCATCTTGGATCTCTCTCCTCAAAATTATTTTTATATTGGAAGCTCATTTGTTATAACTGGTTCAGGCTTATTTTAGATTTTAGGTATTCTAGGTATAACATCCTTAATATTCAAAATTTATTATGGATTGTTTTACATAGTTCTCTAAAAATTTAAATGAAAACTTAATGATAAGTTCTTGTATATAATTAACTGGCCAGCTAATAAAGGCTGATTTAAAGTGCAAGCTTAAAAGTACTGTACTAATGATAAGCATATCATCATCAAATACATTTATTATTATTAATGCCAAGCCAACCAATACATGCAAAATAAATAAATAATAATTAGAGACATATTTTTCAAGCATTCAAGCATTGCCTCATGAAACAGATTATACTGATTTCCAAAAATTGTGAAAGCATCAAGGATGGATGCTGCTTCTTCTTCTTCTTCCTTTTTTTTTTTTTTTGTTTGTTTGAGATGGAGTCTTGCTCTGTCACCCAGGCTGGAGTGCAATGGTGTGATCTCAGCTCACTACAACCTCCACCTCCCGGGTTCAAGCAATTCTCCTGCCTCAGCTTCCTGAGAAGCTGGGATGACAGGCACACACCACCATGTCTGGCGAAGTTTTTTTTTTTTTGTATTTTTAGTAGAGGCAGGTTTCACCATGTTGGTCAGGCTGATCTCAAGCCTCTGACCCCGTGATCTACCTGCCTCGGCCTCCCAAAATGCTGGGATTACAGGCATGAGCCACTGTGTCTGGCCCAGATGGATATTTCTTAGACCATAACATTTTGAAGTCTAATTTTAGCAAAAATCACATGTTCTACTCACGTACATGAATTCAATGTTCATAGGAAATAATATGTTTATACTTAGAAATTCAATAAATTAATGCAAAAATAGTCAAATTTTTATTTCATTACTTTCATATATATGACCATTAATCATTTATATAAGCAAAAAGAAAGTCACTTTTTAGAAGAGATTTTGTTTGTAGCATTTAAAATCAAAATAAGAAAAATGCCTTAATGTGTACACAGCTGGATTCAAACTTCAGATTACAACAATTACAGGTAATTAAGTAAATATAATATTTTACATACTTCTACCACTAAACTTATAAAGTTATTAACATTGAAATTTGGAGAAAAAATGTACTTTCAGTATTATATTCTGTCACATATAACACTGTAGGAAAACTATCAGTTTTAATCTTCAGATTTAGAAGGATAAATTCCAAAATTAAAAGTCATACATTAATCTTGCTTAACAGATAAATTTGCTTTAGCATATATTCTTATTTCTTTCAATCCACCATTAATTTCTATTAATCTCAGTTAGAACACAAATTAAGCAGATACTAAAACCAGTTATTTTTGTATAAGAAAATGTGTTGTTTTTGGATTACTATTTGGTATTACCTATCATGCTATTAGTATTAGTAAGAATAACTGACATTTTCTTATAAAATCAAAATAGAAATAATCAAAAATTACAGTCAGAAAATATATAATATCAGGCCTGGAAGATAATCTGGAGATCATGCAGTCCAAGGATGGAAAATTTGCTTTACCTGCTGTGCTTATGATGACTTGTTGGTAAATTGGCATCCTGAAATGCTATTTTGAGAGTTTGAGACTCAATAAGAAAAAGCACCAAAAGCATTTTGTTAGGTTTCTCACAGAAATAGACTGGAGAGTAGTGGCCCGTTAGTTACAAACCAGGATCCCTCTGTTAGTGTCCAACCCTTTATTGTCAAGAAATCACACACACCCACTTAAAAACGAAATAGATGAACCAGCTCTCTAATCCACTGCCCACTGTCCTTTTCACCACAACAAGCACAAATGGAGAGTCTTGTATTTGTATTCCTAAAATTTTGCATAGAAAAGATAAAGTTCTAAATAGGGAAAACCTCAATTTGAGATTGTTTTATCATCCAGTTTGTTGAAAGGACAGATTTACAAGAAAAAAAAAAACCTATTTAAAAGTGGGCGAAGGATATGAACAGATAATTTTCAAAAGAAGATATTTATGAGGCCAAAAAACATATGAAAAAATCTTCATCATCACTGGTCATTAGTGAAATGCAAATCAAAACCACATGGAGATACCATCTCACACCAGTTAGAATGGCGATCATTAAAAAAAATCTGGAGACAACAGATACTGGAGGGGATGTGGAGAAGTATGGACACTCTTACACTGTTGGTGGGAGTGTAAATTAGTTCAACCATTGTGGAAGACAGTGTGGCGATTCCTCAAGGACCTAGAAATAGAAATTCCATTTGACCCTGCAATCCCATTACTGGGTATATATCCAAAGGATTATAAATTGTTCTATTATAGAGATATATGCACACGTATGTTCACTGAGGTACTGTTTACAATAGCGAAGACCTGGAACCAACCCAAATGCCCATCCATGATAGACTGGACAAGGAAAATGTGGCACATATACACCATGGAATACTATGCAGCCATAAAAAAACAATGAGTTCGTATCCTTTGTAGAGACATGGATGAATCTGGAAACCATCATTCTTAGCAAACTGACACAAGAATAGAAAATCAAACACTACATGCTCTCACTCATAGGTGGGTGTTGAACAATGAGAACACATGGACATAGGGAGGGGAGCATCACACACTGGGGTCTGTTGGGGGAGAATAGGGGAGGGACAGTGGTGGTAGGGAGGTTGGGGAGGGATAACATGGGGAGAAATGACAGATATACGTGACGGGGGGATGGAGGAAGCAAACCACATTTCCATGTATGTACCTATGCAACAATCCTGCATGATCTGCACATGTACCCCAGAACCTAAAGTGCAATTATATATATATTCACACACACATGCACACACACACACACACACATACATAGAAAGAATACATATATAAAGAAAGGAGGTAGTCGCAATGAAGAGGAAAGGAGAACCTCACACAATTAAAATGAATTGGGACTGGACGACTCAAAATGAAACACTAGTTGTGCACATATAAGAACAGGCCTCCACAGTAACCTGCCATTTCCCCTTCAAGGCTCCGTTTGATGCCATTTTGCTCTATTTTACCAAAACAAAATGTCAGTTGAAGCATGGAAGATAGAAATTGATTTGCTCTGGATCTATAGGGCCCTAGATAAAGGTTAGTATAAAAAATAGACTATAACTCATGACAGCTGAAAGGAGATTTCAGGAAATAAAAGGCTGCAATAAGAACAGAAACAAAGCTTAGTAAAGCAGACTACCTTTTGCAAGAATTCCATATCTTGACAATTAAAAGACTTTATTATTAAGAGTTATGGTTTCATAGGATGCATAGTTGGTTCATTAGATACAGAATGAGAACTGAATTTGGAAGATCAGAGTGCCTGTGTTTATCAACTACTTTAAATTAAAATAATCTAAACCTAGGCCATCTCAATGGCGTATTTCTTTATTATTTTTTCAAGATTTGTGATTTATTTACACTATATATACACATATAAACAAACATCTATATATACTCCATATTGAAAAGCTTGCTGGTTTATGACTCCAGCTGTTTGAGATTTTAACACTATCAAAGATGTTTTGAGTTTGAATTAACTGCCAAAAGCACAACTGTTATTTTTATTTTTAATAGCAATTGCAATTAGCAACACTTTTACCCTTCGTGGTCACTCTACAGTTATGGAATTTAATTTTGCTCTATAAATGTATATATTTAAGCTATGTTCATGTAAACTATCATTTTCATTTCTTAAGCTAAGCATTTTGAGTCTTCTTTTTTCCTTAGTAAAATAAGATAAAAAAATAAAATGCATAGAGTTAAAAAAATTTATTACCTCTTACTGAATACTCAGTGAGAACTCAGTGAAATATTTTTGGGTACCATTTTAGTTTTTGAACCGATATATTCTTTGTGATTTTTTTTTCTGACTTGTTTATATTGACAAATTTGTCGCGATAAAACTTCTTCCAGTGATTTTAAGTCACATCAGGACTTTAGCACATTACATTCACAGACTGCTATGGTTTGAATGTGTCCCCTAAAGTTTAGCTATTGAAAACTTGATCCCCAAAGCGGTGGTGTTGGGAGGTGGAACCTAATGGATGTGTTTGGGTCATGGGGGCACTACCTGTTTGAATGGATTAATGCTATTATTGTGAGAGTAGGCTCCTTATAAAAGGACAGGTTTGGCCTCCTCTTGCCTTTCTCTTGCCTTCTCTGTGGCCTTCCGCCATAGGATGACACAGCAAGAAGGCCTTCTCCAGATACCCGTGTATTGATCTTGACTTCCCAGACGCTAGAACTGTGAGAAAATAAGTTTCTGTTCCTTATAAATTATTCAGTCTCAGGTATTCTGTTATAGCAGCACAGAAGGGATGAAGACATACATATTCATCAACATACATATCAACTGTCAGCCATGTACCAGGAACTTATCTGGAGATCAGAAATTGTATATGACTGGTTTTATTCTCAAAGAGCTCCCAGTCTGTCCACCATAGTCTTTCCAGAATCTGCCCTGCATCACAATCAAAAGTGAAGATTAAAAACTATAGATGACTAAGTCTACTCCTAGAGTTTCTAGTTTATTCAGTCCAGGCTTTTAATCACATATTTGCGTTATAAAATTTTACCCGAATAGTTCTGATGTGTAACTCTCTCTGAAAACATTAGCCTGGTGGATTGTAACTGCAATGCTCTTTGAAGTGGCTGTTGCAGAACACCTAATATTTGTTGATTTTTTATTACTTTTCTCAATAATTTTCAGTCATATTCAACAATGACCAAAACCGGTCGGTGGAGCTTCACTATTTTTGTATTCTTTCTATGACAACTAAATGGAATCTAATTTCTTTTTCTCTGTTTATTTCATTAACGAATCACAAATATAATATTGATGATTGCTTTTTAAATCTTCTACCAAAAAGCTCCAGACATTTGCTTTTATATTTCTAGGAATACAGTAACAGAAAACAATTTCAGCTTATCCAGACATTTAGAATTCTTTGCAAATATGATTTTAAGCAACCATTTGAGATGTGACATTTAAAAGATGGTCTATATTTGGGACATTGTCAATGAAGTTTGCCAGAAATAAAATCATCTGGACCAATTTCTCCAAATAAAGCTTGTCTTTATATATAAATAGTGTTACAAGGTCCAATTTAATTATAATTATCTACTTAGGAAATAAAAATACAAAAAAAATTATTTTAATTAAAAAGTGTTAAGATTTTATTCCTTCTTACAAAATAAAAGTGCTAGAATGGTTGATTACCAGCCATCAAATGAATTCAGCTGAGTAATTTTCAGTCAACTACTTTTTTACTCATCTAAAGCCAACATGAACCTTTAATTATAATTAGTGATCTAAATCTGAGAAGAATTAAACATTTAACTTGGCATATAAGTTACCTTGTTTTTCAATTTATATCTCTAACAACCCTGTGTAGAAAAGCTCTTATTATTCCCATTTTCAAGTTAGAAAATTCTGACTCAGTGACATTAAATGCATTGTCTGTCACACCACTAGTAAATCCATAACACTAGTAAATGGTAGAGTTGGGATTCAAACCTGGCTTAGATTAGAATGTCTGGACCATAAAGAACTACAAAATAAATCATTGTTTTTAAACATAAAAGGCCATATAAAAATTTAGAAGGATTTTAACTCTCCCTTATTACAAAATTCAGAAAAATTCAGCCTCCCAGATATAAAAAAGAAAAAAAAAAAAAAGAAGAAAAGAAAAGAAGAAATAATAATAATCCTTAACAGTGTTCCCTTTTTAAAAAAAGTTTGAGTTGAGGATTAAAAGATTGATTCTCTACGGTTTCATCTCCAAATAATTTAAGTTCTGTGTGTTTTTAAAGGAAAATTTCAACAAGGCTGCTAAATGGTACTAAGAAGAACATAGAAAGTATTGAGTTCACTTTCAATCAAACCTAAAGTGATTCTACTATCATTGATGTAATAAAAATGATAATAATGAAATATTACTTTATTTTTATTTTGTTTAGAGTTTACAAAATGGTTTCACATACATTTTATCATTTGATTAGCATGGCTAGATTGATTATATTCCTATTCCCCTTTATTCAAAGCTAAATTGAGGCTTATTTTTACATTGCTATTAAGTAATAAAGACAAGGCTGGAACATATATGTTTTGATGTTTACTTTGTATATTTTGATATAATTTATATATAAGTTTTATATAATTTATATACAAAATAAATTTAAAATACAAGACAAAATTATTAAATATGCTAATATATTTATATGCATATATTTACTTTATAGTTTTTCTGTGATATATTTCATAGCTTCTGATATGGGAATTCAGATCAATCCCCTATCTTTTATGTTAGTAATAATTCTTCAAAGAACACATATATATTTGCATATATATATTCATATATTATATATGTAAAATGTATTTTTTGTCAGACAAGTGCCAGGTACATAGGGTGCAAGATGGCCCAAAAAAGGCAAGAGTATAATGGGTGAGACAGAAGATATTCATGTGAATGTATAATGACATACTGAGTAGGTGCTAGGCCAAAAGAGAACATTATTTTATGATAGTACAAAACCATTTTTCCAAAACTGGAGATTGGAGAAGCATTTGCTACAGAATTGAATATAGAGCTGCAGTTTGAAGGATAAGTAGGAACGAATTAAGTGGATGGAAGTTACCTGATGAAAAAGATGAAAGAAAATGTTTCCAAAAGAAGAAATAGAACATGCAAATATCCTGTGACACAAAGATGATGAAATACCAGAAAGGCAGAAAGAGGAGCCAAGTGGCTGGAGTGCAGGGAGCATGGTAGAGAGTGGTGCAAGGTGAGAATGGAGGAATGGCCAATAAATATAATCTTTGAGGGAGTTTGCAATTTTGTTATTAATATGAAAGAGAACTTTAAATGTCTTAGTGCCACCCTTTATCTGCATTTATATATCTGACTTTAGTCTTTTATTTCAAATTTATTTATTATTTATGTAGCTTTTCAGAAATTTTAAAATTATATACAATGAAATTGTCAGTCTTTTAGGAATGTTTTGCTTCATACTGTGTTTAGAAAGGCCTTTTCCCAATAGTCTGCAGATTTTTTAAATTATCAGTTTATCTAAAACAACACCTTCTCTGTCCTATACTCCATAACTGGCAGCTGATGAAAGACACAGAAATTGAACTTTAGGAAACTAGATGAATGCAGAATGTTGTATTTGGTCATTATAGATAAAATTTAATCTTCACCTTCATAATTATAATCATAACAAAGAGAAAGGATTAAATATAATTGTTGCAGGATTAATTCAGATCATATTACATGTCTGTCTTTAAAACTTTTAATCATTTTATAGAAATTTTATGTATTAAAATTATTGTTCTGTATAACATAAAACGTATTGTATTTGAAACTGATTCTTTCTGGATGAATGACAGGATATTTAATATATTCCAGAAAATTATATCCCATAAAAATAAGAACAAAATCTTGAGAAAGATGTGAGGAACAGTGTTTTTATGTTTGTGTAAGAGAAAGATAGAGAAAGACAAAAATAGTATTTTACATTGCTTTCTCAGTTATTGCTATCTATCTAGACTATCACAACCCAATCTCAGAAGTCATCTTTAATTATTTCTTCTCTTTTGTTTCTCATGCTCCTCCATCTCAACTTGGTTATCACATAATGTTAATTTGACTCCTAATGTTTCTCAAAACTATTCTTTTCTTGATATATCTGCTGCCAGTTCCTTAATTCAAATGATATCACCACACACTCAATTATCAAAGCTGTCTTTAAGCTGGCTTGATTTTACAGCACTGAGCCTAGAGTCTAACCTTTCTTCAATCATCTATACTGTAAACAATCATATCTATGTTTTAATGGCATTATGTCATTCCCATGTTTTAAAGGTCACCAATAAAAGACTGAGGAACTGTTACAAACTAGAAGAGACTAAGGAATGACAATTTAATGAAATATAAGATCTTAGACAAAAATCCTGAAACAGAAAAAAAAAAAAAAGTCATTAATAAAGAAGTTGGGCTGAGGTGGGTGAATCACCTGATGTCAGGAGTTCAAGACCAGTCTGACCAATATGGTAAAACACCATCTCTACTAAAAATATAATAATTAGCCAGGTGTGGTAGCACAGGTCTGTAGTTCCAGCTACTCAGGAGGCTGAGGCAGGAAAATCGCTTGAACCCAAGGGCTGGAGGTTGCAGTGAGCCGAGATCGCGCCACTGCACTCCAGCCTGGGTGACAGAGAGAGACTCCAAAACAACAAAAAAAGAGGTTAGTGAATTTTGGACAAGTTCTATGGTTCAGTTAATAATACTGTGTCAATGTTCAATGACTGTTCTTGATAATTTCACTTTGATTATAGAAGATGTTAACATTAGGAAGAATGGTGTGAATAATAAAAGGGAATTCCTTTTACCATTGTCACATTTTTCTGAAAATCTAAAATCAATTTAAAATAAACATTTTAAACATAAAACTTCCAATGTCATCATACAACTTCTGCAAGTGAAAGCCAAACTCTTAGCATGGCATACAGAATTCTTTATTACGTGGCATGGATTTACATTTTCATGCTCATCTCCAGCCCCTTGCCTTGTTATGGTATCTTCCTGCCATTCCACACACTCCCCTATCACCATGCTATTTTAATTATCTTATTACTTCAGCAGGATATGTGCTTATAAAACAGATAACTTTGACATACTAACAATGCTGAGTATTCCAATTCATAAGCCTGGTACATAACTTCATTTATTTAGCTTTTTAAAGAATTTCTTTCAGCAATATTTTGTAGTATTCAGTGTACAGATCTTGTGCCTTTGTCAATTTATTCCTAAGTATTTTATAATTTTATATTCTATTGTAAGTGGTACTTTTAATTTCCAAATTTCATTGCCAGAAAATATGGAAATACATAAGATTGTGTATTGATTTTATATCATGAAACCTTCTTAAACTCACTTCTTCTAGTTTCCTTTTCTGTAGGATTTCTACAGAGAGAATCATGTTGTCTGCAAATAAAAGCAGTTTTACTTCTTCCTTTCCAATCTATATACCTTTTTTTTTTTCCATGCCTTATTGCCCTAGCTGGTACCATCAGTCCAATTTTAAATAGATGTAGTAATAGCAGTCCCTCTTCTCCTTTTCCTGATTTTTAGGGGAAAATATTCAGTCTTTCACAATTGAAAATAATGTAACCTGGAGGTTTCTGGATTATGCTCTTTATGAGTTTGAGGAAGTCCCCTTTTATTGCTGAGAATAGAGTTTGCTCAGGAATAGAGTAGTTCGGAGTTAACAGGAACGGATATTGGATTTTATTGAAAGTTTTTTCTGCATCTATTGAGATAACCATATGGTTTTTCTTTTTTAGTCTGCTAATATGAGCAATTACATTGATTGATTCCTGAATGTTAAATTATCCTTGCAAGGATAATGCTGGCCTCAGTAAATGAGTTAGAATGTAGTCACACATTTTCAATTTTCTGGAAGAGTTTATGTATAATTAATGTTATTTTTCCTGAAAAGTTGGTAGAACTCACCAGTGAAACTTTCTGGGCCTGGAGTTTTACTAGTGAGTTTTTAATTATAAAATGAGTTTTAGAAACAGATATAGGCATATTCAGCTTATCTATTTCCTCAGTAACTTATATTTTGAGGAATTTGCATTTGTCATATAAGTTGTCAAATTTACTGACATAAAGGTGTTCGTGATATTCCCTTGAAATCTGAAGTAATATTGGCTCTCTCTTTACTGATATTGATAATTTATGTCAGTGTCATGGCTTGTTTTTCTGCCTCTTGGAAATGCTTCCAGCATCACTAGTCACACTTTGTATGGGTCCCTTGCTATTATCCAGGGTTTGCCATATTGCACTAAACTTGGTGAAAAATATGCAAGAACTGTGAGAAGTTACTTTTTATTGTAATATAAAATTTACTGGAGAGACAAACTGCTCACACCATGTTACTTGTAACACTTGAGCTCACCACAATTGCAACTGTAGTTGGCTCTGAAATTATCACGGTAGTACAATATGTGCTAGAGTTAATTTTATGTAGTTTTAATTAAATGCCCATTTACACATTTGTTTATATTTCTTTAGACTGGGCATGGAGCCATGTAAGGTCTGTAAGTGTGTGTCTGTAAGTTTTGATACATTTTAACCTTCCATAATAGATTTGTGTAAATTTTACAGTAGTAAATGATAGACTAGTATCTAGTCATAAAATAGACTCGTATCCAGTTTACTTTATGGATTCATGACCTACCTAAACTTTTCTTATTTTTTTAAATATTTCTAGACTATATCATTCATATATGAGTTTTTTTCAAATTGTTGCAAACCTCCAAGAAATTTTCCAATATATTTATTTAAAAATCTGCATAAAAGTGGGCCTGCACAGTTCAAACTCCTATTGCTCGAGGTCGAAGTGTCCTATGCTTGGTCCCCTACAGCCATAGGTCCACTAAGAGAACTCTGTGTCATATTCTTCTGATCTCAACTTTCTCAAGAGCACTGGCTGGAAGAGTACAGCAATAGCTTTCAAATAAATAGAAACTCCTCTTGTGTCTGCTATTCCAAATAAATACAATAGTTCACACTTAGCCTTTATGAGTTCATAAAAATCGCAAGTGATTCTTTCTAGCTTGTATGGAAGACAGGAACCTCTTGCTCCTAGGTTATCTGCAGGCTGTACTGTTTTGTTTTCTGTCCCTTTTTGAAAGAACTTGTCCCTCTTTGGATTTCAGGTTATTTGGTTACTTTAAGAAAAGTTACAGTTTTTAAAAAATTATAATTTAATAGATTTTTGTCTTTTTCTCATTTTGCAGGTGGGAAAAAGTGTTTTGTATCTTTTTAAATTCAAAGCAGAGGAGGAAGTTTATCTACTCTTTAATCATTCCTATAACATATTTAAGTCTTTGCTGCATTGTAGTTACCTTTATGTGTCTAGTCTTCTGGATTTGACATTGTATTTTCCAATGCTTTTTTGAAATCCAGTACCTTGCACCTTATAAACTCAATCAGTTTTTAATTACATTTACACAGACTTTAAGTATTAATTTTGATTAGAAAGAGTGTACTGCTTCTGAATGGCATGGTGATAATCTTTTTCTTCTATGAATATTTTATCTATTGCCAGCTTTGCCATTCAGGCACACACACTACATGAAGAGAAATCCTAATTCTTCAGGAGAACTCTCTTATCATGGCCCACAGGCCCTTTATAAGCTTCTGCCTGGCCATGAATATAACCGAAACTCCTGTTTCCATCAGCTTTCTCACTCTTCTTTGGCTCACTCATTGGTCACATTGTTCTGTGACTTCACTTTTCCTTCTATTTCTTCTGCATGGAGTACTCTGCACCCAGACATCCCTTTGTCTTATTTCTTCATGCAAATCCTCAGTTTCTGAAGCCCCTCTCATTAGCATCCCTGTTGCTATCTCCTGATGTTATTTAATATTTTCCTTAATAGTCATCATCATTTGACTGTATTTTATATATCTGTTTCTCTATTTTTACTCTTTCTTCCTCACTAAAATACAAGCTACATAAGAGCAGGAGCTTTATGCATTTTGCTCAATGCTTTATGCCTTAAACCTAGAACACAGATTGCTTTGTTTTAGGCACTTAATGAGCATATGGTGAATGAATAATTGAGTAAACAGGAAAGGTGTGATCTAATCATTAAAGCAGACATGGTGTAAGGTAGGTTAGTTATGCTATAAATGTCCCGTTAGCCCCAGTAGCTCATTTTATGTTACTCAGATTCTACTGCTTTTACAGAAATAAGCCACTCCTGCTGATAAAGAAGATCTCTAAATGGAGTCAACGACAGTATGAGGAACAGAGTGGAAAGAATCTGTCTGTCATAAGGAAAGGGTTGTTTAGCATTCCTTCTTCACACTATTTGAAAATATTGATATTATTTTGTAATAAGACTAGAATATATAAGTTCCATGAGAGGAAAGATGTGTATTTTTTAAAACTCAGATGTGCTTGGCATATAGAAGAATTCAGTAAATATTTCTTAAACTGTGAGTATAATGTAATGTGTAATAATGTAGAACATTTAATTCATAGCTAGAAATTCATAGCTAGCATACTCCACAAAAGCTTTTGTAGCAGTAATATATCAAGTACAGTCTGTTGCCTGCTTAGTCTGTAAACATTCATTTCAAAAGTGTCTGAAGTTTTGTTAGACTAAAATAATCTTGTAATAAGATATATTTTAGATCATTTTAAACTTGGCAAAAGAATGTATTTTGGTTTAAAATGAACTAAAATGGCTATTCTATTTATTTTATAGCAACTATCAAAACTCATATGACTGTTGTAACAATAGTATGTTCATTCTAATTTATTATGATTTCTTTTTTTCTTCTATCTTTAATCAGTGATTCTGTCATGATCTGATTAAGACATATAGTTGGCAGCTGGAGCTAGATCACAGTTATCTATTCATGAATCAATCATTATTATCACAATTTTTCGATAATCACATTTCACTTAGCATAAAATGCATTTGGATTTATTCTGCCAGGAAGTAATCTTTTACCATCTGCAGTTTGTTATCATATTCTAATTTCACTAATAATGCCTTTCAACTTAGTAGCAGAAGCATTTCTATTTCTGGGGGAAAAAAACTGTCTATGCACTTTACAAAGCTATGGAACAGTGCATGAGGTCAGAAACACTATTTAATGGTTAGCTTGGCCCCTGCTAGCAGCAATTACGAAGTGAAAGGAGATAATTCCTGAAAAATATAGTATAAAATTTGTGGCAACTTTTCAAAAGACAGCTTTTCACTCAGTCATGTGGACTCCTTTCTCTGATATGTTTTTTTAAGTAGTATTGTGCAAGTTGTTTAAAAGGCCTGAATTTAAATCTTTATCACTAATACTTCCTGTGTGCAAATTAAATATAAAAATATAACGTTTCTTCTAAGTGAAGAAACAAATCAAAATACTAGGCTAACACGAGAACTTTCTAACTACTGATATCAGCATGAAAAAAAGTAAAAACCCAAACAACCAACAACCAAGTAAGCCTCTATTTTTCCTACTATTGCCTAGAAACTATTGATTTCAGAGAAAAAAACATCAGTAAATGTGTTTGCTCTACAACCCAGGGACCTAAGGTGTAAGTGAGGAATCTTGATTTTTAGTTCCAGTTCAGATGTGAGTCAGTGTTGTGCCTTGGGCAAAAGTCATTTTTCTCTTTGGGTTTCAGTTTCTTCAGGCATTAAAGTTAGTGATTGACTGACAAGATGGTTTTCAGGTACCTCTCGCAGGAGACAGCATAATGATATTTCTCTCTTATCTCTTTTCCTTGCTTCAATTACTGACCAATCCTTCCTCTAGCTGACACATTCTAACTTAATTGGTCACATTTTGACCTGAGAAAATTCTGCTTCTTCAAAGTGGCTTTACATACTCAGGATTCATTATCAAACATTTTTACTTTCCTGTTTCTATGTTGGGGTTAGGTGCTACTAGAGAATCCATATACCCTAGTAAGCTTACAGTGATAGGAGTATGATGAAATCTATTTATAATATGCCTTTCAAAAAACATCCTGGTATTTTGGATATTTTTCCCCTTACTCTGTAAGGGTTTATGGACTTTTCAAAGAAATTCTATCCATTTACAATGAAACCATTTTCTTCTAAATATACATACATATATATATATATATACACATACATACACACACACAAATATACATATATATATACACACACATATAATATCATATATGTTAATATTATATGGATTAATATAGTTTGTATGTTGTCCTCTCCCAAAACTAATGTTGAAATGTAATCTGTAATGTTGGAGGTGGGGTCTTATGAGAGGCGATTGGATCATGGAAGTGGCTTCTCATGAACGTTTAGTACTAGCCCCTTGGTACTGTCCTCATGATGGTGAGTGAGTTTGGGGAGATCTGGTCGCTTAAAAGTGTGTGGTGCCTCCCTCCTCTCTCTCGTTTCTGCTCTGGCCATGTGACATGCCTGCTCCTCCTTCACCTTCTACTGTGATTATAAGTTTCCTGAGGCATCCCAGAAGCCAAACAGATGCCAGCATCATGCTTCCTGTACAGCCTGCAGAACTGTGAGCCAAATTAATCTCCTTTCTTTATGAATTACCCAATATCAGGGATTTCTTCATAGCAATGCAATAATGAAATAATACATGGATGTATATAAAATTACATGTAACACCTTCTCTTCTCCCACACATCCCTCCAAAACAGAAAAGAGGTAAAGCTCTAACATAAGATTACTGAGAATTTTCTTTTTTTATATAAATAGGACAGACTACTTTGAGTAGGAAATTAGGTTTCTTGTGGATAATTGTCAAAGAAGCAATCTCTAGAAATGACATTTCTGATGAAGACATTCACTTCCCTATGTCTTTATAGGAAACACTGTCATCTTGTATAATTGATTACACCTACTATGACATACTGCCCTGAACTCTTTTCACAAATGATATCCATAGAAATTGTTTTAAAGAGAGCTAGATGTTCCAGTTAAGAAAAAATGTTCTATCTAACAGTAATAACATAATGATACTTTCCATAATTCTGAAAATTTCATTTCAAAGCCTTTTTAATCTCTTTATACCACAAATGTGGCAAATAGTGTACAATAATCACTCTTTACACATACTTGTACACAGTGATCATTGTACTCTATTTGCCTCATAAGGTTTTTGCTAGTCACAAATTAAAACATGTATCAAAAGTCCTTTCAACAGCAAAATTATACTTTACTATAATTTGTATTACCATTATTCATGTCTTTTAAAATGAAGGAGCCTGAAGCACAGCTTAGCATAAAATGCATTTGAATTTATATGGCATTACTGATTACTGAAGATCATAATCATTTGGAGATTAAAGCCTATAACCAGTCATTCAATCAACTGTTAAGGATATATCCAAATGAGTAACAAAAAAGGTAATACAAAGTCTTCACACTAGTAGCTTATAGCTGCATTGAAGATTCTAGGCTATTCAACATTAATCAAATATAGGTGAAATATGTTAGAAAGGCATATAACTAAATATGTAAATATTACTTAGGTTCAAATAGAACACATGTTGTAATATGATTTGGACTAATTTAGCCTAAACTAGTTGGATAATCTTTTGCTTAAGAAGCACTTTAACTCTTAAGTCCTTTATTGGGGTATCGGTTTTTAATTCATTTTTTTTATTGGCACAGTGTCCCTGCTTAATAAATATTTGTTGAAATAATAATAAGGTGGCTCTTGGAAGTTTGATTCTTTTTCTAATTGAGGAGGAAAACCTTGTTCCCAATCTTTGTTTGAGCTAAAATAGGGTAATCATGTGTGCTATGGTCTGAATGTATGTGTTCCTCCCAAATTCATATAATAAAATCTCTCTCAAGGTGATGATATTAGATGTGGGGTCTTTGGGAGGTGACTAGGTCAAGAGGGCAGAGACTTATAACCTGATGAAATGACTTCAACGGGATTAGTACCCTTATAATAGAGGCTTGATGGAGCTTCCTTCCCCTTCCGCCATAACAGAACATGGGCCCTACAAGACACCAGATCTGCTGGCACTTTGATGTTGGACTTCCCAGCCTCCAGAACTGTGAGAGGTACATTTCTATGGTTTATAAATTACCCAATCAAAGGTATTTTGTTAGAGCAGCCTGAATTAACTAAGACAATAAGTGTGCTTGACAAAAGAGATAATGTAAGAATTAATGGAAATATCATCTCAGAAAACATGTACTCTCTAGGTTTATTGCCGACCTCACTGTAAATAGCTCAACTTGTAATGCAGTAATCAGAGTAGGGCTTGTCATAGTACAGTAATCCCCCCTTATTTGCAGTTTTGCTTTCCATGGCTTTAGTTACCTGGAGGCAACCATGGTCTGAAAATACTAAATAGAAAATTATAAAAATAAGCAATTCATAAGTTTTAAATTGCATACCATTCTGAGTAACATAATAAAATCTCACACTGACCTGCATTTTCCCACTCAGGATGTGAATCATCACTTTGTCCAGTATATGCACACTGAATATGTTACCTACCTATTAGCCACATAGTAGTCATCTGGGTTACAGATAGACAGTCTCCATTATTAAGAAAAATAAGTAGTGCTTGTGTTCAAGCAACTCTATTTTTACTTCATAGTGGCCCCAAAGTGCAAGAATAGCGATGCTGGCAACTTGACTATACCAAAGAGAAACTGTAAGGTGCTTCCTTTAAAGGAAAAGGCAAATTCACACATAGTATATATAGGCTACAGTACTATCTATAGTTTCAGGCATCTACCAGAAATCTTTGATGTATCCCCTGTAAACAAGGGAGGACCAATGTATTAATTTAAGAGAAGGAATTATAAACATAATGTAGAGTAGTCATTTCTGTGTCAGGCAGAGAGAAATGCTCATCAAATAATCATCTATTTACTGACCAAATGTTTAATAGTAATGAGATGAACAGATGTAGTGAAATTATGATGCTACTTTTCTCTACATATCTTAGTACCACCTCATGTTAATTTTCCACAAAATCTTCATAAAAAGAAAGAACAAATATCATTTTGATAATGTTTAGGGCAGTGTATAATCTAAACTCTGGGTGTGCTGGTAATGTGTGTGCTCTGAGTTTTAATTCTGGTTCTATGCTTTTTAGTAGTATAACTTAAGAAAGTTACTTAACCTCCCTGGGTTTTATTTTCCTCATCTCTAAAGTAGAAAGATATCAATACACACCACACACCACCAAGGATCACTATAGGAACTGGATGAGATAATATATCTTAGAGCAGTGCCTGATACATAGTGAGTGAACACTCAGTAATTGTTAGTCATTGTTTTTAGGTTTGAGTTTTTAAGAGAATGGAATCCAGAAAGAAAAACTATCTGTAAGGTAGTGTGTTTAAGAAGGGCAGATAGGATACAGCTAAACAGGAGCTTAAAGAACCATAGGAAAATGAACTGTTATAGTTGCAGATAAAATTTTGAATCATTATTGATATAACCAATGAGTATTAGCAACCTACTATGTGCAAATCTGCGGTTGGTGCTGTAATTCAAGAAAATAATGAATTCCATGAAAATTCTCTATTGCATCCTAAGCTTTAGTCCTGAATTTTAGGTTTTCAACTGTTCATAAAATGTTCATATCCTACATCTCTTGCATATCTTCTTTTAGTAGCATTTTTCAGAAAGAGATCAAACTTGTTTTTCAACCTGGGCATGCCTCAGAGCTACACATAAGTTATGACTAGCAGAGATAAAGTAAAGACAGTGACCTCTTTTGCCTTTCCCATGAGTGCAATCAGAGGAATCAGCTAAAATAATTAAAGCTATCAGCTTGAAATTTTCTTTCACTGTGAGTAAATACACTTGTACAAACTGTGTATGTGTGATTGTACTGAAAAGAAACCAATGTCAATGATACACAATGACAGTTTGGTTTTTTAATCAGAACTTAAATGAGATACATTTTAATCTGTCCATTTATGAAATTTTAAAACTAGATTCAGAGCATCTGATGATTTACAGAACTCACTTTTTTTCCTTTACTCATCAATAAGTAAAAAATGCAAAGTAAAAAATGCAAATAAAATTTGCTAGTATGATCTCAAAAATATTTTTAAAAGTTTAACATACTCATTTTCTTGCCTCTATTCTCATTTTTACTTTGTATTGAAAAACACAAAAATATGATAACCTCTGTCTTATTTAGTAACTATTCTTAAAATATTGAACATATTTTGAAGAGTATCATTTCCACATATAAGACAACAGATTGATTCACCAAATCTATAATGGAAACAAGTAGCGATCTCCTTGGAATAAGCTTATTCTTCAATCAATTAATTATAGAAATTTTTAAGACAAGGATGATTAGAGTGAAACAAATTTATCTAAACCATTAACATGAAATGTCATTAAACATACTAATGTATCTAGAAGAGTGGCATCAACCACTTGGGGATACAGTAGAAAATTATTGGAAAATAAGGCAAATTTCATTTCTTTTCAAGTTTTAGATGTGAAGAACAAAAATATCTGGTTCAGGCAAAACGATCTGGAAATTTGGTTAAATACAATATTTTAGTAATTCACAAGGATGCTTTCTACCTTGATTAAACCTATGTAGTGTCACCTACTCTGCCCTGACTTTCTGCTTGCCTATTAGTCAGGGAGAGGCGACATGGAAGAAAAAGCCTAGACACAAGCGGGTAAATGTGGAGAGGGAAATAATCCGCACTGGTTGAAGCTCTTGAATTTAGTATATGTCATGGCAGGGAGCTAGTATATGCTGCTATAAATTTATCTTATATTTCTAAAATTATAATCCTATCAATGTAATTTATAAAATTATAAAATTAGATATTATTTCCAAAGCCCCAAGTAGCATCTCACGTTACTATTTCAAAGCAACAAAAGAAAATACATAGGAGAGAATTACACACAAAAAAGGCATTCTTGATTTTATTATCTATAAGTAGTGATGGAAAAAATATAAGAAGAAAAATATATAAATAGTATTAGGAAAGTAGCAAAACCTGCAATTACTTTTATACCAACCTAATATTATACTATTTTAATAAATAAATGTTATAATTTTGTTATATAATGTATACCATTGTATTTAATATGTTAAACATAGAATATGTTAAATATAATATTATATATACACACACACATACATATATTTCTTATGTTACTTAACTTCCTGATATTGTGGGACATTGAGGAAAGATAATTTCCTTTAACTTAAACAAAATGAATTTAGAAACTACATTGTAGGCTTTGGTGAATAAAATACAATTCTTGCATTTAAATATTTTATAATCTAGAGGGAAATTCAGCCTGGATATATAACTTCCCAAATAACACTTGCAAATTTCAGTTTATTCATCTGCAAACTGGAGACAGTAATGCTTACAGGTGTATTTGGAAACACGAAAATATTTGAAAGATGTAAGCTATGATTCCAGTTATTAGAAGACAGTCACTTACTCATTTCAACATTCAAAACTATATAAAATAAAATTGTATTTAGTCCCAAAGAAAAAATATTATTAGAAAAATGAACACTATCATCCACAATTTTTACATTTGACAGCTAACCATTAGTCACATCCTAAGTATCAGACAAGATCATTTCTTATGTTTCACTGTATAAATTTGAGTATGTTCATGTATAGGCTGTGTAAGTGGGAGGAAAATAAGACTTGTTCACAAGGAGTTAGGAGAAATTAATTGCAGATTTGCTGACTTCTAAAGTTTGTTGTAAAATTTGATAGTTATCAAGTATATATCTTCTGTACACAATTCCCTATGCAATATTCATTAAGGATTGTGCTAAAGTTGATCAAATTGTTAGGTGAAACAGAATCCTTGGTATACAGAATTAATTATCAGATGTGAGTGAAAACATGCATACCTCTTAGTATCAATCTCTTTTAATTAAGGGTAAAATGAGATCATGATAATTCTAAATTGCAAATGCTTCCCATATGTTGAATTTTATAGTACTATTTATTCAATTTCTCTTTTCACACAAGGAAGCTTTTGAATTTCAAAGCAAAGGGAGTGTAAGAAAGCCCTAATAATACTATTGCCAGATAAGAATCTTAAAACAGAATGTAGCCATCTTACTACAATTCATATCTCGCAAAATAAGTTTGTTTACTTTAAATAGTAATGTCTTCAACCCAACTAATAATTTTATATTAGGATAAAATCTTTTCCAGTACCTTGTTTTATTCATAGATATATGCAATTTTAATTTGTCTTTTTAAAAACAGTGAAGATCTAAGTGAGAATAATATAAATCACAAAGAATTATTATACTATTTTAGTAAGTGGCACTGACATGGAAACTGCCACCTTTTTCTGAATACAGAAAATACTTTTATAGAGTCAAGGCCAAGTTTGTTCACTTTCAAGAGTTCAAAAGGTTGAATTGACTCTAAAACTATCTAAAGGTTTATTTTAATAAGACATAATGGAAATGATCTCTTTTTTAGCCCAGAAATGACTTTGACAAACTCTAGTTTCACTTTCTTGAGTGTGAATGAAAAGATTAAGACAAAAAAATTCAGGAGGAATCAGAATCAAAGAAAATGTTTGATATGTGTCTTGCTGTCGTATTCACATTATCTCAGGGAGTATAACTGATACAAAACACATGTCTAATCATGATCTTTGGTAAATCTATCTACAACTATCTTTACCATCTAGACAGAAAAGACATTATATAAGAGATAGCAAATATAATTCTTTTTATATCTTGTAAGTATATGAGAACAACTTTATAATTGTTAGATTACTTCACCTTCCTCTTCTTCCTCCTCTTCCATCTCATTTTGAAATTTTCATAAATATAAATGTGAATATACCACTAATAATATATCATTAAATTATATTCCCAAGTTAAAGATAGATCATATTTTATGTTTAGATGTATAAGATTTAGAGGTTATTTAAATGAGAACACATTAAACTCAAATTCCTTTAAAAAAGATATTTGTGGCTGGGCGAGGTGGCTCATACCTGTAATCCAGGCACTTTGGGAAGCTGAGGCAGGTAGATCACTAGATCAGGAGTTTAAGACCAGCCTGGACAAGATGGTGATACCCTGTCTCTACTAAAAATATAAAAATTAGCCAGGCGTGGTGGTGTATGCCTGTAATCCCAGCTACTTGGGAGACTGAGGCAGAGAATCGCTTGAACCCAGAAGGAGGAGGTTGCAGGGAGCCAAGATCATGCCACTGCACTCCAGTCTGGGCTACAGAGCAAGAGCAAGAATCCATCTCAAAAAAAAAGAAAGGTTATTCATTAGAATGAATTTTATAGTTCCTGGGAAAAAAAGAATTAACAGGAGGGGTCAATGTCCACCTTAATTAGACCTCTTATAAATATTCTAATGTATTACCTAGCTGAGCTAATAGGACAGGTATTCTTATCTAACAATGTTTTGGAGGTTGAGGCTATTCTTAGTCTAACTAGATTGCTTAGTATAGGTAAGCCCTATTTGTAAATTAACCTGGCATTTACGGATTCCTGGAAATCAGTTGACTGGAGAATGGAAGCTGTCATATAGTCTCTGCCTCAATGTGGTAGCCAAGTATCTAAGAAGCCATACACTTTCTTGGTGCTTATCTGTTATTTTAAAACCAAAATGTGTTCTAGTGTAGAAAAAGATACTTCTGGAAGCTGCCCCAAACAGGATGGGGGACTATTCTAGTGAAGAATGCTATATCTCTGCTTAGTTTTCACTTGAACGCTTTACCAATCATTAATAAATGTAGGTGTTTAGTATTATTTGTGGGTTGCTAGTCTGCTTTAACAATTCAGTCCTTTGTGGTACAGGCAATTCCCAATCCTTCACTTTCTTCTTTAATAGAATTGTACATCAGTACCCTTTGGCATATTAATTTGCAATGTCCATCACTACAATTGCTGGAGTTTATTTCTCTATCCATTAATTTAAAGTTTGGCCATATGACTTGCTATACCCAATGGAATGCTAAGGATTTGGCCTTGTCTCTGGTATGTCTGTTATCTATCAGGAGAACATGTCCTATCTAGCCACTGGACCTCAAATAAGAGACATGTGAAGCTCGTCTGAGTTGGCCCTTCACAGCCTGCATTGGAAAAGTCCTAGCCTACTTAAAGATAAGAAAAATAATTTTATTGTAAGCCCCTGAAATTTCAAGTTATTTGTTAGGCATAAAAACTAGGAAAAACCAGAATATATAAAATTAAAAGATATTTCTACAATGATATTTTATTGATTGATTGAGATGGAGTCTTGCTTTGTTGCCCTGGCTGGAGTGCAGTGGTGCAATCTCAGCTCACTGCAACATCTTCCTTCCAGGTTCAAGTGATTCTCCTGCCTCAGCCTTCCAAGTAGCTGGGATTACAGGCATGTGCCACCATGTCTGGCTAATTTTCATATTTTTAGGTAAGACAGGGTTTCACCATTTTGGCAGTCAGGTCTTGAACTCCTGACCTCAAGTGATCCACCTGCCTCAGCCTCCCAGAGTGCTGGGATTACAGGTGTGAGCCACCACACCCAGCCCACGATGGCATTTTATCTGTTGCATAACATACTTTCAAACTTGCATTTAAATTAACTAGCCAAATTGGCTTCTGCAGAATTTTGTGAATTTATTTTTGAAAAACAAACTAAAACAAAGACATTAGGGAAAAAGTATAAGTAAAAATATATGTGTTAAAAAATCACATACTGTAGAATTAAGAATGATCTAATCCTTCCTGCCTTCTCTGGTTATTTCTATGAGCACTTGTGGCCCCATGCAATTACAATTATCCTCAAGTTAAAGTAAATGCTATTCTACTTTATTATACAATTACGCTTTCCTACAGAAGTTGATACTAGCATTTAAAATACGTGACTTTTGGAAAAATATATCATTTCAAATATCTAGATAGTTAAAAAGGAAATACTAATTAATATTTCCTTCCATTGAAACACAGTACTTTAAACGAATGTAGCAGGCAGTCAGAAACCTACTATCTGTACATGTGGGAGGACCTGGAGGAGAATATTTCCTTACAACTTGAAAAGTCCAATTTTTTATTTTTCCAATAAAGGAAATGAATCAACATAGCTATGACAATTTACACTGAGACAGTATCAGTATGACTAGGCTCAGGGGATAGAGGCTCCTACTAACCTCATTAACTGGGGAGTCTAAAATGCTGTCAAATTACATACACAGAGAGGTTTACAAGTAAACAACAGCATTTCATGCCAAACCAAATTCTCTCCATGAAAATATCTAGCTGTGCTTTGGCTAAACATAGACTTTCTGTTGATCTTATTTTAAACTATAAGCAGACAAAAAAAATCTCCGAGAAAGGAGTAAATAAAAAAAAATGGTTTGTGGGCACGATGAACTCCATGTAAAAAATAGTAAAGATGGCAATGATCTAGATAGTTTGAAAAAGGAACTATCAGTATAACTGGTATCAGGATTATATATTTAGTGATCTTGTTTTATCCAATAATGATAAGGTGAGAGTTTAAAAACATGCTTCTCAGAATACTTTTCTTTCTTTTTTTTTTCTTTGCAAAAAGATCACTGTATTTGGAAAATACAATGAGGAAATTTTAAAAGTTCTTTGAGTAATAGAATTATGTTTCATTTATCTTTGTATATGGCATAGGACATATGCTTAATTAGAATGTCTTTCTTAACAGAAAAGTATTAAACTAATATTTGGTATATCCACACAGTAAAAAACATAGTACTGTTGACATATTTCATAAAAATAAACTGCCCAAATCAATCATTATAAAGTTGGAAATAATTTGATTCAACAATTTGTCCAGTGGCTCTTAACCAGGGGCAGTTTTGCTCCCCCAGGGGAAATCTGGCAATATCTACAGACATATTTTAATTCATCCAGGACTGAGAAGTATGTTACTGACCACTAGTGAGCATGACGGAGTTTCTGTCAAACATCTTACAATCCATAGGATTCCCCCACAACAAAGAAGCATCCAGTCCAAAATATCAGTCATGCTGAATTTAGGAATTCTTTCTTAATCTGAAACAAAACAATTCATTTGTCCAAATAATTTGATTTCCTCATTTCAGACTTCAGTAAAAGTTGGAGAAATCTTAAAAAGCTTTTCCTCCCCCTGATTAGAATATTAACATTCTATACTCATTTGCCTTCATTATGTTTCTGTATTTCTGGCATGCATTTCAAATGTTACCAAATGGAAGAGTGCTCCTTGCATTAACCTGATTGATATATTTACATTAGCCATACTTGCCCCTCAGCAAGCTTAAATTACTAACAGCTCCTGGTTTTTCGAGAGATAGAATTTGCTTTTTGGTGAAGTTTTGCAAGATGGCTTCTTTCTACTATGTGATCAAGTGCAATGCAAGTGATTATATGGTGTCAGAACAGATTGAATACACTGACTTTTTCCTGAAGTGAGTATTACTAGCATTCTGATACCAAAGTGAACCAAGTAGTAATAATTTCTTTTATAATGTAGTTATTTTAATACACTGAACTTGCATTAAATTTAGTGAGTAAAGAAAAACATTTATTTGGAATGAGCCAAATGAAAGATACTTTTAATTAGGATATTTAAAATAATTTTAGAATTATAAAACTTAAAATAATTTTTAAACCTTGAAAATGTACATATATGATATCTTAAGAAAATCCAGGATGTAGTAGGAGGCAAAGCTAGTTCAACTTACAAATCGAGAGTTTAGAGAACTTTCCTATTTCCTGAAGTAGAACAAGTATTCTACTTTATACGATGATTGAAGAAATAATGGCACACATAGCAGAGAGCTTACTGATTACGAATTTCAACAGTATGTAAGGACAACTAAAGAAAAGCCACAATTTCTTTGTCAGACTCATTGCCACTCCGTAGTTGAACTATTCTGAGTTCAAATAAAGACAATTGTTGATGAATATGGACATTTGCATTTCTAAAGTGAATGACTAGGAAAATAGTGAATAAGTAGAAACATACTTAAAATTTATCATAAAAGCAATTACAGAGCAAAGTTTAATAAATATACTCACTTTACTGTAAAGTATAGATATGACCCTAGTAATTTATTTATATTGGTCAGCAAATATTCAAAATAATTGGCTTCTGATCAAGACAATTCTTTAAATTAATGCATCCTGTATTAAAAGTGCTTGAGAAAAGATCAAATTAAATCTAGCTTTTGTGGTTTGCTTATTACTCCAGTTATTCATTTTTAAATTTTAATAATTCACACAGGATTTCAAATAAACTTCATTTGAGAAGTTTACTTGAAACTTCATTGAATCGGGCAATTCAATGCATAAAATTCACTGAAGCACACTAACATCCTTCCCTCTTTTAGTGAAAATTAAAGAATAAAACTGAAGGTATAACATGAAAAATTTTTAAAAATGTCAGTAAATCTGAATTTTACAGCATGGTTATATGCATCAACTTTTAGTGTCATTTTATATCCTAAAGTTGGAGGGGAATGACAAATTGAGTAAAAATCATCTGTGAACACACCCATCTTGACAAGAAATGAAACTCTGATGGGACTGCTTAGCAATCCTTCCTGAGCTCACTGCATACCTAGTATATAAACTTAATATTAAATACAGATAAGAATTCTGGGAGATCCTGTTCATTGAATATTGCAATGTTTTCCCTTCCATTCTTTTCTCTTGCCCATTTCCCACTTTTGAGGCTAAAATAAACAAATACTCTTCTTTCCAGATTACTTTGAGGCTAGGGAAGTTCATTGACACAGTGGTAGTCAATGAGGCTTAAGGAAGCGCTCCTCAAGGTTAGTGGCCTTGATAAAATAAATAAGGCATACAGAGAGATGTTTTATCTCTTTTTTTAATTTTTCCTGGCCACCCCCATCTTCTTTTTGCTTTGAAACATAGTCATGTTAGCACGTGAGTTATGATGCTGCTGCAGCCATTTTGTGACCATCAGAGAATGAACAACAACAAAAATCCAAATAATTCTGGAACCAAGTGTCTCTAGACCTTTTTTTCCTAAATAACACATGTTCTTATATTTTATGTGACTGTAGGTCACATTATGTTTGTTGTTGTTAAAAGCTTTACTAACTGAAACAGGGACAGTGAAATGTGTACTTATCAAGCAAAAATAATCCCATTTCTATATTAGGAAGCAGTAGTTGATATTGACCAAATGTACTAAGATATCAAAGAAATCTCTCTTTTTCACACATACACACACAACACACACACTTGCACATGTGTGCACTCACACACTTCAGTCACTTTTCCAGTTTCCTTTGGTATCTTCCTAAGTTTCTCTTCAGTAATATAGAGCTACATCTCCTTTAATTCCTTCTTGTTTTTATTTACATTCTCAATCTCATTACCAATATTTTATAAAATTGACAAACATTTTTACTTGGGATTTATAAAATTGTGCCCAGTATATTAAACTCAGAACAATTTTCTATTATAATAATCCTCGTGGCACATACTTGTGTTTTATCTGTCAACATTTAAAAGACTGACCTGATATTAACCATCTTACCTATAGAATGCATGAATTAAAACTACTGCAAACACAGCAAGATTCAGTAGCTAAGCAATAGATGGGAAATTTGAGGGCAAGAAATTCTGTGTTTTCTTCACTGTCACTCTATTTGACCTTAAAAAGTAATTTACCCAGTGGTTTGTAATCAGTGAGAAACGTACTTAACATGCACAAATATAACTGAAAAGTAATAAACTCCTATTAAGGAATAGTAAGTTAGGAATAAAAAAGATAGTTATAACTGAAAACGGATAGCTAGAAAATGAAGGTGGTAGGATCTAGGTTCTTTTTCTCGTTGTTGACTTAGAAAGTTCAGATTATTACATTTAGAAGACCTTGTTTCAGGCTTAGTGGAATCTTCAGATATGCTACTCTTTCATTTAATGTTTTTTCTTTTTTAAGTCTACTCAGCATTAAAGTGAAATTCACGTTCATTTATATTCTTATTTCAGTCACACACTGGCTGATTCTGATCGCGATTATTTCCTTTGAGCACAGGAGCTTTAAAATGAAGCGAATGATCCATGTGGTTCTTCCTCCAGAAGAACGTCTTAAGAACATCTTAAGCTCATAAATAAATCCTCATGGTCAGCTACCTCTAAGCTGCTAATAGAAAACAATCAGTGTGCAGCTCTGACCTCCATAAAACAACATCTAGAACTCGAACATATGTCTCTTTTATGTTCCGGAATACTTTTCCTTTTCAGTTTGGGTGAGGCTTGATATGCTCGGTTTGCATAACAGTCCATCTGTAGCAATTCTACACCCCTGCAGGTTTCCAAACTGCTCTGAGAGATAAAGATGTCACTGCAACACATAGAAACCTATGTGGGACATTAACGACTTCAGAAGATGATGGCATCATTAAGACAGCAAAGAATTCAGAAAAGCAGCATGTCGTAAATTAAGAGTGTGAATTCAAAAGATGACTGTTGGATATAAGGGGAGCATAAAGGGAGTTCTTTCATAATAATATCCAAAAGGAGTTTATATTACAAATGAGCTACACGGACAGCCTGTAGTTAGATAGTTGCAATAAATTTCAGCAGATATATATTCTTGTATTTGTAAGCAAATTAAATATAAGAGTTCTAAGATCATGCTACCCAAAAGAACACAGCTTATGCTTGTTTGTTTACTTCCTGGGGCAAATATAACACTGGAAATCAATTTGTTTAATAATTTGGAATTTAGAGTAAATGATTTAAAGCTTTCAGGTTGTTTTAAGTCAAATGTATCATAATTTGCTTTGTGAGTAAAAAATACCAGAAATATTAAGGTTTGATTTGATAGGCTATCCAATTCATTTTCATTTTTTTAAAGTTCATTTTTAACCTCTGTGGGCCAAGGAAGAACTTATGAATGAAAAACAATGGCGTGGAAAACCCAACCCTGTTTTGTCATCCTAGCAACCTCAGGACTGCTACACCACAGAGTGGGTGGAAAGTAAGGTGTCATGATTCCAGCCAACTCTTCTTGATATAGTTCAAAAAACCTACACTCCACTTTGCAGAAATAATTGAAAAAGATAAACCAAAGATACTATAAAACTGCATCTTAACCATCTTACATGTAAATAACAGATTAAATTAATTAAAGTATATATTAAAACTCACTAACATACCAAACCATAAAAAGGTTATATCTGTTTTTTGCTATGTGGATAACTCAGCATTAGTAAGAAAAATTATCCCAATATTAGATAATAGTCAATGGCATAATACTTGTCTCCATATGTGTAAAAAGGCTAAAAATAACAGAATGAAGAAGAAAATAAGGCATTGCTTTATCTGTTTTTAAAATATCTAGTTGTAAGATTAAATTTCTTTTTTCTTCTTATGATCCTGAATTTTAAACTTATTTTTTTTATTTTCAAGCAACTTGATTCCTTACTATATTTCTCTTCCAGATTTCAAAGGAATGTGAAAAATTATATTTGCATATTGAAAATGCATTTTTATCTTCTTTTAAAACACTATCTTGACAATGGATAAAATAAGCTAATATTGAAGAAGACTCAACAAAAGCAGGGAAGAGGTGATAACGTTATAAAACTGGTACAGCATGTGTTTACATTTAAATATAAAGAGTGCCACTTATTTAAAACTGAAATTTAAATTGAAGTGCTCTGTCCTTGTCTTGGAATAGAAAAGTTTACCATACACTCCAAATTTGTCAACAAATCAGCAAATATAAAATAGGCTGGAGACAAAAGGTATACAAATAGACAATGATTTTCTTGAATGGCAAGTTTATTATTCAATCTAACAGAGAAAGACTGGCAAAATAAGCCCTGAAACTTATTTCTTACTATGCTAGTTTTTTTTTCTTTAAATAAAATTACAATAATTTAATATTACCAAAAATTTTATAAATAAATTACAAATAATTTCAAATTGCCACTGTTTTAACATATCTTAATTTTTGTGAATGCTATAATTCAGCTTTTAAAATTATTTTTTCAGTTATAATAAAAGTCCATACTTTGCTTGTTTCATTTAGCATTTCTATGGGGAATTTTAAAGAAATGGTTTAGCTTGCAATCTGCCTCTGTCAGGTAACGATTTGAGACCATTTATAAAAATTCATTCTATACAATATAAAACAAAAAATGCTTTTAATATATGGCTAATACTGCCTTGGGGGTCTGTTGGACAGTAATAACAATTAAATTCTATCCGACTGGATGAAATTGTGGAATTATCTGGCAATGAAGAGTTATGAGATATTTTGAACAGATTGAGATGCAAAACTTCAAAAAGAAATCCACATTGTCAGAGTGTGGCACAACAAAGGAATATAACATATTGTTAATTGGTCTTGGTAAGCATCCATGTGTTTGTTGTGTAAGCATCCACAGTTTTGCTCCTTTTCCAGTTTTCTACAGTCTCTACTCCTTTTCATATAGATACAGCTCTCCAACTCACATTAAGTTAAAGCACTATACCAGATTAAATTGCTGGCATTTCTTTATTTGAGGTCAGGTCATCATTATCTTCGTTTTGGTTAAGTCACCTTGAGATTCTCTTTAGCTATGAAAATATGACTCAACACCAATTTTTCTAAGAAAAAGTAAACTTTTTAAAAAATGTGCTTCTGTTGCACATTGGGAAGCTAAGTATTCACTTATTTTCTTTGGTTTTCAATGAGAGTCTCATAAGTCTGTGCCTTTGAAGAAGAGAAAAAGTAGACATCCAGAAAAATCTAGATAGAACTGCTGGTGACCACAGCCTATGAACAACAAAATGTGTGTGCAAGGACACACACTTAAATTCACACACATGTACATACATAATTATTATGGGTAACCACAAAATGAGACTTTGACATAGACAAATGTAACATAGACAAATCATTCCCAAACTTTGGCACGCATCAGAATCATCTAAACGCATAATTAATACACATATTCTTGGTGTTGACTTCTAGTGTTTCTGACATAATTCATTTGGGAAGGGGCAAATCTCGAGGTGATGCTGCTCCTCTGGGATGACCCTTTACGAACCACTGATACTGACTACTGTGATTGCTTCTTGCTGTAGAACTTGTCTCATTCATAGTAGAGTGGTAGGCAAGTGTGCCACTACCTACAAAAATTGGATAGGGAAGCATATTTCTTAGACCAATGGTAGCTGATGCTATGTCCTGTGGCCCAACAATGTGAGATACTGCTGTAAGACAGTGAAAATAGCAAAGGTAAATAAACTTCTTTTCCACACTGCTAAGACAGCACTAAATTTTGTGTGGCCCTGTGCTGCACTGATTAACTGCAAAATTAAGAATAAAATGCTTAGGATGACTATGCGACATTCCAGAATAGAAACAGACTAATCCCTGTGGAATGAAGAAACCACCCTGGGGTTCCTCTTGAATATCTGATGAGAAACAGCCAAGGAGAAGAGTGAAGTTTTTAAAAATCAGAGAATCAGGCTCAGAACCACAGTAACTTAAATATTAAAAAAACTGTCATTCCACATTGCCATATAGAGTCATGCCACTGACATTTCAACCAGTGACATTTCTGTCAGTGGTTGACCCATAACACTGTAATACTGTATTTTTACTGTAGCTTTTCTATGTACAGATGTGTTTAGATACACAAGTGCTTATCATTGTGCTACAATTTCCTACACTATTCAGTATTCAGCAGAGTAACATGCTGTACAGCTTTTTAGCCTAGTTATAATAGTCCCCACCATACAGTCTTGGCATATTAATAGGCTATACCATCTAGGTTTGTGTAAATAGACTTTATGATGTTCCTACAACTGCAAAATCACTTAGAGATGCATGTCTTAGAACATATATCCATCATTAAGTGATGTATAAATGTATATCAATTAAAGTTGCATAAGTGTGCTACCAACAGCTGCCCTCTCCATGAAGCAGATAGTGATGAATAGAGTAGGAGTGTCTTTAGATGAGAAACTTGGCCAATTATGATGATGTAAGTTTCATCATTATAGTATTTTTTTAATGTTTTTAATCATTTTTATATCTTATTATAATAATACAAGTCCAAAGAAATTGAATTATAGTATAAATTATAAAGCATCAGAAATATTCATAATCTGTTTAAAAACTCAGATAAAATAAGTTGATTATACTCTAGGCTGACAAAAGTAATACTTTGCTGTCTTTAGCATAATTGATAAATAAAACCAGTTAGAATAAAATGAGTTTGCAATGACTGTTCAAGACAGATCAGGGAAAGTGGTTGACACAACCATAAAGTACAGATATGAAAGTAGAAGCACGACCTGAAAATAAAACTGGACAAATAAGTAAAAGAAAACTCGGGAGAAAAAGGGCAAATAAATTGCTGACCACATTCTCTCTCACCTTTTGTTAGTTGAGGCATACTATTTTAATGAAACATTTCAGGTTACAACCCTGTAAGAATACTATTTCTATATTCTAACTTCAACCAGTTAGTCATCTTCTTGCCAACCCTACATAATTCCAGATTCATTAAGTCAGGAAAAATGTGAAACCATGGAAAGATACTCCTTTCATCATTAAATTCCAATTTCTTCCCCATCAATAGCTTGCTCAGTGATCTTAGATAAGTCACTGAACTTTCAATGCTTATGTTTTCTCAGCTGTAAAGTTGAGACAATCATAATGACCTATCTTGAACAGTTGATGAAGAGAGCATCTGATAAAAAGAAAACAAAAAAAGAGATACCATCTAGGTATGAGGTGACATGTACAAAAAGAATGCTAGCACCTTTGCCTCTTGGCAAAGGAGGACAGAGAGAAAGATGAAACACCTTTTCAAGGCTTTGGCATTTGGAATATGATCTGTCTAGATGTCCCAAACTTAAATTCAGTGTCTCTACCAGCAAAAACAACTGCTTTTATTTCTTCTTAATCAGTAATGTGTTTCTGCCTAAGGTATTTACAATGTAGAACAAAACTACAGCTGCAGAATCGAACTATTCCTTATTTTTATATGGACCTATTAATGAGTTTTAATAATTTTGGGTTCCAGTCATATTATTACTAGCAATGGTCATTATACATGCCAAATTAAGATAGTCAAACATTGAGGCAGTCAGTCTTAAGCTACATTTGTGTTGAATAAGGGTGATGTGGAGCACTTTTTCCTATGAATGTGTTTACTAACAGCTGAAAATCCCTCAGTGGTATGACCTTTATATTCAACATTTAAAAAGCTTAACAATACTTTCCCCCAACAGCTTAAAAGAGGAGATAATTCTTTCCCAGGAGAAAATACAATTAAAATGCTGCAACGCCTGTTGGAGAAGTGAAAGCAAGGATAATGACAGCAATAATAGACCAAATAATTGTGTTAATTGTTTATTTATTTGCAATGAAAGGCATTCAACTGTTATTGTGCTCAGTTCATTTTAATAGTACTTTCTATTCATACCTGTAGCTTCATCCAGGACAGGACTACCCAATCGCAAATGAGAAGCAATCAATTACAAATTTAATAGTCAAATGTATTCATTCATCTCTAATGTAAATATCTAAAAATGAACAATTTAGTTTGGGGAAAAAAAAGCCTTGAAACATTTTTAGTTGTTCTTTGTAAATTGTTGGTAAGTATGTACACACATATACAACCCCCCCCACACACATACATACACACAGACACACACACACACCAGGTATTATTCTTTGTCTGGTCAAGGACTGACTTCATGGTTTCCATGGCAACCCAGTTTGCTCAGTGCTCTCTTTCAGCAGCTGCTGATTACACTTTGAATTTTATTTGCATTCATGATTAAGGAGGAGTAGAAAAGACTGAGGTAAATTTTTTTTAAAAAGCAATGAGGATAAAAGACATTTCAATCAATGACTCTCTGTAGCTTTAATTAAAAATAAAAGAATAAGAGGAGATACCAGGATTTCAGAAAGTTTTATTTAATGGTTGACTGGCTATTACAACAATATCAAATGAAGATGCCACTACCAAACTGAACTTCTGCAATTTGCAGGGCTATACATTATTAGCTACTAAGCCTATGCAGACAATTTTTGTTTTCTAGTAATGGTCTCTTTGCTTTCAGAAAACAATAAACACATATTTCTAGGATTGGATTAAGATAAAATAACTTAGAATTATTTAGTGGTGTATAATTTGTTCAAACCATGCATTTACCTTTAGGAAGAATGCTCTTTAATATAAAATGTCACTTGTACTTGGCCTTTTAAAATGCACAGGAATTTATTCTACCAATAGTAACATATGATAAGAAAGTGCAGTAATTACTCATGATTAACTGAGCATAAACGAAAGATAAGAACTCTGTAGACACATGGAACTCTATTGGGTAAGACTGCAGCATTTTGAAATACTACCTTTGGTCATGTGTATTATTAGCTAAGAAAATGTAAAAGAACTATGATATTCATATATATTTATATTAGTGAGCAAAACAAAAAGAAGAAAAAAATTTTAATTATAACACTTATAAGTAACAAATATTTTTAATTTCCCTGGGTTCCCTTGATATAATTCCAAAAAATAAGTAGTTTTTGATATAGTAATAAACATATATTTAATTATTTTATTTTGGTGGAAACTCTTTTCTTTGGACAAAAATTGTGTCCTAAAGGTTATATTAATGCATTATTTTTTGTTAGAGAATCACTTCATATTCACATTTGTTTAAACTAATGAAGTTCAAATCAATGAAATCATATTTTAAATTGTAATTAGTATAAGAACAAGGAAAACAGTCAAAAACTAATAAATAAACATTATAATCTTTCATTATTTTGGATATAACTAAATCTGCATGTACATATCATAGAAAATTTGATATTTAATTTTGATTTATGAGGGCCTTGCATTTTTATTTGTTACATAAATAAATGAGAATGCTGTTAGGTGGCAAAACCATACTGTTAATGCATTATTTTGAAATTCATAACTTATTTTAAAACAGAATAATTTACATACTATAATAATTTAGTGTAGAATTTAAAGAAACATATCATTCTACAATTCTTTGTGGAGCCCTTAATTCCCATTATGTTAATGTTTTAATAATTTACTATTATTAGAGATGTTATTTTGATTAACTTGTCCTTCTAATATAGATATATTCACCCAGATGTATTCTGCTTTAGAATGCTAGAGCTTGCTCTGAAGCAGAGGGCACTAAGGAAATCAAAGCCTTTTAATAAACCCAGGGGCCACATTTAACGTTTCTCTCAATAAGTCTGGTTTTCCTTGTCATATCAGGTCCCAGTGAATTGAAACCTTCTTCCTATTACTTTCTTAACTATATTTAGATAAAATCATGCTCCAGAAAAGGAAATGTCAAGGCTGCCTGGAACTTAAACTTACAACTATTGTCTTTCCTTATAACAAAAAGTATAGAGTGTAGGTGTCCGTTAAGAAAAATTAGGAATTTGCTTTCTCTTCCCTAGCCTATCTTGCTGTCATTTGTATCTCCTTTATCTGGTGTACCTCTCCAGATGAAAAATTTTATAGTAAGTAGACAAGAACATTTTCTGCAGTTTTACTTCCACACAAATAATTTTTATGGGGGTTTGGGGAGAAGGAAGCATTTTTGAAAAGGGACAAGGGTCCTCATTCACTTTTAAGCATTAGGTCAAATAATTGTGATATCTAGAAGCCAGTGACTCACCACAGATGACAATTTGTTCAGAAGTATCACAGAGAGGGAATTAGATACCTGACTAAGAAGGTATCCTGAGAAGAGAATCCGATACCTGACTCTCCAGGCAGATTAGGACACTCACTGAAAAACAGAGGGAAAACTAAAGAAATTAGAAAGACATAGGTATGCTATAAAGCAGAAAAGTGCTAAATACCAGAGGAAGGATAAAAGCTGCACTCCTACTCATGAAATGACAATGAGCACTTCCTGTGTGGGCCAAAAATTCAGAACAATAGAGACTGCCTGGCACCCAGATGCTGAAGTCTGATATGAGCTGCTAGCCAGCTGGCAGCAGGGCACACATGACTTACTAAAAATGACAACAGGGGCACCGTCATCCTCAGTGGGGTACTAAACATATTCAGCAAAGATCCTTTACTGGAAAATCCACACTGTTTGACCTGTTAGCCTATGGGCCATCAGCATACTTGGTAATTTTAATTTCCAGTTTTAAAACATTTATTCCATTTCTCTCCCTGGCTCTTTCAACACCCAGATCTTCACCTCTGAACTGGCTTAGAAAACAATCTTAGGTCTCAGAGACTTATTTTTTCCTTAGATGAGTGTTTTTTTAAAAAGGCATCTGAGTGACCTAAGGGAGAAATTAGAGTATCCATCCACCTAGGGTCATCTGTAATGTGTGCTTGATGTCAGGAATCAATGGAAGAGATAATTTCTTCAGCCATCTAGATAAAATGAACAAAGATTTGGCCATGTGGGAAGAAGTGAATGCTGACTACCAGGAACAATGGACTAATGTTGTTAAATATTGTTTTGAACTGATTAAATTTATTCACAACTCTATAATAAGTACGATAATCCTGATTTTTTTGTGTGTGTGGTATGCGTATCTGAGTGTGGAGAGATTCAGTAAATTATCGCTAACAATGCCACAGTTCCTTGTAAGAGTACAATAAAAAAGATGACATAAGGGCATTGTAGTACAAATGTAACAGTACATTAGCAACTAAATATTTCATTTAGATTTATAGAAAAATCAAGAGGACAGTAGAAAATTCCCGTATATCCTATGCTCAGTTTCTGCTATGAACATCTCATATCAGTGTGATGCATTTTCTATAATTAACGAACCAATATTGACTCATTATTATTAACTAAAGTTCATAGTTTATTTAGGTCTCCATAGATTTACTTAGTGTCTTTTTCTGTACCGGAATTCCAACCAGGCTACCACATTGCATTTGGCTGGCATTTCTCCTGATGCTCCTCTTGGATATGGCAGTTTTCCACACATTACTTAAACGTTTTTATCACCTGGACAGTTTTGAGGAGTACCAGTTAGCTATTTTGTAAGATGTTTCACTTTTGGTATTAGTCTGGTTTTTTTCTCATGATAGGACTGGAGTTATGGGTTATTGGAAGGAAGACCACATAAGTGATGTGCCATTTTCATTACATTACATTATCATATTAAGTGTACATACTATCAACATGATTAATTACTACTAATGTTCATGTTGATCACATGGCTGATGTCAAGTGCCCCTTTTCTTTGAGGTAGGAGTAGCTACATAAGTTATTTGGAATTCTTCTACTTGGGAAATATGTCTCTTCTCTCCAGTTTATTATTCATTTGTTTATATCAGGATGGGTATATATTTCTTATGCAGTCAACTAAATTTTAATAGATTCTATACAGGACATAAGGCATATAAGAAAAGCTAAATTACAACTTAGAATGAAAATGGTTGCATTGTGCGTTCAAAAACAATCTGATTTAGAAACAACACTTGCCAATACAAGGTAGAGTTGGCAAGATGGGGAGGTGTTTCCTTATAGGAAGAATAAAGGGAATCAGTAGATTGTTCTGACTGAAAACTACTCTGATTAAAATATGAGTAAAGAATAATATATGAGAATATTCTTTCAGATACTAAAAAGAATCTGAAACATAATTCAATTAGTTTCTGTAAACTTTCTAAACTTTTTATATACATACAGCAAGGTGGCCAAGATGGTTATGAGAATCTTCTCTCTTGAAATTCCTTCAGCTTTCATTTTTAATCTTGAAATCTTACACTATTTCTCTCCACATTGCCCTTTAGGTAAAAGAAGAATGTGAACTTTAAAAGAAATTCAGTAGGGAATCCTGACATTTTTATTACAACAGCTAGATGCCAGATGCCTAAAGAATGATTGACAGAGATTATTATTGGTCATCACTGGTCACGACTTAAATGTGCAAAAGATGCAATATCATGAGGGAAAGAAAGAGAGGAGCAGGTAAGAAACCACAAGCATTAAAAGAGTGTTTCATGGTTATAGGAAGATGTGATTTATGTATATAAAGTTCATGAAAATGAATGTTTATTAGCTGGATTCAGGTATATTCAATTCCTTTTCTATTAACGGCCTTACATTCTATAAGACTTCCAAGCATTCTACAAGTGTTTCTACCTCTGAATAACATTTTTATCAATTAAAACATGTTTTTTAAAAAAAGAATTTGGGGGATTCATCCTACTCAACTCAATTATTGATTTTACTGCTCTCATACTGTATTTTAAACATTAGAACATTATACAGTCCCCCAAAATACTTGGCTTAGAAAATAACTACTCATGGCATACAATTCATTTAAATGATCTTCATTTCTTCAGAATGTCTATGAACACACACACACACACACACACACACACACACACAGTGGGAAAAGTACTTGGAAGAGAATAAAGTTTCATATTAACAATTGGTAGTCAGAAACCATTTACACAATGGTATTTTGGTCTGTAAGACTGGAGTGGTAAACGAGAAAGAAACTGGACAGTCCCTAGTTCACAGTAGAAGATTCCAAGGGCAAAATGAGGTTAATAAAAATTTTAAGTCTGTATTTATATTTGAATTATTACACTTATATTTTCCCCAAACATTTAAATGCCCCCCGTTCTTTGTCTTCTGTTTCACAGCAATATTTATTTCTTTACTATAAAAGGGAATGTGAAAAACTTTTATAAGATCTAAAGCTCCTTTGTTAACTGTGTGAGAACAAAGTTATTTTGGTTGCAAAAATAAATTAATATATACTGTCGTAATACAAAGGAGTGAAACCATAAAACTAAGGGAAACTAGGCAGATACCACATGACCAGATGCACCAAGAAGCAAAAGAAGTATTAGGAGCAAAAAAGACATGAAGGTAAAAAGTAAAGAGGGACATAGACAAAGGCCAACTAGATACAAGTTGGTAGCACAATAGCCACCTTATTAGTTTACTGTCTATCTGCAGGGTTGTGAGTACAAACTTTGAATTATGAAAGATATCTATATAGGTGAAGCAGAATTAAACAGTCAGTTCTGCTCTCTGCCAGATTTTCTCAGCTTGTGTTTAGTGCCTTATGAGCAGCAGCACCCCAGAAATATCACTGTGCATCTATCTTCATGGCCTGCAGAAAAATATAACACAGGGAGCTGGATGCAAGAAATGGTTTCTTGATAACTATAAGAAAGTGCACTGGCTTAAATGATTAGCTATTTTCTCTCAGCCTTCATTAGCATTTCTTTAATTAAAATTCTTTTCTGAGTGTCCTAAAGCCATAACATAATTGGTGCCCAGGAAGCTCCTAATGTGAATCTTTAGGATATACACTGCATATTCTAACTTTTCAGGACACTAACGATACCTTGCCATGATCACAAATGTCCTGGAGCATGCACAAGATTACCATAATCTCTTCCAGGCCACGAGGTTATGATCTACATGATTATTGTTTGAATACATATAAATGATCACTTACGCAACTTGTAAAAATGCCCAAGTTACTCTCAAAGAATGCACAAGAAAACAGTGGCTTAACTAACCAGAATGCTTAAGGTTGCCTAAGCAACGATAACAAAATCTCCTATTTTCTCTTTGATTTTTCAACATTAATATAGATAACTGATGCAAAACTAATATCACTTTAAATTTACCAGAGATCAATTTGAATATTTATTCCCTACAATGTATATTCCACATTCTTTAAAAAAGATTTCTTCTTTCCTATATTTGAAAGTGGTTCTGAAATATCTCTTTTCCAAACCTAATGGGCAATAGTGTGCTTTAGCTAAGTGTTTTTTGGGGGAAAAAAAAGATGCTTTTTTAACTACGTGTATCTTGCCTCATCCACAGCCCATTCTTTTCAAATGTAATATATAAATTGCTTAATATCGTCTAAAGATATATTAAGATTTCTAAGTTTCTGTTCTTGAAGAATGTGCAATGCCTAATGAAAGATAAACCGAAGATGTCAAATTCAAACAATTTATATACACTCTACAAAGCTTTCTCCATGTCTGAACAAAAGGATCATTTTGGGAGTAAGGTCTTGAGAGTGAGGTTTGTTAAGACTGAGTAATACTTACTGGTTTTCTGAAGTTACCTAAATGGTTTTTGAAATTTAGAAGATAGTAGCCTTCTACTATACACTGTCTCATACTACCACTTTCTTCATTACTTTTTCACGTAAGGTTTCTGTCACTTATATCTATAAACTCCTTAAGTGTAGAGACATTCATCTTTTCTATCTCTTGCATACCTATGATAAGCAGATTCCAATTATATGTTTGGTGTTTGATCACATCACTCCTCATTTTAAACTTCATCTTCAAGAAAATACAACATGCTTTTACATAAACCTATGTGTTCTATGAACCAACTATCACATTTCCTGAAATAAACTCCTTCCACCCCTTATTCTACAGATGAATTTGTAATTCTCCTTTTAGAGATGGTTCCAGCATAGTCTGTGAAGCCATTGCAGACCAACTTAGTGCTCTCTACTTTTTCGTACTTTTTCACTTTTGTGTGATGGTTCTATATGATGTATTGCACCATTTACGTGTCTGTATCTTTTCCCTATGAACTACAAGTTTATCGAGGGCAAGGATTATTTCTTTGACTCTGTAAGTTAATTGTATCTAAAACCTGGTAGAAGCTCAATAAGCAAATACCTAATTGTTAATCACTTAACTCTGGACTTTACAAACTGCAATTTGATTTCTGAATGATCTTGAACGTTACCAACAAACACATAATTGCTAAATCCATAACTCATTTTCAGTCAACTGGTATAAAAGAAACTTCTTCATTATACTCGAGCCTCTTATTCCAGTTAATCCTGTTTCTTAATAGACCTTGACATCTTATCTATCAAAGATAAAGGAATTATCTTCTGGGATGAATATTTACTTTCCATAATCAGACACTGAGAATTATTGTTTCATTTTTCACTCCTATAAAATATGTCCTCCTGATTGGCAGCTAAAGTATACCTCCTCATAATCTTAAGACTGCATTATTGCCAGAGTAAAGAAGAAAACCTAGGCAAAACCATTTCGGACATAGGCATAGGCAAGGACTTGATGACTAAAACACCAAAAGCAATGACAACAAAAGCCAAAATAGACAAATGGGATCTAATTAAACTCCAGAACTTCTGTACAGCAAAGGAAGCAACCATTAGAGTGAACAGGCAACCAACAGAATGGGAAAAAATATTTGCAATCTACTCATCTGACAAAAGGTTAATATCCAGAATCTACAAAGAACTAAAACAGATTTACAAGAAACAAACCCATTCAAAAGTGGGCAAAGGATATGAACAGACACTTTACAAAAGAAGACATACATGAGGCCAACAGACATATGAAAAAATGCTCATCATCACTGGTCATTAGAGTAATGCAAATCAAAACCACATGGAGATACCATCTCACACCAGTTATAATGATGATCATTAAAAAATCTGGAGACAACAGATGCTGGAGAGGATGTGGAGATATAAGAACACTTTTACACTGTTGGTGGGAGTGTAAATTAGTTCAATCATTGTGGAAGACAGTGTGGTGATTCCTCAAGGACCTAGAAATAGAAATTCCATTTGACCCAGCAATCCCATTACTGAGTATATACCCAAAGAATTATAAATTGTTCTATTATAAAGACACATGCACATATATGTTCATTGCAGCACTGTTTACAATAGCAAAGACCTGGAACCAACCCAAATGTCCATCATCGATAGACTGGATAAAGAAAATGTGGCACATATACACAACGAAATACTACACATCCATAAAAAACAATGAGTTCGTGTCCTTCACAGGGACATGGATGAATCTGGAAACCATCATTCTCAGCAAACTGACACAAGAACAGAAAACCAAACACCGCATGTTCTCACTCATAGGCTGGTATTGAACAGTTAGAACACATGGACACAGGGAGGGGAGCATCACACACCATAGTCAGTAGTGGGGGGCTAGGGAAGGGACAGCAGGGGGTGGAGAGGGTGGGGAGGGGTAAAGAGGGGAGAAATACCAGATATAGGTGATTGGGGGATGAAGGCAGCAAACCACCTTACCATGTATGTAAGTACCTATGCAACAATCCTGCATGATCTGCACATGTACCCAGAACCTAAAGTACAATAAAAAAAAATTAAAATTAAATTAAAAAATAAATAAAAGAATGGTCTCTTTGTTGCCTGCCTGCTCTTTTTTCAAGATTTGGCTACTTGGCCAAATATCTAGTGAAGTGAAGTTGTGGCATGGTCTCTTTCATGGAAAAATATCAATGATTTATTCACATAGGCCTTGATGAGCTAAAATAGTTGCCAAGACTGTGATTTTTCTTACTATGTATATACACACACACATAAACATATATACACAGGTACATATACACAAAAATTATGAGAAACATATATGTTATATGTATTTTAAAATATATATATATATATTTTGATAAATATGTATATATTTTTGTCACTAAAGTAATGCCAAAAACCACAATTACTTTTGCACCAACCAAATAGAGTTTAGGGTTCTGCTCAATACAGTCCTTAACACATCAGAATATTCAATAATAGAAATATTAACTATTTCATTATTGATTATGTAAAATATGTTTTGTTCCAGGAGTTTTGAGCACAATTGCAGTTTTTATTAAAAATATGCTAAGATAGTCTTTTGCCACTCATATTGCCAGGATTTAACACATGAGTTAGTTTTCATCATTTGTACATAGCGACCCACATTTGGGAGGTTCATGCTAAGTAGTAATGTTTCCCTCATATGAGTTCAACTACAAATCAATGGATTAAGTTAGAAACCTGAAATGTCAAGTTTCAGAGATTCAAGACTCCTAAACCAGTGACAGTTGACATTAACCTAATTAATGGTATTAACATGTTCAAAGAAGGAATATGCCAGTCAAAAAATGTGAGAAGTCTGTCATTCTTTAAGAGGTGGTTAAGGGAGAATTATGAGAAAAAATATATAGGCAGTGCTCTACAAGTTATCCAAAACAGTATTTTTATACTTTGATTTATACATCAGTCTCTGACAATTTAGTTAACTTGATTCTTCCACTAGATGATACACTGTCAGTATACAAACAAAATCAGATTTGCTAATTTTAACCACCTTAAATTCATCAAGATATCAAACTCTTAAGTCTCTTCACTAATAATGTTTTATTCATTTGTTGAACACTGACAATTATCTATTATTTCAAACTTTTAAGTTCTATTGTATGAAATCTGATTTTTGTTCTGAATTTTACAATTGCTACCATTCCTTTACCCTTATTTTACATTTCAGGTTTTTCATATGATCTCTTACAATGTCTCAGATCATAGACAACCACTGCTGGAAACACTAATAAACTTAACCAAAAAGACATAATGTGAAAATAGGATAGAGAACGATGCCATAAATGCAGCTCCTTGAAAATACACCAACCTCAAAAATTACTTAAAATTTTATAACAGATACAGTGAAATTTTCTAAAAGGAGATGAACTATTGAACTTAATAGTTATTAATTTCATACCTTACAACAGGTATTCATTGTTTCAAAAGTATTGACCATTTCAAGAGTACTTACTCTCAGTATAACACTGTTCTGATTTTTTTGTTGATAACTACCTGGTGACTCATTGAACAAGTGAAAATACACGAAGACTTAAATTATTACAGTTAATCAGCATAGAATTTAAATGATATCCATTCTGTTGAGTTGTGGTCTAATTGTTCTCACTGATAATAATCACATATTCTTTACATTAGTGTGGTTTGGAGGAGGGGAAGAGGAAAAAGAACACACTTTACATTATGCTTCTGACAATTAAATGTTACTAGACTTCAAGATCAAACTTACGCCCCAAAATTTCTGTCATCATCTTGGCCCAGAATTACTTTTCATATATCAAATTGTTTGTACAATTAAAAATACCTTATATTTATTAATTACTACTTTTATTGTTAGTGATGCTTTCTTTAAAGTATGTTTAATCTTAATAGAGAAGGTTTATGAATATATATCTTTGGTTCTTTATACTTCCTCAAGAAGCAACTATGTCAGCATTTTTAAAACAATTGTGGAATATAAGGTAATAAGAACTTGAGAGTTCATCAGATTTTTTCTCCTTATATAAATAGAGAAACTATGTGCCAGAGAAATCTGGTGTTTTGTAAATGTTCAAATATGTGGTGAACTTCTAAGTAAAATAAAAACAATTTGATTTGAGGGCCTATCCATATTATCTTTATCAACTGTGCTAAAAAATTAAGAAATACTAGACTTATGTAATAACTAGAAGAGCTAGATATTCTAGGAACAACAATCTGTAGATTTAGTGCCTTGTACCTTCCATAATGTGAATTATTTGCCAATTGTTATATTTAGTTAACTGAAGTTGTAACATTTCTTTAACACACAGACCTGAGCTACAGAGAGAAGAAATATTTTTATGTCATATCTACTTCTATTTTTTAATTTAGTATTGTACTAAAGGTTTATTTACTAAATGATAACTATGTTGTTTCTTAAAAAGACTGCAAGAATGCATACTATCCAAGAATAAGCTGAACAAGCTTGGGCCAGCCATGTTTTCATGGAAGAACAGGGGAAGCCAAACCCCACAGAGTAAAGTTTATGGAAAGACTCTGAGAAAAGAATAAAGTTACATTTTTCATTACATTACAAGTTGGTTTTAATATACTGTGTATTCACTTCTCTGGTGATTTTTTTCTGTTGAAACATTGGACAGAGTGAGTTATGTTGTCTTGATATTCAGTGGAATAGAGTTTGCCCAGGGAAGAAATAAGAAATGTAATATAATGTCGAGCCTGCACTAAATAAAGGTCACACACTTGCTGGGACATGCTGGTGAGTATATAAGAGAGCATAGCTGGGGCGGAAAACAGTTCAAGCTCAACAGACATGCCACATAGAAGCTGTGTTCAATGAGCAGTATAACACCTGAGAAAGCATTCCCAGGCAGAGTGAAATATCGTTGTGTTGTGCAAGGTGATTGGATTATTACTATTGTCGGCTTGTTTACTACTGTTCTGAGTTTTTAATCCCTCAGGTTTGCAGTTCCAAAGCCTAGTTTTAGAAAAATAAGGTGCTAACATACAAGGTTATATACAAACAACTCTGTAACAAAAGAGAACAGACTGACTGCTTTGCCCACATTATTGCCTTCTATTATTTGAGAACTACTGTGGTTTTGTTTTGTTTTTGTCTGAGTTTTCTTCCCATGTGTCTAAATGTGGTTTGTTGTTAAATGTTACTGGAAATACATCTTGTTGCTTTATTCTTCTTTTCCTCTGTTTTTCACCTGCCTGGAAAGCCCTGCAGACCCACTCATACATCAACCCAGTAGGTAGCTTGACAGACAGATAAGCTCAAAGACAGTTCAAAGTTTTCTCCTTCTTGGAAGCCACCCACTTCAGGGATAGCTGACCATTAACCTTAGATAGATATATTTGCATATTGCTAGTACAGTACTGATCACAATATTCCATGACTATGTGTTTGCCTATGACCAATATCAATCAAAATAAAATAAGGCACATAGGCTCTAAAGTGTTTGCTAAGTTAATGTAAAACGAATTAATAAATAAATGACCTGCTTGAGACAGTGGGGACAATGTGGTGAACAGTGGAGGTCACTGCTCATAGAGCTGGATCTCTCAAGACTATAGTAGCATCCACAAACACACCTCTTCAAATGAAAGACAAATAAAAATTCATAAAATGAAAAAAAGTTGAAACAGAAACAAGGAGAGAAAGGAGAGGAATAGAGATAGGAAGGAAATGAGACAGAATTTAGGGTCTGGGTTGACCATGCCAGAAAGACCAACAGGGCCAGGTACGGTGGCTCACCTGTAATCCCAGCAGTTTGGGAGGCTGAGGTGAGCAGATCACAAAGTCAAGAGGTCGAGACCATCCTGGCCAACATGGTGAAGCCCTGTCTATATTAAAAATACAAAAATTAGCTGGAGGTGGTGGCATGCATCTGTAGTCCGAGCTACTCAGAAGGCTGAGACAGGGGAATCACTTGAACCTGGGGCGCAGAGGTTGCAGTGAGCTGACATTGCACTACTGCACTCCAGCCTGGTGACAGAGCATACATCTCAAAAAAAGAAGAAGAAGAAGAAGAAGAAGAAGGAAGACAAACAATATTATCTAGGGCAAAGATTTTGGTTTATTTACGTAGATCTCCTTCTATCAGTGATGAGAACAATCATGCCTCCACAAAGAAGCTCTAGTAAAACTTCTCCACAATGAGGCTCTAGCGGGCTTTTCTGATTCACAGTACTCCGTGTGTACAGTCTCACAGACTTGATAAGAAAGTCACATTTTCTGACTCCATAAGGAGAAAACAGCAGAAACTCTGTGTTCAGTGTTTTCCTAGACTCTGCCTTATGTACTTCTTCCTGCAGTGGTTTTTAATGCGTGTCATTTTTCTGTAGTAAACCATAACCACGGGTATAATAGGTCTCAATGAGTTTTGTGAGCTCTTCTAGAACATCACAAAACATGAGGGTAGTTTTGGGAAAACCCTGAATTTGTAGTTGGTGTCAGAAGTGAAGGTGGTCTTGTGTGTACCGTGCTTCTTCTAACTTTGCAGCTTGCTGAAGTCTCCATGGGGCAAATTAATATGCGTAGGTCTATCACTGTGTGTGACACTGAGTACATATACTTGGCTGAAAATATTTCAATGTTAGATAACATTTTTGACACAAAAACCTGTGTTATTTTTATGTGATTTTACACAAGTTGTAAGGATTTCCTTGATGTCAGTTAAGAGCAATATCACACTTTATATGAAAAATAAGACTTAAAGTAGCTTTCAGGATAGAAAGACCTGAAAGAGTTTTTGAACTGTGGCAGACACTGTTCTTCCGTAGAGTGTAGCTATAGCAGCTGTCCTGCCTCCCATGGGTGCTAGGCTATTTTCATTGCTTGATTTTTTGGGGTCATTTCTGGGAAACGTTATTTTATTTTCAATTTATGTGAAATATACATTTCATATTTTTAGCCTAAATATTATAGCTTTTTTCTTCTTCTTCAGATATCTGCTTAACAAGAGAAAAGATATCTGTAACTGTATCTGCAAAAACAAAGTAGACAATAAATACACTGGATTGCTTTGCAGGAACATAGTTCTTAAGCAAGGATAGTTTATTTGCTTCCTGACATAAAACATTAATAAATACTTTCTAATTAATTTAAGAGTTAAGAAATCCCTATTTTATTCCTTAGAATAATAATAGGCAAAAGATTGTTAATTCAGAAAAACGTATAAAGATGCTTTTAGGTTGCTCTGCAAAAATTCAATATCATATTTTTACTTCTTTAAAAAATCTGCTGTTCATATAAATACCCCCAGAAAAGTAATCTTACATTAATGTTTTACTACTCAATTTGTGATCCTCTCCAAAATAAACCTAGATAATTCAGCTCTATCTTCTTTCTTCTCTGATGACTCCTGTAAATCAGCTCAAAATCATCTTCTGGTTTTGGCCCTGACCTCTGAATCTTCCTATTTTCATGTTTCAAATATAACTTATAATTGAGATGAAATTATCGGGACTGTCCTAGAGCTGAAAATAGCCCTGCATTCATAATCATAAACTACAGGATGACAGGAACTGTGAGCTATGGTGAAATTGAGTATATTTTCCCCAGGTACTATAGGAAAGTCTCCTATCTCACTGAGACTATGGTTTCCTTGTTTCCTTATTGAATTATAGGTTTCTGGTGTCCTTGAAATTTCTCATATTCTTTTAGGTTATGCCATTTATAATACTTGCTACTCTTGAATTATGGCTAAATTGAGATACGCAGAATCTGCTGGCAAATTTTCAGGTTGAACTATTTCATAACTATATAAATGGTCCAAAAAATTTGTAGAGTTACAAGAGGTAACTGCCTTCCCCAAAGTGGGTACAACCTTAGCCCACTGTTTTAGTCAGTTCTCATACAGCTAATAAAGATATATGTAAGACCAATAAAGATATATGTAAGACTGGGTAATTTATAAAGGAAAGAGGTTTAATTGATCCACAGTTCCTCATGGCTGAGGAGGCCTCACAATTTTGGCAGAAGAGCAAGGGATGTCTTACATGATGGCAAGCAAGAGAGAGAATTTGTGTGAGGAAGTTCCACCTTATAAAACCAACAGATCTCATGAGATTTATTCACTACCATGAGAACAGCACTGGAAAGACTGGCCCCATGATTCAATTCCTCCCATGACACATGGGAATTCTGGGAACTACAATTCAAGGTGAGATTTGGGTAGGGACACCGCCAAATCATATCACCTACTTAGAGCCAAAATATTTATAAAATGCTCATAATGTCAGGCAGCTGGGGAAAAATTATTGACAGCTAAAGTTTAAGGATTGTGGAATTTTAATTATATCCATAGGAGAGTGGATCATGTAAAACATTTGGTGACAAGATGTTTTAATAGTCACTAAAACTTCATGACAATAGTGCTCATAACAAGAAATTTCACAACCTCTTTTTCATCTTCCTCAAATAGCATTGAGATATAAAATAAATTTGTTTTCTCTCTTCCTCTTGTTGTCTTCCTATTCCTCTCTTCCCTTTTTCCCTCTACTCTTCTCCTCTCTGTCTCATCCCCTTCCTATCTCCATTCCTCTCCCCCCTCTCTCGTTTCAGTTTAAACTTGTTTTACTTTATAAATTTTCATTTGTCTTCCATTTGAAGAGATCTGTTTGTAGATGTTATTATGGTCTTGAAAGTGCTGCTTTGGTTGGGCATGGTGACTCATACCTATAATACTAGCACTTTGGGAGGCCAAGGTAGGTGGATTGCTTAAGGTCAGGAGTCAAGAAACCACTCTGGCCAACATGGTGAAATCCTGTCTCTACTAAAAATACAAAAATTAGCTGGGTGTGGTGGTGCGTGCCTGTAATCCCAGCTACTCTGGCGGCTGAGGCATGAGAATTGCATTAACTCAGGAGGTAGAAGTAGCAGTGTGTCGAGATTGAGCCACTGCACTCCAGCCTGAGTGCTAGAGTGAGACTCCATCTCAAAAAACAAACAAACGGAAAAAAGGATGCAGCTCTACTAGCAGTGACCTCAACTGTTCACCATACCGTCCTCACTACCTGAAGCAGGGTTTAAAATTTGATAAGTACAAATGAAACACTTTTAGGAGCACAGAAAGGAAAGAAAGAAGAGAGGGAGAAAAGGAGAAAGGAATAAAAATATACAGTTTTTTGAATTCCAAAGAAAATAATGATGAAATAGCTATGTATTTTTATAAATGTCCCTGTAAAGAACCGTTGGGGCATAGCTTAAAATGGGTGTCAGAAAAAGAGATAACAGAAACTCTATTTTTCAATAGTAATAGTATTACATATGTAGTACTAAATTTCTTCCTAGTTTGTGTTTGATTTAATGATGAAAATGCTCTGCACATTTCTCCAGCTGTGTTCCCCTAGCAGACTGGGACATGCAGTGCTCTAAGAGCAGCTGTTAGCTCTCATGCAGTTTTATTTGCATGCTAAGAAACAGCAGCCTGGTACATGAATAAAACATGCTTCTTCTTATCATACCCTCACAGTAAGTTACTTCTACCTAAAAAGTAGAGAAAGTGGACAGAAGAAGCTAATACAACAGTTTTTCAAAGCAATCTTTCTAATAATTCGCTTTTTGTGATTTCAATTTTCATCATATAAATAATCTGAGGAAGTAAGACTTCATTAAACATTTAAAACAACAGATGCTATTGAACATTTTACTACTGCTCTAACAATAGCAGTTTTCATTAATCCTACTTTCTCATCTTGAAATGTAAATATTGTATCTTTTTAAAATATGACATTTTTAGTATGAAAAAATACTCCAGTGTACTGGTACTTTTTATTTCATCATTTATACCTGCAGAGGAAAATCTTTCAAACACAATTTAATATTACCAAAAATCACAATATACTGATTACATGTAATGTTACAATGTAAAACTGCTATATCATGTCAATAAAAGGAACAATTCTTATTATTTAAGAAGCTCACATTTGGAAATGCATTAGTTGGATATGTCTTCAAATTTAAAATTATCATATTAGTGAATCTACTGTATTAAAATGTAGGTAAAGAAATGTGTTTTTAAAAATTTATAATTCATAAAGGGCAAGGTTTTATTAGAAAATTTTTTGAAGATGGTAAACCAGGAATTGAGCACTAAAGTTTAAAAAAAAATAAATTTTTCTTCATGTCTATTTGCCATTTCTTACTTTAAAACCCTTGAATAGGAGCTTCCTTGGAGAGTTTATAATTTATTTGCTCTATGCCTAATTTTAATCATCTAAAAATGCTTCCCTCTCCATGTAATGGGAACTCAGGATGTGATATTTATGAAGATTAATAACACAATGTTAATCTAAAATTTTAAGAAATTCCACTCATCTCAGTTAATCTCTTCACAAAATAAGATCACTTTATTAACTCATTATTCTCCTGCTCTCATTGTATTTATGTGCATGAAAATTTTCCTTAAATAATTGCTTCATAATTTTTGGAGCTTCCAAGATTAAAAGTCACACTTTTAAAAATATATCATTTACATATTTATTCCTAGAGATTCTCTAAGTGGGAGCTAAAGCAGGACCAGCTACCTAAGTTTTTAGGCCTAGTGTAAATGGAAAGCATAGGCTCCCTTTGCTAAAAAATTATTAAGAATTTTAAGACAGTCATAGCAGAGGCAAACCAAATGTAGGACTTACTAATTACTGCAGTTTGATCATTACACAAGATCTAATGGAAAAATTGTACACATATATTAAAATGTCATACTGGACCTTGTTAATATGTACCATTATTATATGCCAACTAATAATTTAAAAAACCCTCTTGACCCTTATCATAAGTTTTGAATGAAGTCTTCCATGACTGTTTAACTTTGTCTGGTACAATATTACTTTTACAAATGTTTCTGTAACTTCCACACTCAGTTGGCTCTTTAGTCTATTCCAATTACACTTATTTAAAAGCCACAAAAGCCACCAAACTATAACCACCAAAGGTGGAATCTTCATTTTCTGCCCCTCTCTTCACCAAACCTGAAACCTCCATTTACCATAGGAGTTGTTTAGACCGAAACCCTAGAAATCCTAAGACAATTATCTTTCTCTCATAGCTCAACTCAAAATTTTCAGCAAATGTAGTTGGTCTTTGCTTTAAAAAATGATTCCAGGCCAGGTGTGGTGGCTTATTCCCGTAATCCCAACACTTTGAGAGGCCAAGGCAGGAGGATCACGAGGTCAAGAGATCAAGATCATCCTGGTCAACATGGTAAAACCCCGTCTCTACTAAAAATACAAAAATTAGCTGGGTGTGGTGGTGCACGCCTGTAGTCCCAGCTACTTGGGAGGCTAATTGCAGGAGAATCACTTGAACCCGAGAGGCAGAGGTTGCAGTGAGCCGACATCGCACCACTGCACTCCAGCCTGATGAAAGAGTAAGATTCTGTCTCAAAAAATAAAAAATAAAAATAAATTCCAAATCCGAAGATTTGCTCTGTGTACTCACTACTATACTATCATGCTACTCCATGGTTCTATCATCTGCTTAATCACACATGATTTACCATGTCACTTCTCCTTAGAAAGGCCATAGGTGATTTATACTTTGGAACTCTTTCCCATATCATTCCTTACTACCCTGGTACTCTCTCTCTCTCCCAAGCAGAATCGGTTTTGCAGTTCCTTGGATACATCTAGCACACTACTGCCTTGGTGCTTGTCATCCCCACCCCCTCTGAAGGCTTGTACTTTCAATTCATTCAAGCTACTGCTCCAGATACCTTCTTTATCACTCTAACAAAGTCAGTACACGTGTCAGTGTCTAACTAGCTTTTATCTACTTACACATTTTTTGGTGTATCCTATCTTCCTCATTGAATTATAAGCTTCAAGAGCTCATGTACTTCATCTAATTTATTCATTGTTCTCATACCTCAAACAGTACTTGACAAATTAGGCACAAAAATGAGTATTTGTTGAATGAGTAAGTTAAGAGGAGACTGATTCTCTTATTTCTAAATAGAAAGTATGTGGCAGGAACATGTACAAGTGTGAATTAGATACTACATTGGATTTATATTCTTCTAATTCCTTAGGTATGACATGAAAAATTGAAATTACTTAAAAATACATGTAAATATTACTATATTAATGTTATCAATAAAATAATTTAGATTATTTAAATTTGGATTCATATTCACTATTCATATTAACAGGTATGTGTGGTGCTCTTTGAAATAACTTTTCTGTTAACAACCTATTATGGAAAAATATCATGTGTATCCTAAGATTATAAATTTGTATTTAGATATTTCATTTAACAAAATAATATGAGCTAACATGTATATTAAAATATATTGTTATCTAAATCTCAATAAAAATTTGAAGATAAAAAATGTTTATTAATTTCTGAATTTCACTGTAAAAATCAATGCACATTTTATCACTTATTCAATCTTCCTCTTCTCTCCAAAGATAACAGCATATGAATGTGCTTTGAATTATTGAATATTCTCACTGTGAAAATGCAAGACAGGTAGGAAAAGAGAAATAAAAAGTTGTCTGTGGATACACTCTGTAAAATCTAGCAAAACAGTGTTTCTTAGTATACAACCAGTTTGCCCAAGTGATATATATATATATATATATATATATATATATATATATATATTACTTACTTCAACCTTTTGTTTTCTAGGCACGCTAAGAAATTGTACTCTCTAGCCTCAATTTTCTCTTCAATGCTTCCTTTGGGAATGTTGGAGTTAGCAATAAAGTGTGAAAAATAGTATGTCCAATTGCTATGCATCAGTGAAACAGACCAACACACCAGGCACATTGACTCCAACAATTTATTTGACTGCTGTAACTACTGATAAATAACTAATAATGTGAATCCATATAAATAGTAGCCAAATAGAAGCAAATAGATCACCACTAGAAAGAAACACTGCTTCCACAAATATAGTTCAAAAATAACTGAAAATGATTTCATATGTAAAACAACAAAAAAAATGGTGCTGATTGCATTCCACAGTTGATTTGCCAAATTTGAAAGGTAATTTTCTAGCTCTTCCCCTTTTCTTCTTTTTACTTCTGAGTAATATCTATGCTTTGCATCTGTACATTCTTCTCATCTTTACATATTGCCTATTCTTGATGTTACCTACTAGAAATGGGCAGTTTTTCAGGTCATAATTTTTTCTTTGTATTTTCAAAAAGTAAGCAGGTTAAAATGTGTGTGCTGTGTAAGTATTAAATTATAAATGAATAATATTGGCATTTCATTTGTTATTAGTGAGGAGTCATTCATAAATTTAGGTATTCATAAATATACTCCACCCAGCATTAAAAACTCAAGGTGCAATGATCAGGCAAGAACAAATGATGGCTAAAAGAAAAATTTTAAGGAATTATAATGCAGGAAAATACAGACACACACTCACAAACACACGCAAATATATTACCAATATCCTCTTCTACATTGTTCTATTTCTGTACCAACAAAGTAAATCTCAAAATACTTGTGGACGAGAAAGAAAAATAGAACTGATTTTCAAGAATTAAAATATAAATAGTTGCTTTGAACACACACTATAAAATAATTTTTAAAAATCATAGTAATAAGAAATAGTCAATCTTGGGATACAAAATGGTTTCTAATAAAATATAATTCATTCTGTACTGATGAGAGACATGTTTATCTTCAAATAGAAATTGTTCCCTGATGATCCATAGGTTTCCCTCTGCTAAGAGTATTGTGTGAGGTCAAATGTGCCCTATAAATATTTTACAATGAGCTTAATGTATTAAAAAAAACTACAAAGCAATCTCAGAAAACATTTGAATCAAGCAGAAATGGATTATACTGAGACTATAATTCTGAGCTAAATCCTAATTGATTATAACTGATGGAAGGGAAGATAGTGATTATAAAAAAAGAAGAAAACAACCTTCATTTTACAGTTTGTTAGTCAAATATATTTTCTTGATATTACACTACTTCTCTCAGTGGAAGGAATTTAGAATAGGTTTTTAAATGAACTTTAAAATTAGCAACTTCTGCTACTTTTCATTCTCTTCTAAATAATGAATATAATACAAAGTTTTCAAACTCAACTACTAGGATTGATGTCTAGATATTAATATTTTCCAAATTAAGTTGGTTCCATTTCTAAAATTCAAAATGAATCATCTTTTTCAACTGAGAAAGCCTGGAGGTAACCCAGGATTACACATTAAAAAAGAAATATAGAATGACTTGATAAATCTATTATGGTTCAAATTTCAGTAAATGCTTGTTCATCTACATTATCCCATGGGAAGCTATTATGCTAGAACCAGTTACCAAGTGAAAATGCTTCTATTTAAAGCCTATTTCTCACTGTTTTTTTTTTCTTTTTAAGCTACTTACTACAAGGAAGGAAACTGTCCCAATGTTAAGATTATTAAAAGTAAAATTTTTAAAATATTATTATTGGTAAATATTACAAATTGAACTACTCAGAATTATAGTCTACATACAAATTCTTTCTCATATTGCCTGGCTTAAATCTATTTTAAGCAAAAATCTGTACCATCATCAATTGACAACTAGAGGACTTGATTTTGTAAGAAAAATGTAAATGAGACAAATTCCTACACATCATAGGTTGAGGAGAATATTATGGGGTCCTACATTACTGGCAAATCCTACTAATTTCAGCATAGGGAACTCATATGAGCCTGTAGCATTACATGAGAGTAATATCTGTTAAGCCAAGTTAAGGCTGAATTCTGAAGAATATAAGAATGGTACATCTGTCTGAAATGCTATTTGGCATAAACTTTGCGGAGAACTCTCTTCTCTCTTAGAGAAATGTGCTCACTGAGAATTTAAACGTTTCTAAATACATTTGGAGTATTGGATTCAAATTTCCTCCTTTTACCCCTACCTCCTCTTTCTCTCCCTGTCTCCTTTCCCTCTCTCCCTCCCTTCTTCCCTTACTCTTTTTTCTTTACTTTCTATCTTCTTTCTTTCTTTCATTCTTCCATCAACAAATATTAATGGAGACTTACTCTGTGCAAGATTTCTGCTGAATGGCACAATATTATTAAGCAATATATTCTAATACACACATATATGAATTAAATAGAGCCAATTGCCATTTTAGTTATCATTTCCCTGCTACATAAAGATAAAACTGTTGGTCTTCTCCTTTATCTCCTCTTCCACTTTCTCTTCTTTCTTGTTACATTTAATTATTTGTTATTTAATATCCAGTGACAAAGAAATAATGCCATGTTAATGTAATCTTTATAATTTTCTTTCATTGTGATAGTAGATGGATGGGAGGCTGAGCATTAGGAACAGAAAGAAGGAATTAATACTATCTAAGTATGTCTTAAAATTGACATTTAGTTTACATACAACAATATAAAAAAATCTGAAGTATTCAGTTATTAATTTTGACAAGTATATCTGCCAGTGAAAGTATCACCCCAAACTATAGAACTAATGTAATCTTTAAAATACATAATGTAAACTTTAAAATATATAAAAAATATAAAATATAAAAATATAATGTATAATACATGGACTTTTGCAATGTTTAAAATCTATCTTTTTGAAAGTCTTCATGCTTTCTGCTAAAATATAAAGTTTTTAAAAATTTGCCCACAATTTACAGGCAAATCTCCTTAACTTCAGAAGAAAATTTTAAATCTCTAGAAGTCAATAAATTTATAGCTAAGAAAACTAAGGTTTTCTAAGTTCTCATAATAAATTCTACAGTATAAATATGTAATTTATGCCCCATAAGCTATGTCCTAAGAACTCTAAGAATCAATATTATTTCTAAAATTAAAATCTATTGTATACTCATAAACACAACTTGCTCTGTAATGGTCTCCTAGAAAGATTTACGTCTCATTTGATTGGAACCTGTTTGCATAATACATTTTGGAGTTTCACTAAAGATGGCTAAAATTATCTTAGTAGGACTTGAAATTATGACATTTACAAAAATAAATGCCAGGTTTTGAATTAACAAGGCTCAGAATATAATTTTGAATGTGGCTTTTTACTGTGTACCTATCAGATAGGTAAAGTAAGAGACTTAATTGAAGTGGCTTATAAATTGTTTTTGTAGAGATTTTCTTTTATCTTTTTACTACTCGACAACGAATCAGGTGGAAGAAACTCCAAGAAAAGCACTAATTTTTTAAAAAACATTTTATCCTGCTTCAGTGAGCTATACAAAGTTCTGTGTAGTTAAGGGTTTCTGGGTGCTACAAAAACACAGCTACAGATGGTCTATTATTTCTTTGTTTAGAATAATGTGAACATTATTTAGACTTACAAATATTTTACTCTTTTAGTCTTAAATATATTTTACCCTTTATTTCTCTATATCCAAGAGATGAAAAGTACCACATCATATTCTGATATGTTTTTAGCATATTTAATTTAAGGAAAACTAAAAGTACCTTCAGTTTAAGATATTTGAGGTTATTCGTGATATATATGTCTTAGTCCTGTCTTCAAGGCATAGACCACTGCTTTTAAGCTTCACTATAATCTAAAATATTACAGTACATTTGAGGTGTTGCTTACTTCTCTTTTAAAAATTACAGTTTTTAATTTCTTTGTGAGAAAAGACCATACTATTAGCTGTTTTAGAATTTCTTGTGTGCTATCCAAAGTGTTTTACAGAAAAGGGACATACGTATACATGATTTGAGAAACATTGTGATTAAACAAAGTTAAATAGGTTTCCTTATTGCAGTCCTTCTTTAAATCTTCCATGATCTATTGTGTACATCTAACAGAAGAATATCTTATGACATTTATTTCCTCAAAGATTTCACTATTTTGGGGGGAATAGTTATTAACTTTTAGAGAAATTCTATCATACATACATATCATTCAGGAGAATATAGCCAGCAATACGTCATTAATTTGAAATAGTAAAATCAGCTATTTCTACCATTAATAGTTACTCTCCAAAGATACATACACAACACACACACACACACACACACACACACACACACGCACGCACCCAACACACAAATGTTCTCTGTGGCCTTCCAATTTAATCTTCTCATTAAATGTCCTAAAATTAATGGCAAGTGTATTCTTGTTTTGTCAATGAAAGTATTGTGAATTCCCATTCACAACTGCCACACAGAGAATAAAATATCTAGGAATACAAACTTACAAGGGATGTGAAGAACCTCTTCAAGGAGAAGTACACACCACTGCTCAAGGAAATAAGAGAGTACACAAACAAATAGAGAAGTATTCCATGCTCATGGATAGGAAGAATGAATATCATGAAAATGGACATACTGCCCAAAATAATTCATGGATTTAATGTTATCCCCAAAAAGCTACCATTGACTTTCTTCACGGAATTAGAAAAAACTACTTTAAATTTCATATGGGATAAAAAATGAGCCCATTATAGCCAAGACAATCCTAAGCAAAAAGAACAAACCTGGAGGCATCAGGCTATCTGACTTTATACTGTAGGGCTACAGCAACCAAAACAGCATGGTACTGGTACCAAAACAGAGATATCGACCAATCAAACAGAACAGAGGCCTCAAATAATGACACATATCTACAACCATCTGATCTTTGACAAACCTGACAGAAACAAGCCATAGGGGAAGGAATTCCTATTTAATAAATTATGTTGGGAGAACTGGCTTGCCATATGCAGAAAGCTGAAACTGTACCCCTTTCTTACACCTTATACAAAAATTAACTCAAGATGGATTAAAGACTTAAATTAACTCAAGATATAAAACCATAAAAACCTTAGAAGAAAACCTAGGCAATACTATTCAAGACATAGGCATAGGCAAAGACATCATAACTAAAACACCAAAAGCAATTGTAAAAGAAGCCAAAATGACAAATGAGATATAATTAAACCAAAGAGCTTCTGCACAGCAAAAGAAACTATCATCAGAGTGAACAGGCAATCTACAGAATGGGAGAAATTTTTTGCAAGTTGCCTATCTGACAAAGCACTAATATCCAGAATCTACAAAAAACTTAAACAAATTTACAAGAGAAAAATAACCCCATCAAAATTTGGGGGAAAGGTATGATCAGACACTTATCAAAAGAAAACATTTATGCATCCAACAATCTTAAGGAAAAACTCATCATCACTTGTCATTAGAAAAATGCAAATCAAAACAACAATGAGATACCATCTCATGCCAGTTAGAATGGCTATCATTAAAAAGTCAGAAAACAACAAATGCTGGAGAGGATGTGGTGAAATAGGAATGCTTTATACTGCTAGTAGGAGTGTAAATTATTTCAACCATTGAGGAAGACAGTGTAGCGATTCCTCAAAGGATCTAGAATCAGAAATATTATTTGATCCAGCAATCCCATTATTGGGTGTATATCCAAATGATTATACATCATTCTACTATAAAGACACATGCACACATATGTTTATTGCAGCACTGTTCACAATAGCAAAGGCCTGGAACTAACCCAAATGCTCATCAATGATAAACTGGATAAAGAAAATGTGGTACATATACAACATGGAATACTATGCAGCCATAGAAAAGGATGAGTTTGTGTCCTTTTCAGGGATTTGTATGAAGCTGGAAATCATCATTCTCAGCAAATTATCACAAGAACAGAAAACCAAACACTGTGTGTTCTCACTCATAAGTGGGAGTTGTACACTGTAAAAATACAGCTTGAGTTGGTATTAAAGAAAATTTAAAAATAATATTTTTGGTATGCTAAAAAAGAAGAGCTGATTCTTTCCTTCATTATATATGCCCACATATAAATATTTATGGAAACTTATAAACATTTGTGTGTGTGTGTGTATGCAAAAGGACATATAAAATCAAAGTTAGACACATCTACATATACATATATACACACATAGAAAATTTGTGGAAAGATTTTTGTAAATATCTTAGATCCAAGAATAATAGTTTGGAGGGCATTAATTTAATTGAATAAACTATATTATGTATTTCTGGCTTGCCAATTCTGTATTCTAGTTTTGCCAATCAATAATAGCAAAAACTGCAATTACGTTTGCACCAATGTAACATAAAGTTTATGTAAATAAAATTCCTCTCTCCAGATTTGAAGCTACAAAACTTTTGGCTTTTAAAAATTTTATTATTTGCAAAATAATATTGTTATAATGTTTATAATGTTTATTATTTTAAAATAATATTTAATATTATCTAAGTATGATAAATAACATATTGAAACATAATATATAATATACATATTATAAGTAATTATAAAATAATATATGCAATATTATACTTCAGCTAATAAAATTAAAATAAAAGTCATCTATTAGGCTGAAAAGAAAAATATCATGGGGATATTGGAACAGACTGGCCATTTATCCTGGGTAAATTCATAGACCATTACTTTTTTCATGAAGACATGATACTAATTGTAATAGGACATTGCACTCAAATATTCCCTTAATAAAATTTTGAGTTTCATATTGTTACTTGTAAATATCAAACATGATTATTTGCTGGTTTGTGAATTTACCAGAAATGCACACAAAGTAAGTGCTATTTTCATTCCCATTTTACAAATTGTGAACCATGGCACAAAGAAGTCAAATATCATGTCCAGTGTCACAGAATTAATAAGTAGTAGAACAGAGAATCTGAACACAGGAAATCAGATTCCATAATGCATTCTCTTAACTCTATGCTATCATTTATTATTCTTTAAAGTATTGTTTTAAAGGCTTTTTTTTTGAATTTGTAATTTTTATGGATATATAATGGCTGTACACATTTATGGGGTACATGTGATATTTTGATACAATCATATAATGGGTTACCCTTTAATAGCTCTCTTAAAACAATGACCACATTTTGAATTGTATACAAAAAAGTGTACATCTGGAGCCAATAAGAGGAAAAAGTTGTAAAGTGAAGGGATCCTTTTAAGAGAATTTTCTAAGGATTTGGGCTTGTATTTCTTACCATTAGGAAAGCACCACTGTAATGTAAGTGAGGATAGGAGAGCCTGCTCAAGAGCCCTATTAGTCTGACTATTGTCTGCCCTTTTTCATTATTTTTAAGACTAGGTATTCTGAAAAGAAAAGGATATGAACATGGAAAATATTTAATAACCAAAATGTAGATCATTTTTGTTCAGCAATTCACCTAGGTCTTAACCATAAGATCATAAATCTGTTCACAGCAATTGGTTATATAAGAGACATCTATCCCAGTGTTTCCTAAACTTGAAAAACTTCAGGTTTCAAGAATATGGTCTTAGAGGACAGTTTGAAAAACTCACACTGACAGGTAAACAACAAAAACACTTATTCATCATTTGGACCAAGATAGAAGTAAATGTTAAGTAATAATAATAAATTTTAAAAAATCATGGAGGTATTTGGCTCTAAGACTGTCATCAAATTCTTCTTGTATGTATGTGTACCTGTGTATGTATGTATGTATGTGTGTGTGTGTGGATGTGTATGCTCACTGAAATATTTATAAATAAAATCTCACGGAGACTCTTAGACCCTAGAGAAGATAAACTGGAACTCAGTCTGAAAAAACATTGATTAAGATAAAGAATTTTGTTACGAACACTGCAGTGCTATTTCACAACATCCTCTGATTTAACTAAATACATCACTTTATGCCTTCTTGAGCTAGATACTCACATACTGTGAAATAAAATACTATTAAGTATACATTTCCTAGTAATGATCATGATATAAGGGAAGTGGGTCTAGATTATTTCCCCTTCTGAGTAGACCTTTTACTGTTAATGAAAAAGTTTTGTATTGAGTAGAAGTCTCTCTTTTCTTCACCTATATCAATGTGCTCCTACAAGTTACTAGGAGTTTAGCTTTTCACTGATGTTATACCACTATGCTGGATACAATAGATGAAAGCAAAGAATAATAAGAAAGGCAGGAACCTATTCCAACAAAAGAAGAGGATTTGGGATTTTTTAACTTACTTTCTCTTCAGGCTAGTGGTAAAATTAGATTTTGATTAGTTAACTTTGAGTATTTATTGTGAAGATCTGGTGAATTGTACTATTTTATATTCATGGCTGTCTTCAAGTTTATAAATTGCTCTTAAAATGGAATTGATCTCTTGGTAGGTAACTACAGCTAACTTTTCATTAGTGAAAACCAGTGATGGATGAATAACAACTCAAAATAAATAACAGCTCCACTTCAATCCACAGTGCCAACATCTCTCACCAAGCACAAAGCCAAACAAGCTGATATTAGCTAGTTCTGTTTCTCTTTCTTCTCAGGATGAAGCTGTAGTAAGCAATGACATTGGGCTATAGTGAAAAGTAAAGGAAAACCTAGAAGAAAATGCCATTTTATATAAACAAGTGGCCAGCTAACTGATTAGTCCCTGAGTAACTGAAACTTTCTTGTAGTTTTTTTTTTTCTAACAAAATACACTTGAATCTTAAAATTTAAACAATTATTCTTAATAATTTGCAGCAAAATTTTGCTCTCAGTACCTCCCAACACTTCATAGCCTAACGATTATATCTGCCTCTCTTTCCTTGAGAAAAAGTACAATTTGTACTCAACAGTGAAAAACTGAACAGTGAAAAGGCAGGGCATCTAGGTGGTGATCAGGTCATGTGGACTCCAGAAATTTGAGAAATAAAGGTGTTTGGTTTATAAGCCACCAAGTCTGTGGTATTTTGTCATAGCAGCCTAAACAAGCTAAGACACTCTAGCATGTAGAAAATCCATATTTCGATTTGACTTTCAACTAACACATGAGCACAATTAATTTATTCCCTTTCTCGCCACAAAGTGCTCAAAGATCTTACTTTATGCTTGTTCAATTATGGTATAAATTTTTTTATAGGTACTTTTCTTGGATTCAGTCTTTACCACGAAATTTGATCTTCTGGAGAACCATGTAAATATTACTCAATTATTTTATCTTTTATCTCTCCCTTCCGCTTGTTTTCTCTAATCCTACAACATGCTTTATAAAATACCAGTTCATAATTGCCCCTCAAATAAATAAATAAATATATCCTTTGTTTTTAAATATCAAAAGTGGATGAATTAATAATTCTGATTAAGAATGTTTAAGAAGTAATAAAAATTTCTAGTAACTTCTTTATACCAATACAGATTTACATACGTAGGACATATGCCAGGGGCAGTCACAAAGTATGAATTAGTGGTGACAGTAAAGGCAATACATGCATGTATACTAAAAATACTGACTGAGAACAAGCTAAAACCTCTAATACAGGAACAGTATTTAATATATGACCCCCTGAAAAATATATATGTGTATATATATATAACATATAAAATATATTACATAAAGTATTATGTATTTTATAATATATATAATATATATGAATATATAAATCTACATGCTAAGTTAAAGTCTTTATAATTTTTAGCATCTTTGATAAAAAGAAATATACAGCCAGTGTATGTAGGCTTATTTGAAATCTTTTAACTGACTGAGAAGTTCAGTAGGTGGAATATTAACTAACTATGAAGACATCCTGTGTTTATATAGTACTAGCATATGGTGTCAATAAACATAAAGTTATCCTCCACAAATACAGATTTTAAAAATCTCAAACCAAAGAAAGCTATAAAACTCTTAAATAGTCATCCACACAATCTCTCAAGACCATCTGCCTACTTATTGAATTTTTTTTATGATGTCAATTACCTCTACCACTGTGAAATGAAGACCTGATCTTAGATTGTGATTAAAAGGAAAGCAGACATTACTCTCTAATCACTAGTGCAACCTTTCCTTGAGAAGGTCAAGGTAGTTTAGAAATGTCTCTGTCACATATATAGTAATCCTCATATCAATCCTTACCAGAAAGCAATTGTGTATAAAATAGCCCATATGAATTTTAGCAAAGCCATCAGCACATTAAATACTAAAGGAATTTTATTCACTTTTAGATTCTAATTATTTTGATTTCACATTCAATGGTAATGTTATATATATATATATATGTCATATATATTTATAGAAATATGTCATATATGTATTCCCATATATGCACATGCATATGCATAATCTGGCTCAGCTATAATAACTTTCTCATTTCTGCAGAGTAAGTTTTTATTTCTCCATAGTAAGAATAATTTTAGGTAATCAAATCAAAGAACCTAACTACTTAAAGGCAATTTCATCCAGTTCTTATGTTTTTGTATTACTTGTAGAGATTTTAATAGTATAATTTTTTATCCTTATAGTATCCTTTGCTTTTTTATTAGTACAGTCTCTTTTGATCCAAACACTCAAGCCGTTTTGTCTTACTAAGTAATGTTGACAAAGGACAACTCGAGTCAAGCTCTGGATGACACATATCATCCATCATGATGTGGTAATACGCTACTCCACCTACCAAATGCACAGTAGATTTACACCAGGTTGCCCTAGGCCTCAGTAGACTAATTCTGCTTTTCAGATGTTTTCACTGATTTGTCTTACTTTTGTGTGGATAAGCAAAATGTAAACAAAGAGAGACCTTAGGTATAGTGTATGGGGGTGTATGGGGTTGATAGTAAGGCATATATGGATGTCTGCATGTGAGTGTGTATGCAAATTTGTAATTTGACTAGAAACACATTTCTACCCCTGCTGATTTGAAGGAGAGACAAAAGGAAGAGAGGACAAAGAGGGAAGTGCAAAAGTAAGTGGTGTTCCAACTGGTTTACCTTCATCTAGATTGAAAAATATTGTAGTGAAACTAATGGTAAAAACTGCACCAGGGAACTATCAATCTCTTCTTATCTCAAGTACCCTTACAGGTGTCACTATATATATTTTTTTCAGCATGACAATTCAACATGCGGAAATTTCAGAGTTCATGGAGTTTCCAGGTGACCAACTATTTCAGTGCCAGTCATCATTCCTATCATCCTATATATTAGAATAAATAGAAGATCTAATTCAAATTACTGATTTTGGCCTCACAAGGAAAAATGAAAATAAAGAAGATTATGGAAACATCATATATTAAAGAGAATAAGGTAGACTATTCTCCAAAGAGGGCTTTGGATTCCATACAGGTTTTGGCTTTGTATGTTTTATTACAAAAGGAATGACTGTGGTCTCCTCCCGATGGTAAAGCTGGTGTTGAGTATCTTTCTATCTATCCTCTCACCAGACCCTAATTATTTTTCTCTCTGTACAAAGCAGCCCTTTGTCTCCAGCTTATGTTCAGAGTGATAGAAGTACAGTAAGAAACTACTGAGGGCTGCTTTCCAGGAGAACCAACAAAGTGATGAGAAGGCCACATGTATATTGTTTTCTCTTGCAGTAGGGAAAGTAGAGAGAGGATCATTCAGTTAATTCAGTAGATTCCTTCATTTCCCTGATCTCCATTATTTTATTAACGTATTGCCAATTCCAATTCATGTAGTAAAAATGTTAAAAAATAATTGTTTTTATGCCATCAAAAATTACAGAAAAATTTGATTGGAAATATAACTATATGATTTGAATTCTTGATATTTTCCAACAAAAAACCAGTAGCGATATTTCTCTACGGAGCTATATTTTGTAAAGAGAACATATGGTGATCCAAGGACATTAGGCAAGCCATTAACAAAGGCCTATGAACCACTTTATGAAATATTTTTGAAATGAAAATTAATGAGTAGTCTTTTTCTGAGAGCTCTTTCATAGTTGAATGCAGCTGAATGAGATTCATTTGCAAGGAGAAATTTTATTTATATTGCCTTTTACTTCATTAAGCAAAAAATTGAAAAATAGCTAGCTATAGCTGATGCAAAAGAACACAAAAGCAAAAATTTATATATATCCCATTATAAAATGCATTTGGACGTAGATGATTTGTATGAACTATCTCCAGCAATACTGCCATGTCTACCACCATCAAAACACACCAACAACATTTCCATCAAAACACACAAACATCACTTCCATCAAAACACAAAAGCAACAACAAGAAAATGAATAAAACCCCACATATTTACAAACAGACACAACTTGCAGTAACAGTTTAAAAAACCCATTCATTTTCAAAAGAAAAAAGAAAAGGAATGAAGGAGAAAGAGAGAAAGAAAGAAACTTCAACTATCTACATTGGGATTTGAATTAAGGATATTTCAAAAGCTAATACTTCATTTGCAAAGGCACATATAAATTTCTGTAAATTTTTTTATTATACTTTAAGTTCTGTGGTACATGTGCAGAATGTGCAGGTTTGTTACATAACTGTACATGTGTCATGGTGGTTTGCTGCATCCATCACCCCATCATCTACATTAGGTATTTATCCTAATGTATTAGGTTTCTGTACATTGTCTAATTTTACTGTACTGTTTGCTTTAGCAGAGTTCTTGCACATACAGTATAGGTTTTCTTGCCCAGAGTTTCAACAGATTCCTAAATTTATAGTAAAATTTTCAATATTTTAATAAAGAAATTCCTCCCCAGAATGTAGTCACCCTCATTTTTTATTCCACTTTGGAAAAGTTTTGTAGAGTACTATCTGCTCTTTGAGAGAAAGTTAAGATTTTATGAAGCTCTTAGTCCACTGTTTCCCTTATTTAGGCTACTAATTGAGTTTTAAATTGATTCCCATCTATTACCTACATGAAAATCAAGGATTATTTCCTCCTACTCCTCCCCACTCCTACTCCTCCTCCCCTTCCTCCTCTTCATTTTTTTTTTTTTTTTTTTTGAGACAGAGCCTCACCCTGTTGCCCAGGCTGGAGTGCAGTAGCTCAATCTTGGCTCACTGCACCCTCCACCTCCCAGGTGCAAGCAATTCTCTTGTCTCAGCTTTCTGAGTAGCTGGGATTACAGGCGTGTACCACCACACCCTGCTAATTTTTATATTTTTAGTAGGGGCAGGTTTTCACGATGTTGGTCGGGGTGGTCTCCAACTCCTGATCTCAAGTAATCCACTGGGCTCGGACTGCCAAAGCGCTGGCATTATAGGTGTGACCCCCTGTGCCCGGCCATTTTATTTTCTTTATCCAGTTTGTTTGAACTGCAAAATTTCTAATTTGTCAGAACATATTTTCATTCTACCACTTTTTACACCTTTATTGTAGTCTGGGATCTAAAATTAAATATATTCAGGGTTCACTATTTTCATCTGTCAAGTTTATTTAATAATCCCTAAGTTGGATATACAGATTCTCTTGTGAGTATAGATTTCAAAAAATTATTTTAAGTTTAAAGCTGTGTCTTTATAATCTTGATGCCTGAGAGACATCTTAGCACATATAGTGCTAAAGACACAGTTTTTAAAAAGAAATTTTACCGTTGCCTTATTTTGACTATTGCTGTGAAGCTGTCTCATGACAACCGAATTTTTTTTCCCTTTGTAAGTAACCTGATTTTTTTGCCTGAATGTACAGATCATTTTAAAAAAATATCCTTAAGCGCTAAAAGTTTTTCTAGAGCATATTTAAGAATTACCAAAATGTACTTTTCAACATGTGGCTGAAGATTCTTATTTCTGAAAAATTTTATTCAGTTATAACCTTTATAATTTTTTCTGTTGTGTTTATTGAGTTTTCATTTCTTTCTTCAATGTTACTTACATGCCTCTTATAAAATACTCATTAGAGTCTGTTCTTCCTTAGCTACCTTGCAGCTGATGCTTTCCTGCTGAGGTTGTTTTTCATTTTCTTCTCTTTTCTGACCTTTTTAGATTTCATTTCACATTTTTGTATACTTTTTTGTTTTATTAATTAGAAATATAATTTTTTAATATTTCCAGATAATTTTTTAAAAAGATATTTAAGATAGGTTGTTTTGTTTCATTTTTTGTTTGTTTCTTGCTTTTTTTAATTACTTTTGGAAGGAAGACAATTTTCATCAGTTGAACATTTTTGCTATCTTTTTTCTTTCTATAGATTTGTATAGGTGTTGCCAATGATTTTCTGTTCATTTTGAGGTACTAAGTTTTGCCTAAATGAGCAACCTCTGGTGGGAGGTCAGAGAGAATTTTAGTGTCTTTATAGATTTCTTTTTCATGAACATTGCCTTGTGTAGTTAGTGGTTTAAAAAAAATGTATTTAATGGGAGTATCTTTATTTTTTGATACTATACTTTTTTCTGATATAGCAAATCTGCTCTTGTTTCAGTAGGGCCTTTAATTTCAATCTTTTCATTCTTTATTTTTTTCTTTAGCCATGAAGCCACCAAAGAATTTTTCATACACTTTTAATTTGCCCCAGAAACTGTATTTTCCCAAGATTGTTATATTTAGTCTCACATAATTTCAAGCACCTTCTATTTCACCTGTTCTTATATCTGTGCTCAATATTTCCTTAGACCTATTTTCAGTATCATTATAGGACTCTTATTTGTAGTTCTTATCTATTCTCAGCCACTGCTAGGCCTCCCCCTCTCCTCCTGATGCACAGTCTCAGTCTGTCTTTCTAAGTTGGTTGGGCTACAGAGCCAGAACTGCTGTCACAGGTGGTGTTTATATCCTTTACTGAGGTAATTTTAAGTTTGTTGTATTGTCCGTATTTTAATTATGCTAAAAATGTTTTTTGTGGATAGTTACGCTGCTTATACTCTACATGGTTTTTAGATGTCTGTGTAGATTTGGATAGAGTGGAAGGGAAGGTGTTTGTGAGAAGTGATATTTTAAGATGCTACTTCAAAGAAATGCCAGAAAAGGCCATTCTAGGATTCGATTTAGGAGAAATCCAAGCAACTATAAAAGCAATTACAAATAAACTAAGTGACAATATGCTGAGACTAAAAATAAGCAAAGAGACCAATGTGGTTAAAACGGGAGAAGTAAATGAAGAGTGGTAGGTGATAAAATTTAAGAGCTTGTAGGAGTCTTGTTTTCTATTATATATGGATTTATCTCTTCCAGATATTTCATATAAATAGAAACAGACAACATGAAGCCTTTTGTGGCTGGCTTCTTTCACTTAGCATAATGTTTTCAAAGTTCATCTGCATCATTACATGTATCAGTACATCGTTCCTTTCAATGGCCAAATACTATTCCATTGCCTGTATATACTATGACTTTTTAATGATTCATCAGTTGAAAGACTTGGGGTTGTTTTTATTTATTGGCCATTTTGAATAGTGCTACCATGAGCATTCATGTAAAAGTATTTATTTGCATACCTGTTTTCAATTATTTTGAGTATAAGTTTTTGTTTGAATGTGATAAGTTATTTGGGGGTTTTGAGGAAAATACCCATTTTGAAAAGATCATGCTTGCTGCTGCTGCAGGAATGAAAGCTGAGAAACAGGAAAATAGGAGGTTATTGTAGCAATCTAAGTGAGATATTACAATCATGTGGACTAGGACAGTAGCAGGATTCACAGTGGAAAGTCAGAGAATTTGGTATAAAGTCTGTAGGCAGCACCAGCAGCACTTCTTGAATGAGTGAGAATATACAATAGTTTATCATTCAAGAATAACTCCTAAATTTGTGGACCAAGCATTTTGATAAATGGCCATGTCATTTATTGAGATTAAAAATAAAAAAAATAAAAAACAAGAGAGGAAGAGGTTTATAAAAGAAAGTCAACAGTTCTTATTTTAAAACTGTCTGTTCTGTGTATTCTTGTTAGACTTCCCCATAAGACAGGTGTTGAATAAGTGAATCTGGAGCACAGCAGAAACACTGGTAAATTTACTAATCACTGAAATAGAATCATTTAAGCAGTGAGCGTCCCATAGGCTAGGTCCCTAGGTCATGTGGAAGTCAGAAAGAGATACAATAGATGGGCCTTGAGGTAGACAGAAAAAACAAAAACAAAAACAAACAAACAAACACAAAACCAAAAACTAAAACTAAAATGGGAATCAAAGTGAAAAAAAAACACTTTCATGATTGAGTAATGAACTGCTGGGGTGAAATTCTAATATAATACAAGGACAGAGAACTGGCCATTGAACTTGTCAAAATGAAGATTATTAGCAACCTTGATAAGAACAATTTCAGTAGACTGGAGTGGGCTGACGAGAGAAAACAAGTGAAGGAGTAGAGAATGTGAGTCTAGACAACTCATTTAGGAGTTCTGCTCTGAGGGGGAAAAGATGAGCATTGACAGTCATTAGAGGAGTACATGGTCTTCATTGATATAAAAGTGTTGTGATACAATATAAGAGGTAGTACAGCATTTTTGCCTGCTATTGGGAAGGACGCTGTAGAAAGGAAGAAACTCAGGATTCATGAGTGTGTGCACACATGCTTGAAGGGGGTTAATTGCAGGAAAAGTGTACAGATGGCAGTATGACTTCAAGTACATGAAGACAGTTGAAGCTCTGCCAGAGGTGGCAAATAAAGTTCATAGGCACAGATATAGCTAGGCTGATGGTGTCGATAATGGGAAAAGGAGGCAGGTCTCTACTGATTGCTTGTGTTTTCCAAATAAAATGAAGAACTCTAAGAAACGATAGTCACATTGTTGGGTAGGATTCTGGACCCACTTGAGGATATGGTCATTAGACCATGATCAAATGTAAAGGCAAAAAATGATGTTTTTTTTCTCCACTGTGGAAAGAATACAGGTGCTTCTTGTAATACAGGTACATAATCTTTGATTAGCCACTCCTAAAATGTTATATGTCTAATATTTCAAATCCTGGCAATATTTTGCATATACCACATCTTATGTAATACTACCAGGAGAGTCTTGGGGCAGCACCCCATAATCAAACATATTTCCTTATGTTTCCTTAGCAAAGATGTCAATAGCCACACTATGTATTGTAAACACATGCAAATCCACCCACACTCACAAAAATGAAACAAAACAAAAGCCTTACGGTGTTTTGGTTTGGCTTTCATTTAAAAAATGTCAACAAACTTTTAGTTTTCAGAATCTTTCAAATTCCACAATTGTAAAGTCCCGTGGACACTTAATGTATGGTATTTCCTTGGCTCACTAGTTGCTGAAGATGTTGAAACTCCAAGTACAAAAAGTGTCTGTGATTAAATAAAGTTTTAGAAACACCACATACTAAGTCATTTTCTTAGATACTCCTTATGCACAGTAGCATAAGTATTCTGTAAAGACACAGCTGTTTAAACATTTCTTCAAGGTACCCCCGCCCTAGCACTGCTATTAACATGCCCAGACTAATTTTTCCATAAAGTAGGATTGAAGAGCAAGACAAAGGTTGCTCAAAACAGTGAGGAGGGATAAGAAAAGTAATATCACAAATGTATGTAAATTATTCCCACATAAAATGCTTTCGGTAAATGTTTAGCCATAGCCATGGAATGTGAATACACTTATTCATGTCATATATTTCTCAATTTAGATAGATGTAGACAGAAAAAGATAGAAATCAGTAGGACCATTTGTGTTAGACTGGTATCCAGTTGTAAACTATGTTAAATAAATCAAAATGTTTAAATGACTATGCATCTCTGATTTCATGGCTGAAAACAGTAATTAATCAATTAAACACTTTATAAGTTTAACTCTTCAAAAAATTGTCCTGTAAAATCTGCTCTTTAATTGAGCATAAGTTTACTGAATAAAAATATTAAATAAATAATTCAACTGATTAGCAATTTGTATCTTTTTGGTAGGCTGAATAACTGCAAAGACATTTAAATGCTAACATCTGGGATTTGTGGATATTTTATATGGCAAAAGATACCTTGCCAATGTGATTATGATTCTTGGGATGTTGAGACTATTCAGGTGGATCCAAAATGTAATCACAAGTGTCCTAATAAGAGAGAGGCAGAGAGAGATCTGACAACAGAAAAACAATTACGAGATAAGAAGATGGAAGTAAAAACATGTAGTCATGTGTAAAAGTTGTCACCAAACAAGGAATCCAGGTGACCTCTAGAAGTTAGAAAAGATGAGGAAATGGATTCTTCCCTATAGCCTCCAACAGAAATCAGCCCTGTAGACATAAATGTTGATATTCCAATCTCCAGAAACGTAAGAATATAAGGCACTGTTTTATGTCACAGAGTCTGTGGTAATTTGTTACAGCCATCATAGGAAATAGTCTAATCGTCTTAATTTTATATTGGATCTGTTTATATGAACAAATCAACTCTGACTCTATTTTTTATTTGAGTACTTTCAAGTACCAGGGGAAAAAATAGAAAACAAAGCAGAAAATCACTTTCCGTTCACTTAATTTGATATTTTCTCTTTTGACCAAATTTACTTTTTGCAGATGGGAAAAATTACTTTCTAATTTCCAGGAATTTATGATGCTGAGAAGGTTTAGACATGTAAATATTTAATGTCAACAATAGTTAAAACAAAGAGGGAAAACATGACTAGAATGAAGTCATCAGCCCATCAACTATGTTCTTTTGAGCTACTGTAATTATTAATTACATTATTCGTCTCTGCATTATTAATTTGGCCTACCAAGCATTTTTGTATTATGATAGAACACTATGGTTAATTTTTATTTGGCCAGCTGTAACAAAAATCAAATATTTGATTTGTATATTAAAAATAATTTTTCCAAAAAATGTTAAATTATGAGGTGTCATTTTTCACATATCACAGCAGAACAAAGAAGTATAAAATTATCATAATTTGTATTTATTATTTGCAAGATTGAGGAAAATAGTCACTCTTCTATACTATGCAAATGTACATTGCTAAGACCCTGGGTAAAACAATGTAGCTGTCCCAAGTATATGAAAAGTTAAAACATTCATCTTGTTCTAAAAATTTTACTTCTTAGAATCTAGCCTACAGAATTACTTAGATATCTGCACAAAAAACATGCAAAATTTTTTGTTTACACTTTTTTCAGTTTGAAAAAAATAGAAAAATGTAAAAATGGCCCAAAAATAATCACTCCAGTGTCTATCCTTTATAATTTTGTGATATAGCAAATAAATGTATAAACTCATGAGACAGACATAAGTTTAAAGACAAGGTCTTACATGCACTAGCATACAAAATTGAAAATTTTGCTTAGCTTCTCTGAGTTTTAATTTTCTCCTTAATGAATTGAGACTAGTAATAGTTTATTGAAATGTTGAATGAATTTACTGACCCAGCCCACAGTTGAAAATGGCAGATTCTCTGTAAACATTAGCTTCCCTCTCTTTCCTTTAACCCATGACTATTATCCATTTGGATATTAAATGCTTTGATATAAAATACTATGAATATATCCTAAATACTTTGTATAGTTTTCACAGTACCAGCTAAATACAGGAAAAATTTAATTTTGCTTTTATGCAAATTTAACAAGTAAAACATTCACTATTATGCAAAGCATTTGATATGGTATTTATTCCTGTAAGTACTAAGTTCTAGCAGATACTACAATAGCTTTGATTCCTATGATAATTCATTTTACATATGAATCCAACCTGAATTTTGTTAGCCTTACTGTGGCACGTGGTTCCTCTTTCCTTGTTCTATCACAAGCTTGTATAATCATCACTAATGAAATGGGAGGATGTGTTGAAATGAAGTTTACTATGACTGTATTTCGTAAAAGAAAAAAAGGCAGTTTATATACTTTTATGTTTACCCATAACATTTTCATTTACTTAAACTAAATACATTCTCATGATATGTAAATTTTAATTTGAAATTAAAGTGTATGCTGATAGGGAGGAAAAGCTGTAATCATGGTGTAATATTAAACACATATTTGCTAGCATAACATTATTAAGCCAAAATAATATGTTTTCATCAGGAGCTAGATGTTTAATTACTAGCAAAACCATTTTACTCTAGTATTTTCTAATTTAATGAAATATTGTTAATTATTTTATTTATAAGCTTATTACTTTTCTGCTTCTTTAAAAAATTATTTTATTTTATTTTAGATTCACGGGGTACATTTAGTTTCACGGTTTGTTACATGGGTATATTGTGTAATACTGAGATTTGGACTTCTAGAGAAACCAACACCCAAAGAGTGAACTTAGCATCCAATAGGTAGTTTTTCGAAATCTTTCTCCCACCCACTCTCCCCCGATTTAGAGTTCCCAGTTTCTATTATTTTCATTTTTATGTCCATATATACCCTTAATGGGATATTTAATTGATAAAAAATAAAAACTACTTGACATATTTATTATGGTTTAATAAATTATGAAACATATATAGAAAAATATTATAGGTAAATTGCTATTAAATCTAATTATTAGTTTTTAATATATAAAATCATTAAAAGGTTATTCTGTTGTGCTAGAGAACTATTGACTAAATAATATTTTAATTTTTTTTATGTTACTGTGCTGCTTTGAATCAAAGGATACCTTTATTTGATCATATAGCAGTTAGACTATTTTTATTAAGCTAGAGATTTATTTCTTCTAGTAAAATAAAAGTTCTCCCAGAATGGACAAGAAGGCAACAATAACCAAACAGTTCTAGCAGAATCTTCATCCAATAGCTCAATTCATGGTATTAAATAATTCTCAGCATGTCCTAAATTTATTTTGAAAACCTGAGGTCAGATAGTTTTTAATATAATTCTTATGTGAAGAATTATGTGAAAATCCTGGCTAATAGTATCTTTGGTAACAAAACAACAACAACAACAAAAAGAAAAAAAAAAAAAAAAAAAACAACAACAAAAAAGACCCCTGTTGCTATTCTCACTCATTCATATATCTTTCCCAAGTTGGTAAATTAAATAGTTACAGAGTTTAAATAGAGTTATTAACTCTTCTAACTGAGACCTTTTCAAAAATGAGTATACATTAAGCCTCTGGGCCAATGTAAGTTCCTTTTTTAATCCCTGAGGATACAAAAATATTTTTATTTTTCTCCAATGAGATTGTTACATTTAACTGAAATTCTCGTATACAAATGCAAACAGATTTCCTTTTACCATTCTTTAGAGTTCTCTTTCAGAATACTTGGGAGAATATTATTTGACCAATATAGGACAAACTATTCCTGATGAATAAACTTTGTAGTAGCTGAGAATAATAAAATCCTGTCATATTTAAAATATATCTCTAATGAAAACATAAACTAGTAAAATATTTTTGGAGAGCAACTTGATAGTTTGTATCAGCAATCTAATAAATTTATATTCTTAATCCCAGCAAGTATATATCTTATGGATCTGTCTTGAAAATAAAATAACCATCAATCTATGCTGCAAGCATAGATTTATAACTGATTTTGCATTCCATCTATTGAAGTTGACTGTTTTATAAAAGTACTAATAAAATTATGCCATAACCTGAAAAAATACTAATAAGTAACAATCTGAGATACAGCAACTTTAGAATATATGTTACTCTCACACTAAACTTGATATTCTATAGTATATTTCTATTCATCTTTATCTTTATCAGAGGGTGACCAACTATCCCAGTTTGCCAAGGACTAACAGGTTTTCCAGGAGGTGAGGATCCAGTAAAAACCTGTTAAAAGCAGGGAAGTTCCAGGCAAACTGGGAAAGTTGGTTACTTTACTTTGTAAGCCCCTGACAAATGTTTGATAAATTAATTAATTAATGAAGACAAAGTTCTATGCATGGCTCAATTACAACTATCATACATGTTTTTATTGTACAGAAAAGTACACAAGAATAATGCATGTAAATTTTGACAGTGGCTAGGTTAAGAATTAAGGAAGAATTTCTATTTTCCTACTTTCTATATATGAAAAGTTTTATACGATGAAGTTTCATTTCCTATGGAAAAAAATAGTACATTAAAAACACACTTAAATTTTGAGCAACAGTTTGAGACACCAGTAAAATAAGGACCAGTCAAGAATATTGTCAAAAAGAACATTCTGAAACAAAAGACCTCAAGCTATTTCATAATTTTCTACAAAACATTATTGATCATTATTGATCACCATAGCAGTCTCTGAGTCCAAATATATATGCTTAGAGTTTTTAAATCTAAGCATAGCTCTACCATGAATGATTGCAATTAAAGTTCATATTAGTTAAATAATATTTTAAAAAGATGTTCCTCTTTAACATAAATAAAATGCCATCAAATTTTTGAAAGGTGAGCTTATTGGTTTTTACAAGAAAAAGAAATTATCTCATACATTAATTCTCAATGATTCTATAGGCATGGACCTTTTTGAAAAAAACTGACAAGAGCTATGGATCCTCTTCCCAGAAAAAAAACATATAGATATAACATTCTGTAAATAATTTCACCTTGTTTAAACAATAATACTGAATATATTTGCTATAAACATGCCAAAGAAAATCAGTTTCCTCTCTTTTGAATATAACATCTGATGCATGTGGTACTACACTTCAATTATCTGAAACTGCACAAATTTGGATAACTTTCTTAAAGGCAAGAACTCTGTAGTTCCAACAGCGTCAATTAAATTTCAAAGCAACTTATACTTTAATTTGAAAATCAAGGAAAATATAGAAAGAACGTATTCAGAACTTCTACTTCATTATGATGTAGAGAATATAACTTTCTTTGATGAAGATGGGTGAAAATAGTTCAAAATACATAAACAATACTATAGGCCAATAAAAGATAATCAAGGCAGGATAGTCACTTTAATAATGAAATGCTTTCAAGGTAACATATATTCTAAATAATTGATTTTATTATGAGAAATTAAGAAACGATTTCAATGTTTACCCAGTTTCAATAATTTCAAGGGAGTAAGTACTGGAGTCTTTAGAGTAGAGTATAATCTGTCAGCCCATATATCTACCTAACCATGGGATTGGTTCAGGGGAGTGTATGAATCAAGTTAGTCTAATTATTCCAAAGTATTTGAACTTACGGGAAAATAAAGCCATAGCTTTTAGGAGCCACCAAGAGGTACTCCATAAGAGATGCCTGATATGTGGTTTGGCATATTTTCCTGCAGTTCATGATATGTGAGTAAAAAATACATTTCATTATTTTTTGTTGTTGTTCTTTTAATTTTTTCCATGAGCCACTAAGAGTTAGATTTTCTGATATGTTCCTACATGAAGGGTTTTAAATACTGTGCTAGTATCACACATCTAGTAAGTGACAAAGCTAAAATTTTAATGCAGGAATTCAGACTCTGGACCCTGTAGGATTACTTGAAAATCATCATTTTATAGAAGAAGAAAATGAGAACCAGAGTGATAAAATGGTTTTCTCAGTGTTTCCTAAAACCATTAGGCCTTCACTGCTGTGAGGCCAGACCACTGCCTTTATTTCAGTCAACAGAGACACAATCCATATCTTCTTCAACTTCCCTCAGCTACCTGACGTTAAGAATGTGCTATATAATAAGAATTTCTTTCAAGAAATGGTTTCTTTCCAACACTATCAAAACAAAATAATGTGTCTCCTTGATTTCATTAGTTAACAATTTATAGCTCCAAGGATTGCTATACTAGGGTCTCTGATCTCATGAGGAACACACTCCCCCTCCAGGTTATTTTATCACATAGGGTTATATCTATTGAGAGAGTCTTAGGATCAGAGCTTAGGTTCTTGGAGTTCCTGTATCTTAGACTTCTGACTATATCAAACTTTCAACTCACACATTATGATCAGATATGAACTTCTTTCACTCAAGGATAATGCTTCCTAACACACTAGTTCTTTCACTGCCTTGACTCATAATGATTTTGTTGTGATAGTGCTAAGCCTCTTACTGTATCACATAGAACATCTCAATATTAATAGGCAAGGCACCTGAATGAATATATAAGTATTATTTTAAAGATATAAGATATCAAACATGATAGGGCTCTTTGATAACCATCAAGACAGGAGCAGAGAGCTAAGGTATGATGGATAAACCTCTTTCAAGGCTTTCAGAGTTTTAGCAACATAGTTTGCTTTTAAATAGCCACATTTGTTATGAGATAATCCTCTGGATAAGATAGCTTTCTCATTAACTGTCTATCTGGTAAGAGTGTGAGAGACAGGAGCAGAAAGGGTCAATTGGAGAAGCATAATGCATTTGCTGCCAGCCTGACACTTACAGCAATGCATTTAGACTCTCATATTTGCTACAAGACATTAGGCCTGCTCCAAAGGGTGCCAGAAGTCATAATGACCTCTTGTAAGTACACTATCATTTCAGACCTTGAAAATATCTCAGAGAAAGGTAATTTACTAGATGGAATCAGAGGATCTAAACGAGTTTAAGATTTTCCGGCTCCTAGCTTCTCATTCCCCTTCTCTACCTGTAGAATGAGGGTTTTTAGCACATCAATCTCCAGAAGACACCAAGAATGTACAATGCAATACAAATGTACAGTGTAGTGTAAGGTTGACCTGTTTCCCATGTTACAAACCCAGACACAGATTTGAGGTTTATGTCTTCTGTGTTACTATTTCAGCCATGAGTTAAAGAAACATGCATGCAGACACACATACACACGTGCATGCTTGGGCAAATATATGTATAATATGGTATTATATGACAAAAATAAATAATTGAAAAACATTTTAGTAGCAAACATTGAAATAAGATTAATTTGTTTTGTTTATTTTTAGAGAGAGTCTTGTTTTGCCACAGAATCTGTAGTGCAGTGGCATGATCTCGGCTCGCTGCAACCTCTGCCTCCCAGATTCAAACAATTCTCCTGCCTCAGCCTCCCAAATAGCGGGGATTACAGGCACCCACCACAATGCCCAGATAATTTTTGTATTTCTAGTAGAGACAGGGTTTCACCATATTGGCCAGGCTGGTTTTGAACTCCTGACCTCAAGTGATCTGTACACTTCAACATGCCAAAGTGCTAGGATTACAGGCATGAGCCACCACACGCAGCCAAGATTAATATTTTAATGACATAACTCTATGTTACCATGTTTATAATAGAAAAAAAAACTTTTTAAAATAATGACAGGTGTCCTTACAGTATGTAATAGCAATAATAAGTAGAATAACAAGTATTCCAAGACCAAGAAATCTAAAAGACAGGACAAATGCTTGCATTGTTAATCAAGCCCAGTTACTTTTACATATTGTACCATTATCATAGAAGTCTAAAAGATAGAGAAAATGCTATAATTGTTTATTGTGCCGAGATATTTTGGTATATTGTGGCAATAGTAGAGTTATTTCCAGATGACATAAAATGATATCAAAGTAATTGCCACATATAGTTCAGAAAATCAAAAACTTAATACATTAATACCATTACATTTTTACTTTACAACTTTGTTATTACAATATAAATTTTGGTAGTGTGAAACTGTTACTTATATGAGCCCCTACATTGTTACTTCACTTCAGTTAAAATCACCTCTTTAGCTTTTCAAGATATGTTAAAAATTCCATATCTGTTTTTCCTAAAAACCAGCTCTTGTCACAATGGCATAATTGTTTTGGGTTTCAGATAATAAAAATAATTTTAAAATATATAAAGAATCTAGCACAGTGTGCGCCAATGATCAATGCGCATAAAATTTGAGTTTCTCTGTATTCACCCCATCTTCACAAGACATCACTCAAATTCACAAACATACTTTTAATGACACATATGAAAAGGGAAAATTAGAGAAAGGAGAGAGAGAGAAAAGAAGAGAGATGTATCCACTTGTGAGGAGAAGTGAGCCAACAATCTCTCCTCTAATGATAAACATAAAATTTGTAAACATTGAGAAGGAAGAAATGTCTCTACTCCCTGGAGGAGGGAGGTCTCCAGAACTAAGGGCTGAGATGCTATGCTTTGGATATAATTCTGAAATGGAACTTGTGAGAAAGGCAAAGGCAAACCTTTTATTCCTCCAAGGACAGTTGTGTGTTGGCTGTTTAACAACCAGCATTATTAGAAAAAAAATGTTTGCATAATGTATTGATTTCTGTAGTGTAAATACTCCCACTGTGGCTGGTGATCAATGTAAAGTCACGAAACAGAGTTAGAAGACATGCATGCCTTGCCTGTGTGAGCTGGCTCAAACATACACTGTAGCATAGCCCATTTTCCAGGTTCTCACCACAGGACTTGGGTGCATCCAGGGAATATACCAAAATGTATTTGGGCACTAATGTGAAAGACTGTATGGAAGTCAAATTATCTCTATTTGCAGACGACATGTTGTATATTTAGAAGACCCCATCTTCTCAGCCCAAAATTTCCTTAAACTGATAAGTAACTTCAAAAAAATCTCAGGATACTAAATCAGTGTGCAGAAATCACACCCATTCCTATGTACCAATAAGAGACAAACAGAGCCAATTCAAGAGTGAATTCCTATTCACAATGCTACAAAGAGAATAAAATACCTAGGAATACAACTAACAAAGGATGTAAAGGACCTCTTCAAGGAGAACTACAAACCACTATTCAAGGAAACGAGAGAGGACACAGACAGATGGAAAAACATTCCATGCTCAGGGTTAGGAAGAATCAATAGAGTGAAAATGGCCATACTGGCCAAAGTAATTTATAGATTCAACACTATCCCCATCAAGCTACCAATGATCTTCTTCACAGAACTGGAAAAAAAACCACTTTACACTTCATATAGAACCAAAGGAGAGCCCGCATAGCCAAGACAATCCTAAGCAAAAAGAACAAAGCTGGAGGCATCACTCTGCCTGACTTCAACTATACTACAAGGCTACAGTAGTCAAAGCAGCATGGTACTGGTACCAAAACAGAGACATAGACCAGTGGAATAGAACAGAGGCCTTGGAAGCAACACTACACATCTACAACCGTCCGATCTTTGATAAACCTGACAAAAACAAGCAATGGGAAAAGGATTCCCTGTTTAATAAATGGCATTGGGAAAACTGGCTAGCCATGTGCAGAAAGCAGAAACAGGACCCCTTCCTGACACCTTACACTAAAATTAACTCCAGATGGATTAAAGACTTAAACATAAGATCTAACACCACAAAAACCCTAGAAGAAAACCTAGGCAAAACCATCAAAGACATAGGCATAGGCAAGGATTTCATGACTAAAACACCAAAAGCAATGGCAAAAAAAGCCAAAATAGACAAATGGGATCTAATGAAACTTCAGAGCATCTGTACAGCAAAAGAAAGTTTTGTCCATTCTGTTGGTACAGCAACCAACAGAATGGGAAAAAAAAAATTGCAATCTACCCATCAGACAAAGGGCTAATATCCAGAATCTACAAAGAACTAAAACAGATTTACAAGAAACAAACAAACAAACCCATTCAAAAGTGGGCAAAGGATATAAATAGACACTTCTCAAAAGAAGACATATAAGAGGTCAACAAACATATGAAAAAATGCTTATCATCACTGGTCATTAGAGAAATGCAAATTAAAACCACATTGAGATGTCATCTCATGCAAGTTAGAATGGCGACTATTAAAAAATCTGGAGACAACAGATGCTGGAGAGGATATGGAGAAATAGGAACACTTTTACACTGTTGGTGGGAGTGTAAATTAGTTCAACCATTGTGGAAGACAGTGTGGTGATTCCTCAAGGATCTAGAAATAGAAATTCCATTTGACCCAGCAATCTCATTACTGGGTATATATCCAAAGGATTATAAATAGTTCTATTATAAAGACACATGCACAGGTATGTTCATTGCAGCACTGTTTACAATAGCAAAGACCTGGGACCAACCCAAATACCCATCAATGATAGACTGGACAAGGAAAATGTGGCACATATACACCATGGAATACTACACAGCCATAAAAAAACGATGAGTTTATGTCCTTTGCAGGGACTTGGATGAATCTGGAAACCATCATTCTTAACAAACTTACACAAAAACAGAAAATCAAACACCACAAGTTCTCACTCATAGGCAGGTGCTGAACAAACAAGTGGACACAGGGAGGGGAGCATCACACACTGGGGTCTGTTGGGGGGAGCTAGGGGAGGGACAGCAGGGGGTGGGGAGGGATAATGTGGGGAGAAATGCCAGATATAGATGACGGGGGAATGGAGGCAGCAAACCACCTTGCCATGTAGGTACCTATGCAACAACCCTGCATGATCTGCACATGTACCTCAGAACCTAAAGTACAAAAACAAACAAACAAACACATGAAGAAAAACACAGCCTTTCATCAACTTGAGTTATTAATCAATTTGGAGTCCCAGTTGTATGTGCTATATGTTTTGAACATTAGTTGAGAGCTGGATTTTCTAGTAAAATATAAGGATTAAAAACAATAATAGAGTGGGCACTGTGGCTCATGCGTGTAATCCCAGCACGTTGGGAGGCCAAGGTCAATGGATCACTTGAGGTCAGGAGTTCAAAACCAGCCTGGCCAACATGCTGAAACCCAATCACTAGTAAAAATACAAAAAATTCCAGCTTCTTGGGAGGCTGAGGAAGGAGAATCGCTTGAAGCCAGAAGGTGGAGGTTGCAGTGAGCTGAGATCACAGTGTTGCAATCCAGCCTGGGTAACAAGAACGAAACTCCGTCTCAAAAACAAAAAAAAACGAGAAAATTTCAAATGCGAAACTTGTTACATTATTCTAAGGGTTTGTTGTCTGATATTAAGATCACTGAATTTATAAAACAAACAAATTGGAATTTAATATTTTAAACCTATTTATGTAGCCCTACATGTTTTGTGCGTCATCTGTTTCAGTCTGCTTTTTTTCATTTCTCTGTGCATCTCCTATAATTTATTTATTTAAATGCAGTTCTGGATGGGTTTCTATGTCCTTCAAACTGCAAAGGCCATGTCTTCAAATATCTGCAACTTTTAAAGACAATCTCATTGTATCCTCAGACACAGGATAAAGGGATTTGGAAAAGAACAGAGGTTTCCTTCTACTGGCCCCCAAAATTACATGCTGACTAGACAAGCAAATCAGTTCTAATCAGATTTTACAATTTAAAGATCTTTACTGGAAAATCTTGGGAAGAAGCATACAAGAAAACATAAATTTATGTCATATTTAAATTATAGTCACTCTGTAAGATCACAAGTTCTTGTACGTTATAAACTGCTTTATATCTAGGACCCTGCACAAAAGTCTACCTAACTCATAATATTCAACAAATAGTGTTGAGTAAGTATGTTAATTCAATGCTCTGTAGTCTTTGGGGTTGTCCAAATCTCACAGAATAATCTCACAGTGACCTGAGATCTATGTGGAAACAATGAGTCAATCATTTTCTTAAATGCCTAACCGTCCTCTCCAAACTGCCTACGTAAAGAACACAATATCATAACTACATTGAAGTGAAAGATATTGAAAGAGAAATATGGGACAGGAAATGGGGATGAATTTTAACATTAATTTATTTTGAGTAAAAAGAAATATAGCCAGAACTCCACAATACTGAAAATTGTTGTATTCCCTTTTATTCAATAGTTTTATAATAGAAATATTATAACCATAAATAAGTTCATATTTGATAAGAAAGAGAGACAAGGTAAGTAGGGACACGGACACACAAAGTTCACAAATGTAAGACAAGAGAACACTCTAAATTTACTCAGAAAGTAACTGCATTCAACAGAAGGGTTTTTTTTTTTAATGCTACTATTATTTTCAGTACTTATGATACTTTGTTTTTCAGGAACAGCCAAATGGATTTTATACCAATCATCTTGGGCAATTGTTTTATCATTGTAAATGCAAACTCAAGTAGAAACAAAAAGAAGGAAAATATTACCCACTCTCAAGTAAGGTAGCGAATCTCTTGCAAGGCCATCTGTTCCAAGCTCAAAGCACTGTAATTCAATGGCTACACAAATGTTGCATTTAATTTTTCAACCTGAGCATATTGATTATTTTATCTAATATGCTGCAGAGTGAAGCCAGTAAACCTCACTCTGAAAGTAGCTGCAATGGAAAGTGACAAGAGTTTTATTACTGCTAGAAGGTACTAGCAGAGCTCTGGGAAAAATTACAGATTTCCAACGCAAAAAGGTCATAAAAATTTATGAGACACAACAAAGAGGAGAAAAGGCAGACAGCAGCAGCAAAGGTGACAAATTCTGAAAGGGATCTCAAATATAAGTTTAATAATGTTCAAGTCTGTGACATTTCATTATTATCTACTGGTAAATATAGGGGAGAGGCAGAAAGCATTTATTGCTCACCGTACTACAAAAATCCATTATTTTATAGGTAAAATCAAAGGCAGTGATGTGTAAGCATGTTTGATCCAAGATTAAATGGAAATTCTCACAAATAAAGATGAGTTTTGCTAATGTGCACTAATTATTCCTTATTATATAGAAGTCGCAATATGAAATTGTAAAATGTAATACTGAAAATGAGTGAAAATGGAAAAGATACATTGCATTTTATAAAGATAATACCCCAAAGAAAATAAAAACCTCAGTTAATACTTTAAAACTATAAAACTATACTATCAGTGCTTAGCTATTATATAAAATAATTAAACACATTTGAGACCCAAAGGGTCATAGGATTGTTGCATTATTTGTGTACCTAGAAATGATGAGGAGGTATGGTAAATATATCTGAAGTTGCCATGAAACAATAGTTACCATCAATTCTCAGAGACATCACTAGAATGCCCCTCTCTGACCCAAATTTTGTAGTTAATCATTGAACTATTCACAACAGTGGTTTGAAAAGGTCCCATATTTACCTTATGAGAATGGCTTATCCCCTGAGATAAACAATGAAAATGTAACGCTACATGATCTTACAGGTAACCCAGTTCTTTAAGTTAGTTTGCCTTCTTCTACCTGATGCAACTTTTTACAGAAAAGGAGTCATCATTACTGGGTATCCCCATGGACTTTCCTTAAATCTTACAAAGGTGTAGGGCTAGAAGACACTGCAATTTACCTTTGTCAATGTACCTCCTATTCCCCTCACATATGTTGATATAAAGTATTGGAAAATACATTTTTGTATTTAAAAAAAAACCTAAATATATCAGTCCTGTGATAATTTGAACTGAAAGAAGAAAAAAAAATGAAGTCCAATACTATTAATGTGGTAATGTGTTTTGTTTGTTTTTAAGAGTAAATTTCAAAATGTCATTTGGATTCAATTCCTAACTTTTGTGTATCTGTACTTGGGCCTAAATTACTTGCAGGTGCAGCTCTCACTCTCCTGATACATTTTAGTTGTTTCAAATTTAGTTTTTATTCATTAATTTTCTACAACCATTGGCCAGCTATAAAATCCATTTTAATAAACTCATATCTACAAATGTGTAACAGGTCTCAGAAAAGCATTTCCCTTGCTTTTTAATTGTTGCCTATCCTATATTTAGCAACATTCTTTAATTTTGTTTACTGCTTATAAAATTATAAATTTTGTTTACTGAGACAATCCACATTCTATTTACCCTTTGGGTAGTTAAATAGCATTAGTAATTTTCATGGAGATAGTTTATTAAATTCCATGGTGTGTCCTTTGTAAGATAATGATATCTAATTTACACCATATTTATTCCACTTCATGATTTCACACTCATTGTCAGTTTGATAGCTTACTATGTTTTACTCTGAGATTCAAAATCAAAAACTACAGTAATTTTTTGGCCTACTTTTATTTTTTGCCAAGAGTGTCCTGATAGTCTGTATATGTCCTTTATAAATCCCTTTTATTGAATCTTTAGTCACGAGTATTGCAAATCATGATTATTAGAGCCCTGCAAAATTCTGGGCTTTAAAATTTAAACAAAGTCATGGTTTTACACCAATTCTTTGTGTGACTTGGGTTAATGCTTAATGTTCATGAGTCTCAGGTAATTTTAATACATAAAAATAATAAAACAGTAATACTCTTTGCAAAGTCATCATCCGTAATGCAGAAAATATGTAAAGAGTTCAGGTAATTCCTGGCATACTGAGCTGACATTCAATATGGCTACCATTACCATCATTATTACCCACTTTTAATAATACTAGTTTTATTACAGTACTTTAATAACACAATACTATAGTATTTGTGCTAGAATAATTTGAACTAAAGTATATTCAGACTTGTCTCTTTGAGAGCTATCACTCTTATGTTTTTACTTTTCTAGAGAACAATGTAAATCATGTTTGTATGTTTTCATTAGTTAACATCAATTCCTTTTCTAGGGTTGTAATCCTTTCATTTAGGTCTGTGTGTGTGTAAAAGTATTGGAGTTCATTTTTTTCCTTCTATCAAATTATCATGATTTGGGGTGTAATATTTGCAATGTGAATATACTCATATTTAGCATGTACTAACACATTAAAAATACACAGAAAATGGGCCAGGTGTAGCGGCTCATGCCTGTAATCCCAGCACTTTGGGAATCTGAGGCGGGCAGATCACCTGAGGTCAGGAGTTTGAGAGCAGTCTGGCCAACATGGCAAACCCTTCTCCCTCGGTCTCTACTGTAAATACAAAAATTAGTCAGGTGCGGTGGTGTGTGCCTATTATCTCAGCTACTCCAGAGGCTGAGACAGGAGAATCACCTGGATCCAGAAAATTGCTTGAACCCAGGTTGCAGTGAGCCAAGACTGCTCCAGCCTGGGTGACAGAGCAAGACTCCATCTCAAAAAAAAGTTATACACACACACACACACACACACTCACACACACACAGAGAAAATGTTCTTAAGATAAATTCTACACTTTTTTTTCTATACACCAACATAAAGGTTACTTTAAAAAATTAAAGAACTTAGCCTATTTCCACTTCCAAGTGTTTCCTAAGAAATATCTTTATTTTGTTTGATTACTGTGAAAGGATTTTCCAAAGCCAGGGAAGTGCTATGTCCTTTTATTTAACAAGAAGATTTCAGTAAATTCCTCCCATCTAGGTTTTTCTTTCAATTCCTGATGCCTGCATCTTAATAAAGTAAAAATTTTAAATAAATGCTGTTAGAATCTTACAATATTTTTGTATGTTTTTTGTTTCTTTCATATCGATGTTTTTGTCCTAGCTCAATTTTCAAAGCATTCAGTAAAGAGATGTAGCACCTGAAAGTCATAAGTATATGTCACCCAGATAAATTATGATGAATTGCGTGAAAGATTTTGGCTCAAAAGTTATCAGTTAATATTATGGTACTTTAGTGCAGCAGATGCATATATTGGTGTGTAATTTCTTTGGGGTCATAAAATTTTACCTTTTATTAAAATTAGCTCTGTCGTGATATTAAAAATTTCAGACCAGAGCAGCTGTGTTGATAATTAGTAAAATGACATTAAATAATTATACGTTAACTTATACTGCTTAAAAGCCATTGTACCTTTTTTATTGAGATGCAAACCTTGAGAAAATCTAACATATACGTTAAGCCATCTCAGTGAAGTTGTCACTATCTCATTCATAAAAGCTGCATTAATTTCATGCCCCTCTCATCCTGTTTTGTGGAATATTTTGCATGTATATGTATACATAGACATACATATATACACCATATAAACATGAACACACATATAAAATAGCTATGGGATTTTTATATATACCTAAAGATCGTTGTTTATATGTTTACAAATTGAAGTCGACTTAAATGTTATGTTACCAATATTCAAGGAAACACAGAATACCTTGATACTAATTGTGAGGCTATTTCTCTTCATGTATCAGTTATGCTATTTTCTCTTTAGAGTTTACAGTTCCCAAATAGAGTGAATAACACACTGCATGTTTTCTTGTGGCAGTTTGTTTATTCCACAATTATGCTATTTATCACATTACTGTTAGAATTTATCCATCTATTTTTCTATATTCTTCCAGGGATTTTGATTACATCTAGGATAGGGACTATAACTTAAGTCATTACATAAAACCATGACCAATATTTCTGGTGTCTATAAATTGGGTAATCCAGTTAAAATGTAATAAATACCATGATGAGCAGCAGCTTGTAGGATTGTTCCCAATGATCTCTAATTCATGGTTGTGCAATCCTAGCTCTTCAAGTGAAAACTGGATCTAGTAACTTGCTTCTAATGGATAAAATATGGCAGAAATAAAGGATGCCACTTCCAAGATTAGATTACAAGAAGACTTTGGCTTTTGTCTTGCTTTCCCTTTGTTGCTGTCTGACTTGCCCACACTCAAGGAAGTAAGTTGCTATGTAGTGAACTGCCTGAGAGAGTGATTTACACTGGTTTTCAGCCACTCAGCAGCAGAGAACTGAAGCTTAAGTCTGACAGTCCACGAAGAACAAAACCCTGCCCATCACCTGAATGAGCTTAGAGTTGATGCTTTCCCAGTTGAGCATTGAGTTGACGGGAGCCCTCACTGATAACTTGATTATAGCTTTTGTAATTAACCCTGAGCCAGAGGCACCCAGCTGAGCCCTTCCTGGATATTTTAATTCACAAAAAATATATTTGTGGTTTTAAGTTGCTGAGTTTTGGAATACTGTGTGACATAGTTATAGACAACCAATATGAATAGTTATTGAATAAATAAATTGAATATATGAATAAATGAATTGATCAATTTATGTAAATTTTAAGTCTGTAACACAATATGCACTGAAGAAAAAATGTCATCACCAAAATCCCTCAAACATCCCATGAGGAAACACAAAACATAACATCTATGTGATATTAGCAGATATCGAATTAAATATTGCCTATAACTTCCATTCTCAGTACCATGTAGTATTTATATTTTAACAGTTATAATTAAAGAGAGTTCACATTTGCCAAGTTTTCCAAGTATATTTTTTGTTTTAATCTTCTAAAAAAAGACAATGTCTAAGTCTAAATTCAATCATTAATAAAATATTTCTAAAACCACATCATCTCATTAGAAGTAAAAGTTATAATTACTCTTTCTCGCATCTAGGATTTGTTATAATAATAATAGTTGTTGGAACAAGGCAATCTCACTGTTTTGACGATTTCACTGAGTGTACACCACTAAGGCTGCACTACAATTTCTCGGTGAAGCCATTATATGAAGAGTACCCTTCTGTCTTGTACTGTGGCTATCAACATTGCCTGTACCTTGTTTTTTTTGGTGGGGAAGGAGGGACAGAGTCTCACTCTGTTGCCCAGGATAGAGTGCAGTGGTGCAATCGTGGCTCACTGCAACCTCCATCTCCTGGATTCAAGTGATTCTGCTGCCTCAGCCTCCCAAATAGCTAAGACTATAGACATGCCACCATACCCAGCTAGTTTTTGTATTTTTAGTAGAGATGGGGTTTCACTGTGTTAGCCAGGATGGTCTTGATCTCCTGACCCTGTGATCTGCCCACCTCAGCCTCCCAAAGTCCTGAGATTACAGGCATGAACCACTGTGCCCGGCCACTTGTACCTCCTTTAATAGTGAGGAAGTTCAAAACTTAGTTCCATTTCCCATTACTAAAAAAATTTCATCAGTCCCAATATTTTAGAGATTCAGATTTCTTATTTGTAAATTTAGTATAAGAATAACTTCCTTTCTGAATCAGGAGAGCTGGCACAAAATCAGTGCTTGATAAATGACAATTAATGTAAATCAGTTATAAATAGCCACCATAATCTTTTCACAGGTTCTATCCTTTGTTAATAACCTATTTTGAAATTTCACACATAAAACTCTGTTCAAGGGTATATATTATTTTCCTATTAACTCTTGGAAGATTTCAGGTTTAAGGCTTTTTGGGGACAAAAATAAGAAGGAAAGAAAGACCCTATGCCACTCAGAGTTTCTGTCAACTCACCAAGTTGCTCAAATTTTCTAAGAGCTCTCAACTATGTTAACGAATGAATCTCTGTGGACAAGGACTTTGTCTTTATATTATCTTCAGAACATAAAACTTAAAAAATATAAATTATTTTATTGTTAAACAGTATTTATAATATTTAGTCCTCTTCTGTTACTGCCTTTTTAAAAAGTTTGTATTTTGAAATAATTTTAGACTTACAGAAAAGTTGCAAATGTAGCACACGGTTCACATATATCCCTTAGCCAGCGTTCCTTTATATTCTTCCTTAGCACAATCATGGAAACCGGAAAATTAACATTGCTACACTATTCACCAGTAGTGTGCTACCAAGATAGTTTTCTTTGGTTGGGAGGAGGTAGCCCTGATTTTTAGTATTTGCCAATTTCCTTGTTATCCTGTGTCTACCATGACCAACACAAACTTACTGAAAACTAAGTTGGAAGAAACTGCACAGAATCAGTTTGTGCTAGTAAAAGCCAGTGTTAGCTTACTGATTCTATTAGCTAAACTAAAGAGTATTTGAATTTCACCAGCTTTTCACCAGACATCCTTTTCTGTTCTAAGATCTGACATCCCACACTATGTTGGGTCTCTGGAATCTCCTCCAATATTCAACTTTTCTTCCTTATTTTTTTTCTCAACCTTGAAATTGTAATGAGTAGTAGTCAGCTAGCTATTTTGTTGAATCTTTTTCAATATTAGTTTTAAAATTAAATTTGGATGATATAGTTTGAATAATACTATCACATAAATACATAATTTTTTTTTCTTCTCAGTGAATCATGGGAGTACATGATATCAGCAAGTCTTATTATTGATTGTATTAACCTTGACTAACTATGTTTGATAGTTTTTCTTTACTGTAACACTCTGATTCTTCTCTTTGTATTAGACACTTATATGAAGGGGAAGTTTTTGAGACTATACCAATAGGCTGATATTTTATTTCTCTTCAAATGTTTGCTCACTGATTTCAGAATCCAATGGTAGTTCTTACCTGTAACAATTATTACAGTGGTTTTTACCAAATGATATTTTACTTTTATAATTTATTATACTTCAGTTAATACCCTTTAAGATGGAAAACCCCTATAGTTAGATAAAATAAGTAGAAATAAGTCAAGGCTTTATTTGTCTCCTCGTTAAACTCAAACTTCCAATTATTCTCTACTGCAAAGGCACACTGAGAGAAGGGTAGAAAAGCTTTAATGCTAGAACTATGTATACGTTTACTTAGGTCAATGCTAAGAGGGTTCTTTGGTCTTGTGAGCTAATAGAAAACAAAGATGAACTTGAAGAAAGAAGAATGATTTGTAATTGAATAGAGACTGGGATCTTGTGCCGATAACATGTAACTTTGGACGAAGTATATAACCTCTTTGGCTCTCAGTGTTTTTTATTGACAAAATTAAAAACTTCAGTTAAATCATCTGTAATATCTCTTCTTATTCAAATAAAGTATAGCTATAAATATTTTTCACGATGAACCAAAATTTACTTTCACTATTAGCCAGTTTAAATGATACATAAAAAAAACTGTCATCCTTCCATTCTTCTCATATGTAATGTCTCATTTTTTTTCTGAACTACTGAAAACTCATGCTGTTCCTCTACTACATTTTTCCTCTACCACCATAGAGTTACATCACTCTTTGAACATAAACAGAAAGTGCAGAAAGCCTGTCACTAACACAACCTCCTCAAAGATTTTGAATTATTACCTCAGAAGAGTGAAAGCTGGGATAGCTCATATCATTGTAGAAAGAAATTTTACCTGTCCACATATAATTATTTTGTGATATAGCTTGTTTACTCTGTTGGGAAAAGACTGGCCTGTAGTTCTTTGTGTCTTGGACATAGCACAGTTGCTCCATCTTTAGCAGTACAGCTAATATTCATTTGGATGCCATGCATGGATACATCTATTATCTTACTTGGTTTACATCATAAATCCCCGAGTAGAAATGACCATTTTCCTCATTTCTGAGTAAGGAATCCACGAGCAAGGGAAGTGAATAGTTTTCCCAAGGAAACATGGCTAATGAGTTGCATTGCTGAGATTCAAATATTGGTGTGTCTAAATGCTTAAACATTATAATCACATAGTATCTACAGAGCTAAAGTCACAATGAAGTTTTAAACTACTTGAATAGAAATAATTTCTCTGATTAACCCCTATATCTCATTGTGCAGAGAAGTATAAAGTAGACACTCAACACATATACTTTTCACTTCTTCTTTACTTATTTGCTGAATCCTAAAATAGGACTTTATGAGACTCTTCACTGAAAATATTTTACCTGTTATTAATGCAAATAATATTCTTCCTAGAGTTTCTCACTTTCAGATGTATCAAATTCCATCTTGATATTGGCATGGATTATAAATATAGTCCATCCTTCTTCAGATACCTTTTCCTTGAGGATAATAAATTTGAAATTTGGGGCTTAGATATGGCATTTAATCTATAGTCCATCAACACTGATCACTGCAAACCAGATTCAGGGAAGTGATCCATGTCCCCAAGCAAATATAAAAATCAATTTTATCTGTTCCACTAATACATGCCTTGGCTGTGCTACATTTTTACTTTTCTTTCATTTTCTTGAAAACCGCTCATAAGTTATATGCATGAGGATGTAGTAATTAAGCAGATGGTGAACTGAAAGCTGCTTTAATGAAAATGTATTATAGATGCTTTCCTCCTCAGATGTAGAAACTATCACATATATAATCTATGGCAATATTCAGTCAGCTTCTATAATTGATATATAACTTCAATAGGAAGTTCAAACTCTGAAAGATAACTTGTGGTTGAGTGAAGACATCTGACTCAATCATAAGTAGAATACTTCTCAAATTTGTGGGAATGTTACAGTCCACATTTGGGTATTGAAAAAAGTGTAATATCTTAACCACTTTAGGGGACAAAATCATCAAAAATGTTATTTCCATTCATTCTGAAAATAAAAAATTATTCAATATTTTTTGTCATGCTTTCAGGAGAGGAAAGGAGAGAGAAGAATGTTGACTATATATCAAAAAGACCATATAAATATTTTAACCCTTATTTCGGATTAAATTATTCCTTTTTATTCACAAGGCTAAAATTAATTAGAAATTATGAAAATTCCATAAATAAGCATATACCATATGTTTATAAAAGACTATTTGATAATTCAAAGACAAAAATATTAATGAGATATGCCAAATAATATAAACACATCATGAGATTACTGCTATGGTTTGAATATTTCCCCTTCAAAATTCAGGTATTGCTAATGTGATAACATTAGGAGGTGGGGCCATTAACAGGTGAATAGATCATGAGGGCTCCTTCCTTGTGAATGGGATTTGGTACCCTTACAAAGGAACTTAACCATGGAATTGGCTCCTGCATGCCCTTTCACCTTCGGCCATGTGATGATGCAGTAAAAAGGTCCTCGCCAGGTGCTGGTGCTTTGCTCTTGGACTTTCCAACCACCAGAAATGTAGGAAATAAATTTCTGTTCATGATAAATTGCCCAGCCTCTGGCATTATGCTATGTACCGATATTGTTGTATTTTGTGTCCCAAATCACTTTATTTAATTGATATACTTTTCTTTATCCACTCCCAGATAAGAATCTTCCTAAAACTGCCATTAGTTTTCACATGAGGGAGATTTTCCTTCCTATCTCTGATTGACAGTAGATGTGTTTCTTCCTATTATCAAAGATGACCCAGTGTGACACACTCCATAGTCTCTTTTTTGGCATTGACAATAATACATGCTTCCTCTCTGCTTGGAGGTCTTCAGAAGAGAATGTACACTATAACTTTTGTATCCCCTGAAGGTTAATGATCCCTGATAATGAGTCTTAATGAGTGTTTGTTAAATTAAAAATATTAGGAATTATTTCATAAAATAATTTGCAACTTTTAATATGTGGCTCTGCTTCATATCTATTATTATTTTATTTCTCTCCTTATTTCTTTACACAACATTTTAGGCAAAGAACTATGAAAAAGCAGACTTTTCAATAAGTGGAATCTGAATGCCCATAGAGGCAATGTGGGGAATCAAATGAGTAAAGAATATATGAGAGGAGGCAAAAGACTATTGCAAAAATCCAGGTGAAAGATGATGAGAAAATGAACTAAGGCATTGAGGGTGAAGATGAAAAGGGGAGAGCTGAAGAGTCAGAATTGGGATGTGTAATCCAGATCAGATGTGTACATTGATAAAATGGGAAGTGCGAAGAATTATCCTGATGATATTAGCACTTATGTAGGTTATCCAATTGAATGGGAGTAATTTTTTAATCACTCAAATAATACTAGGTCATTGCTAGAATGACATTTTCATAAATTAATCTGAACTCATCTAAACTTTTTCAATCTGAAACCATTATAAGAAATGTATTTGTAATATTCATTAAACTACATTTATTCAACTGGTAATATTATATACTTTGCAATATCACATGTTTTTCACAAATATCAAGAGCTGATGTTACTGCAGACAAATCTAAATTTGACACTATTTAGTGTGGGAATTAGCCACATCCCTTTTTTCTTCCTCTCATTTTGACCATTTCACAGTTCATTATCACATCTAACAGAGACAAAGTTGGGTAGGGGAGTAAAAATGAGACTCCTATTTATCACATAAAGGTGTTGATTCCTGAGTCACCTTTTTTTTTTTTTCCTTTTTAATGAGTACTTTAGACTGTGAAAATACTTTTCTGTAAAACTGAAATAAACTAAATTTTCCATATGTCAGCACAGTTTGTGCTGGGCAAACTTAGCAACGTTTACTTCCACACTGCACAATTTAAAATCATTTACAGTCGTTGATCTGCATAGATGTGAGTTTTTCCAGCTTAACAAAAAATTCCCATGGAAATAATTTTTTAAAAGTTATTCATTTTGTTATTAGTCTCTGTATTGTATTGATTAGCTGTGTTTTTAGAGACTGCATCTCAATATTTTCCTGAATTATTAAGATCCTATCTCTCCAGAATTGTTTGGAATCATCAAATGCATTTATATACTAAATATAAGCAACAGTAATTATTCCCAGAAATCCAGCTTCAACTCACTGTATGTGATTTGTTGGTGATGCGGGCACCGAGAAATTGCATTAACTTTTAATCCATAAAGATACAATATAAAGAGATGAAGGCCTTGGGAATGAGGGTTAGCTGCAGACATAATCTCTCTGCCCTTGATTAAAACTTTTGAACTATTGATTCTTTCCACATTTACAAGTGTAGACATGGAATATATCTAATAATAATTACAAGAATTACTCAAGTGTACAATTACTTTTACTGCTACAACTAGATAATGATCAATAATACATAGGCATTAACTGCTACATATAAGGAATAGAGTGGTTATTGTCATAAAGTGTTTACTTCAGTGACTTTAGCAGTGATTTTAATGTTTTATGAAAAATGAGCTAATTAATTAATATTCTATTTGGACTGTCAATATCTTAAGACGTGTGCATATGCACACATGCACACAGCAAAATTTCCTGCTGAATTATACCTACATACTTGAAGTATTTAAAAATGACACCAAAGATAAAGAAATACTGAAGCATTGGTAATGGGCCAATAATCAACATTGAAATGAGACAGAAGTAAATGACACTTTTGTTTCAGTTACCTGTCTTTGGGTAGGACAGATAGGTAACTTGACTTCTTTGAAATTCAGCTTTAATACAAGAATGAAGATATGACTATCCTTGAGACTTGCCATGGAAAGTAAGTGAAACAATGTGGGAACGGTGTTTTGTTTGTGTGACCATGATACCAACTGGGTAAATACCTACATATTTTTGGGATACTTTGCTTCATTTTTAAACAGCATATTATTTGTTTTTCCTCAATAATGCTTTGAATATATTATGTTTGAAATGAGTTTCAACTCTTTCTGCATTGCATGTAGGTCAAATAATTCTGTTTTTGTATCATTGATGTAATATATACGAAGATTAATATTTTATTTTTCTACGAGTTTGACATTTGCACTTTTGTATTTTGAAAACTAAAACAAACAATAAAAATTATGACTGCTAAAACTTAGTTCTGACTACTACAGAGACTAATTGATAAATGACAATCTCTATTGTATAACAACAAATATATAAGGAGTGAATATTCTAGGACATGTGTTTATAACTTTTTTCATTGCTTTTAATATAACTCAATTTGAATAAAGAGAATTTTCTAAATTCTGCTTCCATTGCCTAAGTACTACACCATATTAAATAGTAAAATGTGATCTACATGATGTAGATATATCACAATTATCTTTGATTATTTTTAAGGTACAATATTGCACAAATAGATTAAGTAGAAATTTTAAATTGTCATAACATTTTTTTCTGAACCTCAAGTACAAATATGTAGATGACATGACTATGTTTACATAAATTTAATATTTTTAAAAAGGAACTCTACTCTTCCAACCCTATCTAAACAAATCAAGAGTCTACAAAACTAATAAATAACATGCAAAGGTAAAATAGTCAAACATTGGGTTCTCGTAGTTATTATAACATATATATATAATTACTATGCCCCTGCAAAATCATATTTATATTAAAGTCCACATATTATTATTAAGGCAAATATTAGCATGGGAGTAACATAGCCTGGAAAAAATCACAACCCAGCAAATAAAAACAGACTCCTAGTAAACTCTTTTAAATTACACTGTAGTGATAATGCAGATTAATTCAAAAAATGAGATGTTGCCTGCTAAAATTCCTGCTGACCACTCTAAGTATTGTACAAGAGACTAAATTTCTCAGGCATTCTGGCAATGGCTTTTTTATAAGTGCCAGCTGAGCTAAATTTTCTAAATGCAAATCTCTCTAGGTAAAAAATGCAGAAGCAATGTGAGCTGGCTTTTGCTTGCACTAATTCCAAAGTATGGCATATGAACTCTTGTAGTGGAAAATACAGAACTATGGCTTGCAAGCTGGGTTCACACTTGATATTAACCTTTCTGTGCATCACTGCAGGGTTTGCAGTTTTTAGATTTCAGTCTGAATTACATCGGAAATGAGGTTGGATATGTCATTATTCAATGGCAAAATCACACCTTGCTCTTTGGAGACAGCAACAATATATACAGCAGCATTTTTCAAATTTCAGCATGCATACAAATTATGTGGGGACCTTCTTAAAAAACAGAATTTTATTCATGGGCCCAGAAAATGGCCTGAGAGTCTACTTGTCTACCAATATACTAAGTGATACTTAAGCCATCATATAAGGTCCTTGCTCTGTATATCAAAAGTATAGAACAGTACTATCCAAGTACTATTTATTATAATTATAATAAGTTATAAAGGGAGCTTTTATAAAAAGTTATAAATCATATAACTTTTATGATTTATAAAAGTTATAAATCATATTAAATTAAATTTTCTAGTATCCACATTAAACAAATTTTAGAAGTTGCAATTAATTTTAGTAATTAATTGTTAAACAAATGTATCCAAAATATTACCTTTTTGGCATATAATAAATATTCAGTTAATAATGGCATATTTTAGTTTTTTTTGTAGAGAATACTTTCAAATCTGGAGTATTTTGTACAATAACCCATCACAATTTGTACTAGCCACATTTCCAGTGACCAAAAGCTATGTGTACCTAGTGATTATAATGTTGGACAGCACAAGTATAATTTATTTTTATTTTTATTTTTAGAGATAAGGTCTCTCTCAGCCACCGGGGCTAAAGTACAGTCGTGCAATTATAGGTCTGCAGTCTCAAACTCCTGGACTCAGTGATCCTCCGACCTCAGCCTCCCAAGTAGCTGGGACTATAGATAACCCACCACCATGTCTGACTAATTTTTCATTTGTAGAGACAGGCTCTCACTATATTGCAGCCAACTGGTCTCCAACTCCTGGACCCAAGTTATCCTCCTACCTTAGCCTCCCAAAGTGCTGGGATTACAGGCATGAGTAACTGTACACAGCCTTAGGTATAATTTACATGATTTAGAAATAAACAAAATAATATTTTACTGATGAAACTGTGAATCGTGCTCTATCTAAATTTCTCCTTTATTTTTCATCTGTTTAAGTGTAGCTCTAAACTAATAGAATCCATAATTTTGTTATACCTGCTAAGGAAACAAGCCAGAGGAACCCCTGAGACCTAAGATCAGGCCATTAGAGGTCTTGAAATGGGATAACCTGAGAGAAGAAATAAAGTAAGAATAAAAGCAACAGCAGCACAAATGGAAATAAGTTTCTTGATCAAATATTACTTGAGAGTCTGCTATGTTCTAGATGCAGCACTGAAGGTGAGACTACAATAATGAACAAGAATAATGCACTTCCTCTTTTTTTTTTTGAAAAGAATAATATATTTGGGGATACCAGTGATTTTTTGTTACATGGATAAGTTATTTAGTGGTAATTTCTGAGATTTTAGTGCACCTATTACCCGAGCATGTACTCTGTATCCAATATATAGCATTGTTTTTCCTCAGTCCCCTCTCAGTCATCCCCCAAAGGCCCCAGAGCCCATTATATCATTCTTACACTTTGCATTATTGTAGCTTAGCTCCTACTTATAAGTGAAAACATAGGATGCTTTGTTTTCCATTCCTGAGTTACTTCACTCAGGATAATGGCCTCCAGCTCCACCCAAGTTGCTGTAAAAGACATTATTTCATTTCTTTTTATGGTTGAGTAGAATTCCATGATGTATATGTACCATGTTCTCTTTTTCCTTTTTCTTTTATAGATATATATAATATATATTTTTTTCTTTTTCTTATATATATATAATATATATATATTATTGAACTTTAGGTTCTGGGGTACATGTGCAGAACATGCAGGATTGTTGCATAGGTACATACATGGCAATTTGGTTTGCTGCCTCCATCCCCCCTTTACCTATATCTGGCATTTCTCTCCATGTTATCCCTCTCTAACACCTTATCCCGCTCTGTCCCTCCCATAGTCCACCCTAACAGACCCCAGTGTGTGATGCTCCCTGTGTCCATGTGTTCTCATTGTTTAACACCCATCTACCAGTGAAAACATGCACTGTTTGATTTTCTGTCCTTCTTATAAAGGTTCTTAAAGAAAATGAACAGGAATAAAAGGATTAGAGTTAGAAATCAAATTGTGGTAAAATGTTTCAGTTAATAATTATTTAATAATTGTTTTAGGACAATAAAGAGAAAGGCAATGAAGAAAAACATTCAGTATGTTTGTTTCCTCCTACACCTTTGGCTATCCTTTCTTTTTTTCCTTTCCTGGGTACCCTTTCCATAGGCACACACTAATTCTCTCATCACAAAATGCCTACAGATTGGTCCTGAATCACCTTCTCTTCCTTATATAGACTCTCCCTTAGGGATCTTAATGAAGACTTTGTCTAGCAATACTAACAAATTTATAACTTGTGCCAAGATTTTCCCATCTCTGAGCTTCCAGCTGGCTACTTCACATTTTCTCTTGACCTAGCATGTTCACATACTGTGAAAATAATTCTGTATCAATAACTCTTACTATTTCTGCTTTTCTTCTAGTCTTTCCCATCTCGATAACTAACACTGTAGCTATCTAGTTTCTCAGGCTAGAAATATGGAAATCACCCTTGATTTATCCTTTTCTCTTGCTCTCCATATCCACCCGACTAGGAAATCCTGTTAATTTTAAATCCAAACATATATCTTGACTTCTCTCCAACTCCACTGTCAACCCTGTAGTCCAAGTCTTAATTTCACATCTACATTACAGTAATGGTTTTCACTGCGGCTTCCTTATAACTGGTTCTTTAAACTGTAGTCAGAACGTTCTCTATAAAAGTCAAATCAGATAATGTATGCTTAAGGCTCTTTAGAGGATTCTCATTTCATATAGAATAAAATCTACACTTTTTACCAGGGCATGAAGTGCTTCCAAGATTTGGCTCATGCCTGCTTCTCCATTTTCATCTTCTACTATGCCCTCATCACAATGTACCAGTAATATTAATTAATTTTCTGTTTCTAGAAATCCCCACATTCTTTCTTAACCTTGAACCCTTGTATTTCCTGTTCCTTCAATGTAGGATGTACCTCTCTCAGAAATTATTATGGTTGACTCCTTTTTGCTTTTCATTTCTCACATCAAGTGTCATCTCCTTAGAGAAAATTTCTCCCATCATTCAATAGTTCTGCATCAGGACAACCTCTCCTGTCAATCACACTTTTTACAAATTACCTTGCTTGCTTCCTTCATAGCATATATTTTAATATGTAATTATATTCAAAATTTATTTGCTTTTTAGTTTTCCGATTCTTGCAATAATAGATGAGCTTTCCAGAGCCCAACACATATTACTTTCTATAAATATTTACTGATTGACTGTTGAATGAATTGCATAGAGATGAAAAATGTTCTACTCTCAGACCTGCTGTTATAAATTGTACTTTAGTTGCCATGGATGATAATCTCTGAGTTTCAGTTTCTTCATGAGTAAAACAAGTATTATAACATGGGTTCCTACTTTGATATAAGAGTTTATGATTTCATAAAGTAAGATAATGAATAATGAAAAAGGTAATTAATACTGAGACTTTTTGCTTATTTACTATGAAACATTCATGCCAACTAGCTGATGTATCCATGAAATCACTCAGCTATGCTGAAGTCACAATTCTGGAAGAGTCAGCAATAGACATCAAGTCAATTTTCTCTGCTAATGTAGAAATAAGTATAGAGATAATACCAAATGGCAGATTTTTCATTTTTGTAATCTTATTTTGCTTTGGTAATACTAAATTGCCTTGTAGTCTCTGACAATAGGCAAGTTGGGAAGTGGGAATAGTGTGCCAGAAATGTATTATATACTTACGGCAAAATATCATAGAATTAAAATTAAAATTGATCATAAAAAGTTATATGTATAGAACCAAGAGTTGACTACAGTCATTTAATATAATATTGTTATAGAACACACACAGCACAGGTTCTATTGCTACAACTGCATAGATGTGTATGTGCTTTTATCTCTATATCTCACTATTCATGAATTGATAGGTAGGGCAGAAATGCATGACATATATATCATATATTCACTATAAAAATTATTTAAATTTATAGTGTGTATTTCTACACACTGCATCATTTGTTTATTCATTTTGGCACATATGCATTTATCCATCTCTATTGTTTATTACTATAACAAGATTAGCTATCAGTTAATTTTTATTTTTACTTGACCCAGATCATTGTTTATTATGACCAGTGTAAAATATTTATAGTGTCTTCTAAATAGTCAACTCTGTGATTGAGTAGAAGAATAAATACCTAGTAACTGAAAACTGAATATTCTCTGTTCATATATGGTAATGTTCAATCATTTAATCTAGTATATTAATTAATTAAAGCTTGACTTAAGACAAAGCACTTGTATGCAGTTCAATGAGTACAACAAAGACATAAATATCATATACGTATATGTGTGTGTATATATACATGTGTGTGTGTATATACACATATAGTCATGTAAATTTACTTCTCCTCTGCTTGTAACTAGACTGCCTACACCTTGGGAGCAGAAGAGAATGCTAGTTTCTTTGCAATCAAAATATCCCATGATTCATTGTTAAATATTAACTTTGTATTGTCTTGACATTATCCACATTTGTTGACAATAATTTGTAACCTAGAGTTGCAGTGATCAAACTTCTTGATATGCTGCTGTGCTGTGATGAGTTGTAAAACTGATTACAAGCAAGTTGTTACTAATAATAGTCTAATCATTGATTGTAAAAAGCACTTAACTTTGTAAAATAAGTTGATGGAAATTTCTCACAATAAAAAGGAAAAGTGATGTGAGAGAGAGGGTTGAAACACCACTAGTTTAATTCAAGTAATGATTCTGATGTGGCTGTGTATCATCTGATACAATCTACGACACAGATGTATTTTTCATTATGTACTGATACATATAAGTAATGATACTGATGTTGTGGCCGTTATAGATTATTATGGCAAATTGCAACTCTCTCTTCAGGCCTGTTCTCATCCAAGATGACCATGGTCTACACAAGTATGTTAAGGAATTGAAGATTGCCTACTAGAAGTATCCTGTTATAATAGGAGTTTTGGAAAACAGTTTTAAAGAAAAAAGTGTATTGATGTAAAATCAGTTTCATGTGTCCCAGAAACGTTTTATTCCACTTGCTCAACTTATTACATATATGTATACGAATAAGCTAGTTGTTAATCAACACATGTTAAAAGTAAAGTGACTAGAATATATATTACAGTTCCCAGTCATTTAAAAATAAGATTTAGTACTCTAAATAATTACTAGTAAGTATTGTTTAATATTGACTAAATGTAAAGAAATAACTAATTATCATAGTTTACCTTATATAATAAATTATCTCTAATTTCACATCTCACATTGGTATGGCTACTTCCATTTCAGTTTTCAGGTTCTAGTACTCTTAATCTTCCTACACTTGTTCTATTCAAAACCTAATTCACTCGCATATAAAGTAATTGCTTCCCTTTTATGAATTAATAAATAATGGAGACAGAATAGCATTTACTAATTTATACAACAGCTATGAAACTGAATTCTCTTTAGTGATACTGACTTAAGAGTTGAGGCATGTAAAGCAATGAACATACTATATTTATATAGTTACCATTCCATAAATGCCAACTATTGTAACTATTTCTCTGTTCTTATGAGAGTATGGGATCCAAATTCAACTGCTTCCTTATATAATCTCATTGCCTCTCTTCTACTTAAGCATCATGGTGGGAAAATGTAGATGATAAAAGCAGTGTCTCCTTCTATTCCAGGGAATTGAATATTATGTTTCTTTAAGTCTTTGAGGAATCACCACACTGTCTTCCACAATGGCTGAACTAATTTACACCCCTAAAGACAGAAATGTCATTTGACCCAACAATCCCATTCCTTAGCACATGTGCAAAGGAATATAAGTCATTCTCTTATAAAGACACATCCATGCAGACTTTCATTGCAACATATGTTCATTGGAACAATGTCCAGACATGGAATCAACCCAAATGCCTATTAATGATAGACTGGATTAAAACAAAATGTGTTATATTTACACTATGGAATAGTATACAGCCATAAAAAAGAATGAGATCATCTCCTTTGCAGGGACATGGAAAGAGCTAGAGGTCATTATCTTAGCAAACTAACGCTGGAACAGAAAACCAAATACTGCATGCTCTCACTTATAAGTGGGGGCTGAATGATGAGAACACATGAACATATAGAGGGAAACAACACACATTGGGGTTTTTCAGAAGGTAAAGGGCGGAAGGAGGGAGAGGATCAGGAAAAATAACTAATGGGTACTAGGCTAAATACCTGGGTGATGAAATAATCTGTACAACAGACCCCCATGACACACGTTTACCTATGTCACAAACCTACACTTGCACCCCTGAATTTAAAATAAAAATATAAAAAATATTATTTTCCTGAGAGAGCTAGAAAACTGAGAGTAATAAGATCTTTAAATGTTTTTACTAGGATAATAGCACACTTAACTTATATTGGATACAGACATATATTTTATTGAAAAGAGCACCAACCTGTGTTATAATAATATTTTACCTATGCTAGTCATAAATAGTGTTTTTATATTTTATGTTTATGTACGTCCTCCATAATCAAATATTTTATTCTCTATTTCTACTTTTTCTGTAAATATCTTCATAAAAGTTTGTCTTCTTAATCTATTTAAACAAACGGTCAACAAGTATAGGGAAAAATGCTCATCATCACTAATTATCAGGAAAAATGCAAATCAAAACCATAATGAGGTATCATCTCACCCCAGTTAGGATAGCTGTTATCAAAAAGATAAAAAAAAATTATGCTCGAAAAGATGAAGCAGAAAGAGAAATCTTATACACTGTTGACAGCAATGTAAATTAGTACAGCTGTTATGGAGAAGTGTATGGCGTTTCTAGAAGAAAAAAAAACTAAACCAAAATTAGAACTAATCTACCACCCAGTAATTCCACTATTGGGTTTTATCCAAAAAAATGGAAATCAGCATATAAAAGGGATACTAAATATCCCCTTTTAATTGCAACATTATTCTCAGTAGCCAAGATATGTAGTCAACCTGAGAATTCATCAGCAGATAAATGAATAAAGAAAATGTGGTACATATACACAATAGAATACTATTCTGCCACAAAAAAAAAATGAAATTCGGTTATTTGTAACAATGTGGATGAGGCTGGAGGACATTATATTAAGTTAAATAAGTCAGACATAGAAAGATGATACCACATGTTCTCACTCAAATGTGGAAGCTAAAGAAAATTAAGCCCATGGAAGCAGAGAGTAGAACTGTGGTTATTATAGGCTGAGAAGGATGGGAGGAGTGGGGATAGGGAGGGGCAGATGAATGAATACAAACTTACAGCTAAATGGAAGGAACAAGTTTATGTGTTCAGGAGCACTATAGCATGAATACAGTTAACAATAATTTATGTTTTCAAAAAGCTAGAAAAGAGGATTTTAAATATCCACATACAGAGAAATGATAAATGTTTGAGTTGATGGCTATGTAATTATTCTGATTTGATCATTGCATACTATATAGTTATATTAGGGTATAAGATATATTCAGTTATATTAAGATATAACTGTATATGTACAATTATAACATGTCAACTAAAAATAAAGGTAAAAAAATCTAGCATTTTTAACTGACAACTACACCCTTATTACTTCTGTGTAACTATCTAGGGTTTGATTGCAATATAAAAATCTGTACTAAATATATGTAATTTATTTTTGTACAAAGTGCCTATGTCCCTGCTCTTCCTGCTTAAAATATGCATTAAGAAAATTCTTTAGTGGTTAATCAAGACAGAACCCATTATGAGAATGCTGCCTACAGGGATTTATTTCTAAAGCTTATTCTATCACTACTACTTATTTAGTTTAAGGCTTTAAGACGGTCTGGGTATAGTGGCTCATGCTTGTAATCCCATCATTTTGAGAGGCCAAGGCAAGAGAATTATTTGAGCACAGGAGTTTGAGTCAAGTCTGAGTCCTCTTCTCTATAACTTTTAAATAAAAGCTTTAACAATACAGACACACACACACACACACACGTATATACATCTATATTACAGTGCTTTTGATGTTGATAAAATACCCGTTGTTTTACTACATATTGCTTATTCTCTCTCTCTCTATATATATATATACACACACACACACACACACATGTGTATACATATATACATCATATATATGTATATGCTATATATGCACACATATGCAATGCTAATTAACATACTACTTAACTGTGATAAGCAATATGTAGTAAAGCAATGGGTATTTTATCAACATCAAAAGTACAGTAATATGAAATACACATTAATAAAAAATTTCATATTACCAATTATTCCTTGTCCATTAATGAATTGTAGCTCAGATCCTGGCTAAATGTAAATATTTTGAAATAATTCTATCAGCTTTACATCAGCACACTAATAGAATTTCACAAAATTATTTCTAAAACACAGTTTCTCACTAATTGCTATGTCTAAAGAGTAACATGAAATTGATTTTCAAATTCCTGGTGTTTATGATTTTATCATATTCTAGAAATCTGCTCTCAGAATTTATGTATTAAACGTGAAAGACACAGGCTTAATTTAGCTACATAGGTCAAATATCAACAATTTAGTTTTAACTATTTTGTCTTAATAGATATCAGAAATATGTGCACTATTATTTATTAAACAATCTATTATTAGGTTGATCCAAAAGTAATTGTAGTTTTTGCCATTTAACATTAACATATTATACCCTAATTAACACATACACAATAAATCAGATATTTATTAAAAGATACATATATCTTATTTTGCTTTGGTGATTGAGGAGATCATATAAAGACAGATTTGAATGGGAGCACTTACTTCCATTAAGTATAAAAACTTACTCCTGAAATGACTATAATTTGTGTTAAATGACCCATAATATTGTGAATTAGTGAAATCTGAGCTCCTACCACATCTCTGCACTCCATGGCATTGTTACTCAATGTGAACAGTATTTCTTAGTCAAACCTATATTGTTTGATTGAGCAATACTGGAACATTCAAGAAGAATTTCAAACTAATTCTGCCAAAAAAATGGAAACGTTCAGCTAGAATTTTAAGAAATGTTTTTCCATTGTTAGCCCTGAAATTTTAGGATTAACCAAAATATAGATTTAAAAAATCTGACTGAGAATACGTCTTCCATCTTAAGAGATTTTAAAAACTATTTTATGTTTTAAGGAGTACTCATTCTTAGGAGAGAACTGCCTACTGTTTTGTGATCTTTCCCTCAGGCAACCTTGGTTATCTAGTCCTCAGGCTCTCCACATTTCTTTCAAAGGGAAATAAGGGTTTCTATTGGTACTAGGAATAGTAGCATTTCTTCACTAGAGGAAACAATTTTTAATAATCTAATTATCCAATGTCAAAAATACATTGAAAACAAAAGTATGGAATTAAGAAGTCCTGCACATCTACCAGTGCTTGCTGGTGGTCTACAGGAAATTTACTTTCTTTTATCTGTGTCTCATAGTGTTATGGGGAAGATTACATTACTGAGTGCATGTAAATTCATTACAGCAGTGCCTGGAAATGTAATCACTCAATAAATGTTAGCTATACTATGATTATTATTAGTAGTAAATCTAGAAGAATGAATTTTATCAAAGTTCCACAAAGACCCTCATTATATAACACAAATCCCCAAAACATTCTATTATGAAATTACCACACTAACTCATTAATTATTATTAATTCATGATAATGATTTCATCCCAGTGTTACTTACCACACTAACTCATTATTATTAATTCATGATAATGATTTCATCCCAGTGTTAATTACCACACTAACTCATTAATTATTATTAATTCATGATAATGATTTCATCCCAGTGTTAATGTCTACATTTTACTGCATCTCATAAAGCAGTTATACACCATGCGGTCAAAATTATTTACCTATAGTTGGATTGTTCACATTGTGGGCTATTTACAATGAGACTTTAATCTTATGGTGACTTTTGCTTGACATGACAGTTTACATCCATCTCTATCTAGTCCTAGTTGACATGTGCTAGAGGAATTCAAAATAATTTGACTTTACTCTAGGTAAACATAATTATTTTAGCAAACATGCTATCAAAACTACGTATAGTAAATCCCAAAGGTAAATGTAAGTGACTTGATCACTACCTATGCTACTATTGCCTTATATTAGCTTGAATAATCTCAAGTTCAGTGTAATTAAAAAAAAAACTCTTCTATATCAATTACAGCCTTATTTTTGAACACATAGAAGAGGACCACAATAAAAAATGGCCAAAAAATAAACAATAATGGTTTTCTTTGGGTAATAACATTAGAATGAATGTGTGTGTATATAGAAATAAATGTTTTTAAATAAACTCCACAAGATTTTTATTATATTAAGTAAAAACAGCCAGTCAAAAAGACCACAAATACATAATAGAGATAGAAAGTAGATTAATGGTTGCCTACTAGGGAACATGGGTGGAGTAAATGAAGAGTGACTGTTAACGGGCATAAAGTTTCTTTGTGGTAAAAAATAAATGCTCTAAAATTGCAATGTGGCAATATCTGTACAACTATGTGAATCTATTAAAGCCACTGAATTATGTTTTTTGTTTTTGTTTTGAGACGGAGTCTTGCTCTGTCACCAGGCTTGGAGTACAGTGGCACGATCTCGGCTCACTGCAACCTCAGCTACCTGGGTTCAAGCGATTCTCCTGCCTCATTCCCCCGAGCAGTTGGGATTACAGGTCCGTGCCACCACACTCGGCTAACTTTTGCATTTTTAGTAGAGATGGGGTTTCACCATGTTGGACAGGGTGGTCTTGATCTCCTGACCTCGTGATCTACCTGCCTAGGCTTCCCAAAGTGTTAGGATTGCAGGTGTGAGCCACCAGGCCTGGCCTGAATTATATATATTTTTTAAGTTTTCTAAATTATATGCATAAACTGAGGAATAAGTAAAAATACTGAGAAACATGAGATGTCTTGATGAAACTAGACTTTGTGACTCCCTGAACATAAATAAATGTGTTTTGTGTGTATATATGTATATATTTTAAAAAGAGGTACTTTTGCTAGATTTAGGTAGCCTAATAGCCTGGCTTTAGGTTCAATACTAATTATTGCTGAACTAATTCAAAAGCCAGGCATGCAATCCAGAATAGTGAAATTGAAGACTTGGAAACTGTGTCTCTCATCAAATAGTGATATTATTTTTTAAATAAATCCTGAATTTTAACCAACACATTTAATTAATAAAATTAATAATCTTATATTGTCAATCTGTAAAATGGTGATTGTATCTACCTTAGAGGTTGTGAAAATTAGAGAAATCATGACTATCACCAGAGTTTATCACACTAGCTGAGCCTCATGAACATAAGCTATAGTTTTATTACTTAGCTCTGCTTCTATGTTGATAAATCAAAACTTTTCCACGTAAGGTGGGCATTGATAATTATACACCAAAATGTTTCTGTAGCCTGATGCTCTGTAAGGTGTTCTCGACAACAGACACACAAGGTTCCTGCACTCATGCTTACATTCATTATGAATGAGAGTTAAGCAAATACCTTAAGGAATGATAGAATGCTAACAGAGATACGTCTTACACCTCTTTCCACATTCAAAGAAAGGAGAGATTACTTCGGAGTGGAGAGCCAGTGAAGATTTCAAGGAGAATTACTGCTGCTCATTGAAAGATGTTTTGTTGGAGCCATCCGACAGCTCTCCCCTTGCTTGTACACAGTCTCGTCCCTCCATATTCTATCATATGTTTTCATAATCCTGAACTCAGCAAAGATAATTAACTCCAGAAATTGAAAGACACCTCATCTTTATTTTCATTATATAACTAAAATACATCACAGTTGAATTTGAATTATGTTAGAACTTGAATTTGAATTATGTTAGAACTCACAAAATGCTTCTGAAGAGATCGAAATCATAAAATCAAGTGATATAGAATACAATAAAGAGCATGTTTTATTTTGTGTTCTTGTGTCAGTTTGCTGAGAATGATGGTTTCCGGGAGAAATGCCAGATATAGGTGAAGGGGAGGAAGGCAACAAATTACACTGCCACGTGTGTACCTATGCAACAATATTGTATGTTCTTCACATGTACCCCAAAACCTAAAATGCAATAAAAAAATAATAATAATTAAAAAAAAAAAAAGAGCATGTTTTCCCACGATTTCCAAGAATAAAATTACTGACAAAATAAATTTTTTTTTTCCTTTACTGGCAAAAAAAAAATTTTTGAATGACACATATAAATAAAAGCTACAGAGCTAAGATAAATAAATGAAAAATAAGAAAATTTCCTATAGACTAAATACAAAAACACTTTTCCCAATTTATTTTAATTTTGAAAGCAATAATACTTGAATTTTACTGTGAAGCATTTGAGTGTGTTTTTATTACCTGGTTTAGCTTATATGTAATTTGCTGTTTCATAATTATTTGAAAGGTTGACTTCTCTGATATAAAATCAATCCAGCAAATGATGAACCATGTTTAATTAGTTTGCTTAATTAATCTACTACAATTCACAGGACTCCCAGATTTAATACAATTTAGAAATTTCTTAAAGGGAGATGCTGATTTAAAATGCTAATTTGAACATACTGACCCCCTTTATCCATTTGTTACCTTAAATGGAGAGTAAGTATAAATAAATACATACACACTTGTCATTAGGCTGCCTAGGTTTGACTATGCTCATCCCTTCTGACCTGTGTGAATCAAGGAGAGTTGCATAATCTCTCAGCACCTCAATTTATCATCTAAAAATGATCATGACAATGGTGCCTATATCAGCTCAACCTCATAATCACTGTACTGCTGAGGACAATACCTGACATAGTTACTAATTAAAGTTAGCTCTAGTTATTTCATATATATTCAAAAGGGAAAGACACACAGAGCCTGCATTAGTTCATTTTCACATTGCTGATAAAGACATACCTGAGACTGCATAATTTATGAAGAAAAAGAGGTTTAATGGGCTCAGTTCCACATGTCAGGGGAGGTCTCACAATCATGGCAGAAGGCAAAGAAGGAAAAAGGCCTGTCTTACATGGCAGGCAAGAGAGCTTGTGCAGGGGAACTCCCATTATGAAATCAGATCTTGTGGGACTTATTCACCAACACCAGAGCATTATAGGGGAAACCAACCCCGTGGTTCTATTACTTCCACCTGGCCCCGCCCTTGACAAGTGGAGATTATTCCATTCAGGTGCTATTTGGCTGGGGACACAACCAAGCTATATCAGACTCTAATGAAATCTGATTGTGGGATAACATAATGTGAATCATGAGCTTAACATTTTATCCAAATTCTTTTTCTTCAAAAATAGGTCAAGGGCTTTTTACTTTATGTGGTCTACTCTATCCTTTTTGGCCAAAGGAATGACCCCTTACATGAACTCCTGGCAAGTATTATCATACCACTTGTATATCTTAAACCGCAACTGCTCCTTAATGCTCTGCATTTTTCTCAGGCCACGACTTGATGTTTCAGTTTAAGGCTTTTCTCTCCAACGAAATAATGAACTTTTGAGGGCAGAGAACTTGCTGTTTGTTTTCTGTTAACTTCCATAGCACCTGTCAGAGTGTCTTGCATAGTGTGGAAGTCCATGACTACTTCTTCAGATACAGATTCATATCATGAAAGACATTATTAAGAGTTTTTTTCTGAACATGTCACATAATCTGGCAACTTTGTTATCCTGTGAGTCACTAAGGGCATGATCTATACTTCTTTCTGTTCTAAGACTAAGCCTGGTTTTTGGCATAAGGTATGAACTTTATAAATTTCAATCAAAGAACAGGAATTTGTTCAGAAGACTACATTTTCCTGGCTATATTTGGAGGAGGGCTTAGTTATCAGTATAATATTGTAAAAGAATAAGTCAGGAAATCAGATTAAGGCAAAATATACAAAATTTCATCATCTAAGAATTAAACATTTGAGTTTTACATTGATACTGGCTATACTTTTGAAGAACATATGCTCTTCTGCCATTTGAAAATGCTTTATTTGGACTTCTGATTTCCTACCCCAATGTAAGAAACTTGGAAATCAGTACTCCATTGTAACAAGTAAAAAGCTGAACAAACAGAAACCAACAACTCTTCTTAGAGCCATAAGAGAAGAGAGATCGAAAGGTAAACCTCTACTCTCAAAATTTTGGAGACAGAGGAACAGATACAGGCATACTTCATTTTATTACACTTCATCTTTGTTGCATTTCCCAGATGTTGTGTTTTTTACAAATTGAATGTTTATGGCAACCCTGTGTCAAACAAGTCTATTCACACAATTCTTCCAACAGCATGTGCATACTCCTATGTCTCTGTCACACTTTGGTAATTCTGAATATATTTCAAACTTTTTCATCATTGTTATGTCTCTTAAGGCGATTTGTAATCAATGATTTTTTATGTTACTATGTGACTGTTTGGAGAAGGCACAAACCATGCTCATAAAATAATGGCAAACTGAATCAATCTTAATAAACAAACATACTTGTGTTCTGATTGCTTAATCCCCAACTCACCCCCCACCCGCTCAGTATTCCCTGAGATGCAACAATATTGAAATAAACCAATTAATTACTCTGAAATGGCTTCTACGTGCTCAAATGAAATGAAGCATCCAACCTATCTCACTTTAAATCAAAATTTAGAAAACATTAAGCTTAATGAGGAATCCATGGTGAAAGCCAAGATAAGCTGAAAGCTAGACCTCTTGCTTCAAAGAGTTGGCCAAGTTGTAAATGTTAAAGAAAAATACCTAAAATAAATTAAATGTACTATTACAGTGAGCACACAGACGGTGGGAAAACAAAGAAGTCTTTTTTGCTGATATGGAGAAAGTTTCAGTGGTCTGAATAGATCAAACCAGCCACAACCTTTCTTTAAGCCAAAGCGTAATCTAAAGCAAGGCCCTAAGTCTTTTCAATTCTATGAAGTCTGAGAGAGGTCAGAAAGCTTCAGATGAAAAAATAGAAGCCAGCAGAGGTTTGTTCATGAGGCTTAAGGAGAAAAGTCTTCTCCATAACATGAAAGTGAAAGAGAAAGCAGCAAGTGCTGATGTAGAACGTACAACAAGTTATTCAGAAGATTCTAGGGAAAAGCATTGATAAAGGTGGCTATACTAAACAATACATTTATATTTTTTATTTTACACTAAGTTATGGGATATATGCATAGAAAGTGTAGGTCTGTTACATGTGTATACATATCCTCCTTCTGCCCCCCACTCCCTCACAGGCTCTGGTGTGTGATATACCCCTCCCTGTGTCCATGTATTCTCATTTAAACAACATTTTTAGTGAAGATAAAGCAGCCTTATATTGGAAAAATATGCCCTCTAGGACTTTCATAGCTAAAGAGGACAAGACAAGGCCTAGATTTAAAGTTGGAAAGGCCAGGCTGACTCTCTTATTAGGGGCTAATGCAGCTGCTGACTTTAGGTTGAAGTCAATGGTCATTTACTTTTCCAAAAATCCCAGCGCTCTTAAGCATTATGTTAAATCTATTCTGCCTGTGTTCTATAAATGGAACAACAAAGCTTGGATGACAGTACATATATTTACAGCAAGGATTCCTGAATATTTTAAGCCCACTGTTGTGACTTAGTACTCAGAAAACAATATTGCTTTCAAATTATGGCTGCTCACTGACAATGGACCTGGTTACCCAAGAGCTCTGATCAAGATACAAAAGGAAATTCATATTGTTTTTAAGCTGATGAACAAAATATTCATTCTGCAGCCTACGAGTCAAAGAGCAATTTCAACCCTCAAGTCCCATTATTTGAAAACTACATTTTGTAAAGTTATAGTTGTCATAGTGATTTTTCTGATGGGTCTGGTTAAGTAAATTGAAAATATTCTGGAAAGGATTCACCAATCTAGATGACATTCAGAACATCTGTGATTCATGAGAGGAGATCAAAATAATCAACATGAACAGAAGTCTGGAAGAAGTTAATTCTAAGCTTCACAAATGACTGAAGAGTTCAATACTTCAGTGGAAAAAGTAACTGCAGTTGTAGTAAAAATAACAGGAGAAATAGTATTAGAAGTAGAGCCTCAAGATGTTACTGAATTGCTGAATCTCACAATAAAATGAGAATGAGAATAAATGAGGAGTGCTTCTTACGGAGGAGCAAAGAAAATGGTTTCTTGAGATGGAATCTCCTTTTGAAGATGCTATGAACCTTGCTGAAATGACAACAAAGGACTTAGAATATTACATATACCTAGTTGATATTTCAGCAGTGGGGATGAGAGGACTTACTCTAATTTTGAAATAAGTTCTACCATGTTTAAAATTCTATTAAACAGCATGGCAAGCTATAGGGAAACCCTTTGTGAAACGAAGAGGAAATTGATAAGGCAAAGTGCATTGTTGTTTTACTTTAAGAAATTACCTCAGTTAGCAACCACCACCCTGATCAGGCACCAACCATCAATATCCAGGCAAGACTAACCACCAGCAAAACGATTATGACTTGCTGAAGGCTCAGAAGATTGTTAGCAGTTTTAGAAATAAAGTATTTTAAATTAAGGCATGCATGCTGTGTTTTTAGACATCATGCTATTGCACGCTTAAGAGACTACAGCATAGTGGAAACATAACTTTTATATGTACTAGGAAACAAAAAACATGTGTGGCTTGCTTTATTGCAATATTCACCTTGTTGCCGTGATCTGGAATTGAACCTTCAATGTCTCCAAGGCAAGATACGCCTGTAAGGACAATTGTAACTTACTAGACCAGAAACCTGTGGGAACTATTGTCAGGGTATAGGAAAACCTGAACTGTATTCGATGACTCGCTGGAGGCTCAGTGTGGACAATTCTGAGAGTCAAATATCTAGGGGGATCTAGTCATAGGTGGGTGCCCATACTTATTTAACTTTTGCCTGGAAAAACTAGAACAGTTTCCCACAGTGAATGTTAGAGAAAAAAAAAATCCCTTCATGTTTCCAGCAAGGGGAAGGGAGAAAGTAACCATTTTGAAATACACTATTCTTTTCTTCTTCACAATGTCTGTCCCTGGGGAAACTATTTAACTAGAACCTAACCTACTAGGGGTTAATCAGAGTCTAACATGACCTCAGAAAGGGAAATACCCAACTCCAACAGGCTCTTGCCTTCCAACTGGGAGAAGGAAAATAGTCAACTTCAGCCCATTCTAGCTATCCTATTAAAGGTAAAAGACGGTGGGAGCGGAGACTGAGAAGCACTCATGAAGGTCACAGTCCAGAGGCACAGGCTCACTAAAAGACTGAGCCTCAATCATCGGACCAGACCTGTGATTAAGGACCACACCTTACCACCACATTACTAAAGATCTGTTTACAACAGTTCCATTTACCCAATACATCATATTTAGATACATGTTTTTTGTTTTTTTTTTTTTTAATTACAAGGCATACTAAAAAAGAAAAGAAAAACACATAGTTTGAAGAGACACAGCAAGTGTCAGAACCATACTTAGATAAGGCAGAGATGTTAGAATTATCAGACTGGGAATTTTTAAAACTATAGTTTATATGCTAAGAACTTTAATGTATAAAGGAGACAGCATGTAAGAACAGATGGGCAATGTAGGCAGAGAGACGGAAATTCTAAGACAGAAACAAAAAGAAATTCTAGAGATCAAAAACGCTATAAAAGTAATGAAGAATGCCTTTCTGGGCTTATTAGTAGATTGGTCATGTCTGAGAAAAGACTTCCTGAGCTTAAGGATATTTCAATTGTAATTGCCAAAAATAAAAAGGAAAAAAAAGATTAAAAAGCAAGAACTACACGGAATATCCAAGAATTGTGAGAGAACTGCAAATAGTGTAACATACATGTAATGGACTATCAGAAGAATAAAAAATAGAACAGAAGAAATATTCAAATCACCCCATGACTAAGAATTTCTTTATGTCTGACATCAAACCAAAGATCTAGGAACCTCAGAGAATAGCAAGCAAGATAAATGCCAAGAAAACTTACACCTAGACAAATCATATTTAAATTGCAGAAAATCAAAATAAAGGGAAAAAAAGTCCTGAAAGGAACTATAGGGGGGAAAAAAACCACCCACAGATAAACAAAGATAAGAAATTGCATCTGGCTTAACAGAAACGATGAAAGCAAGGAGATAATTAAATGAAATATTTAATATTGAGAGGAAAATATCACAAATCTAGAATTCTGTAACCTGTGAAATTATCCTTAAAATGTGAGAGAAAAATAAAAATTTTCTTAGACCAAAAAAAAAAAAAAAAAAAAAATTGAGGGAATGTGTTATCAGTAGACCTTCCCTGAAAGAAACACCAAAAGAACTTCAGAAAAAGGAATGAGATAGATCAGAAACTTGTATCAACATAAATAAAGAAAGAATATTAGAAAATGAATGAGAGTAAAATATCTTTATTTTTCTTACTCTTAATTGATCAAATGAACAATAATTTGTTCAGATTAATAAATTTTTATTAAAAATGCATATGTTTATGTGTGTATGCTTATGTATATGTAAAATGAATAACAGCAATGATACAAAGAATGGGAGAGAGTAATTAGAATTACTTTTAAGAAGTTAGAAATGTTAGTGATTATTTTTAGGAAGTTATTATAAGGTACTTGCACTACCTATGAAGCAGTATAGTGTTATTTGAAAGTGGACTTGAATTAGTTGTGAATGTGTTTGCAAAATTTGGGGCAACCACTAAAAATAGTTTATAAAAAACCACGGAAAAATATGTAACTGACATGCTAAGATAAGAAAGAAGAAGAAATGAAATCATATAAAGTGATCAATTAAATTCACAAAATGCAGAAAGTAGAAGACAAAAAGAGGAACAAAGAATACAGGCAACAAATAGAAAACAGTCATAAATAAGATAAATATTAACCCAACTATATCGATAATTATTTTAAACATAATAAAAATACATCAATTAAAAGATAAAGATTGTCAGAGTGGATCAACAAGCAAGACTACATCTTGTCTACAAGAAACCTACCCTAAATATAAATACTTGCAAGTTAAAAGTGGGGAAACAAGTGGGGAAAGATATATTATGATAAAAATCATCAAAAGGAATTTCAGACAGAGCAGACTTCAGAGCAAGGATGGTATCAGTGATAAGGAAGAACATTACATAATGATAAAGGAATGAATCCTTTAAGGAGACGTACCAGTCCTTAATAGGCACATACCTAACAGCATAGCATCAAAATACATCAGGAAACAACTAATATAACTGAAAGAAAAAAGAAGGAATAGATAAACCAACTATTATATTTGGAAACTTTAGCACCCCTCTATCAGAAATGAACACATACAACAAGCAGGAAATAAGTAAGAATATATTTGGACTCAACAGCATCATTAATGAACTGAATATAATTGACCTCTATTAGATACTTCATTCAACATCAGCAAAACATGCCTCTCAAGCTAACATGGAATATTCACCAAGATGAACCACATACTGGGCCATAAAAAACGTTCACCAAGATAAACCATATTCTGGGCCATAAATCATATTTTAATACATTTGAAAGAATAGGAATCAAATAATGTTTGCTCTCAGACCACATGAAATTAAACCAGAAATCTATAACAGAAAGATATTTGAAAAATCTAAAAATAGAAATTAAACAAACACACTTATCTTTCCTTTTTTTAAAATTATACTTTAGGTTCTGGGATACATGTGCAGAACGTGTAGGTTTGTTACATAGGTATACATGTACCATGGTGGTTTGCTACATCCATCAACCCGTCATCTACATTAGTTATTTCTCCTAATGCTATCTTTCCCCTAGCCTCCCACCCCCTGACAGGCCCTGGTGCCAGATGTTCCCTGCCCTGTGTCCATGTGTTCTCTCTCATTTATGAGAGAGAACTCCCATTGTTCTCATTGTACTCATTGTTCAACTCCCACTTATGAATAAGAACATGCAGTGTTTGGTTTTCTATCCTTGTGTTAGTTTGCAGAGAATGATGGTTTCCAGCTTCATTCATGCCCCTGCAAATAACATGACTTCATCTTTTTTATGGCTGCATAGTATTCCATGGTATATATGTGCCTCATTTTTTTTAATCCAGTCTATTATTGATGGGCATTTGGTTGGTTCCAAGTCTTTGCTATTGTGAACAGTGCTGCAATAAATATACGTGTGCATGTGTCTTTAATAGTAGAATGATTTATAATCCTTTGGGTATATGCCCAGCAATGGGACAGCTGAAGGTTACAGGGGCATTATAAACACACTTTTAAATAGCACATAGGTCAAAGAAAACATCTTAGGGGATATTTTAAAAAATATATATTGAAATACATAAAAATGAAAACACAACATCATAATTTGTAAGATGTAGTGAAAACAGTGCTTAGAGGGATATTCATAACATTGAATTTATACATCAGAGATGAAGAAAGATCTAACATTAATAATCTAAGTTTTCATTTTAGGAAACTAGGAAAAGGAAGGAAAATTAAATAAAAAGTAAGTGGAAATAATAATAACAATGACAACAATAATAAAACCAGAGTAGAAATCAATGGAGTAGAAAACAGGAAGCCAAAAGAGAAATTCAGTGAAACCAAAAGTTGGTCCTTTGGAGAAAAAAGAAATGTAAATAAAATCTGTATGCCTTTAGTGAGGCTAACAAAAATCTAAAGAAGAGTGAACTGAAATTACCAACATCAGAAATGAAAGAAGGCACATCACTACAGATTTCATGGACATGCAAACGATAATAAAGTAATATTGTGAACTCTATGACCATAAATTTGAAAAACGAGATGAAATAGACCTATTCCTTGAAAGATACTATCTGCTGAAGCTCACTTGAGAAGAAATAGACAATCTGAATAGGTGAATATTTACCAAACAAATTGAATCAAAAATGAATAACTTTCTAAACAGAAAGTGCAAGGCCCAGATAGTTCACTCATGAATTCTACCATACATTCAAGGAAGAATTATACCAATTTTCTGTAGTCTCTTTCATAGGATATAAACAGAGTGAATACTTTCTAACTCATTCTATGAAGTCAGCATTACCTTAATATCAAAATCATATAAAGACATTATAAAAAAGAAAACTATGCACCAATATATTTTATGGACATAGATGCAAATATCTTCAACAGAATATTAGCAAATCAAATCCAACAATGTATAAAAAGAATTGCATGCCATGACCAAGTGGGATTTGTCCCAGGTATACAAGGTTGGTTCAATATTCCAGAATCAAATAATATAGTCCAACATATCAATAAGCTAAATAAGAATGATCACAAAACCATATCAATAGATGTAGAAAAGGCATCTGACAAAATCCAAAACACATTCATCATAAAATCTCTTAGTCAACTAATACTAGAACTTCCTCAACCTGATACAGACATCTACAAAGGAACCGACGGCCAACTTCATGCTCGATGGAGAGAAACTAGAAGCTTTCTAACTAAGATCAGGAAAGAGGCAAGATTGTCCTCTCTCACTACTCTTTTTTCAACATTTTACTAAAAGTCCTAGCACAATCAGATAAGAAAATGAAGTAAAGGTATACTTGCTGGTGTGGAAGAATTAAAACTGTCTTTGTTCACAGATAATATCATTATGTATAAAATCCAAAACAATAATCAACAACAATAAAAGTTCCTAGAACTAACAAGTAATTATGACAGTGTAGCTGAATGGAAGGTTAATATACAAAATTTAATCACTTTCCTATAAACCAGGAATGAACAAGAGGAATCTGAAACCAATAACACAATACTATTTACATTAGCACCCCTAAAATGAAATATTTAAGTATAAATATAACAAAATATGCACAAAATCTATATGAGGAAAAGTACAAATCTCTAATGAAAGACATCAAAGGACTATATAAATGGAGAAATATTTCATGTTCATGGACAGAAAGATTCAATATTGTCAATATGTCAATTCCTCCCAATTTGATCGATAGATAAAATACAATCCCAATCAAAATTACAAGTTATTTTTTAGATATCTATGAACTGATTCTGAAGTTTATATAAAGTGGCAAAAGATTTAGCATAGCTAACGCAATGGTGAAGAACTAAAATGGAAGACTGATACTATCTGACTTTATTATTTATTATAAAGCTACAGTTGTCAAGAAAGTGTGGTATTGGCAAGAGAACAGACAACAGATCAACGGAGCAAAATAGAGTCCAGAAACAGATCTGCATAAACACAAGTATACCAATCTTTGGGAAAGACAAAAAGACAATACAATGGAGAAAAGGTAGTCATTTCAATAAATGGCACTGGAACAACTAGACAACCACATAGAGAATAATGAATCTAAACATAAACCTTACACCTTTTACAAAAAAATTAACTTGAAGTGAATAACAGACCTAAATGTAACATGCACAAGTATTAAACTCCTACAAAATAACATGTAATAAAATTCATATGACTTGGGATTGGTGGTAACTTTTCAGATATTACACAAAAGGCATGATTCATGAAAGAAAAAACTAATAAGTTGGACTGGATTAAAATTAAGAATTTCTGCTCTGTGAAAGATGTCAAGAGAATGATAAAACAAGCAACATACTTAGACAAATATGTGCAAAAGACACATCTGATAAAGGGCTGTTATACAAAATTTACCAAGAACGCTTAAAATTCAACAAAAAGAAAACAAACAAAAAATGGCCCAATGACATTAAAAGACACCTCACCAAAGAAGACATACAGATGGCAAAAAAGCACATAAAAGATGGTCCACATCATATGTCATTAGGGAAATACAATTTAAAACGACAATTAGATACTTCAACAAACCTAGATTTAGAGTCATCAGAATCCAGAACACTGATAATTCCAAATGCTGGGGAGGATGTGAAGCAACAAGAACTTTTATTCATCACTGCTGGGAATGCAACTTGTGACAGCCATTACAACAGACAGACAGCTTCTTAGAAAATGCTTACCATATGATCCAACCATACTGCTCATTGCTATTTATCCAAAGGAGTTGAAAACTTATGTTCACACAAAACTTGCAAATTGATGCTTATAGTAACTTTATTCATAATTGTCAAAACTTGGAAGCAACAAACATCTTAGAGATTGGATAAATTATGGTATATCCAGATAATGGAATATAATTTAGCACTAAAAGAATGAGCTATCAAGCCATGAAAAGACATGGAAGAAACATAAATGAGTATATCACATTCTGGAAAAGGTAAAACTGTGGATACAGTAAAGTTAGTGGTTTCAAGGATTAGGGTAGGGAGGGATACATAGGGAGAGCCCAAAGGATAAAGAGCAGTGAAACTTTTCTGCATGATACCATAATTGTGCATATATATCATTAAAAATGTATCCAAGCCCATAGACTCAATAACACAACGAGTGAACTCTAATGTTAACTATGAACTTTGGTGGGTAATGATGTGTCAAGCTGTCTTCATCAGTTGTAACAAGTACACTGTTCTGGAGGAAGTTGTTGTTAATGAGAGGTGGTATATGTATATGGGAACAGGGAGCCATAGGAAATCTCTGTAACTTCTGCTCAATTTTGCTGTGAACCTAAAACCGTTCTAAAAAATATTTTATTTAAAAAATAAAGTTTATTGTTTAGAAACACCAGAAAAAGTGTTATACTCTTTCATCCAAGATCCCCAGTCTATCTACTTCATTTCTAAGGTCATGACAGTATAATTGGGGAAATTTGGAGCTGAATTAGATGTCATAAACAGTTGATATGTGTATGTTCGTATCTACATATGTGTGTGTGTGTGTATATATATATATAGTAAGTTTATTTTCATATTATATATTGATATATCTGTGATTATTTCTTTGGATAATCTTTTAATGTATTTTGGACTTTCTGCTGTACATGGATGTGTGTGTCTGCACATGCATGCATGTGTGTGTGTATTTATGCATACATACCATGGTTAAGTCAATGAGAAAACTGTTAAAATATAATAGAATATAATCTTCAAGTGAGATTATGAGGACAAAATATTTAGTAAATATTTTGGGGAACAGATTTGATCAACTTCTAATAATTAGTTCAACATGATCTTTGAGATGTGAAAATATATATTTTTAAATAAATTATAGGAGCTTTCAAAAGTGAAAGACATACATTTGTTTTTTTAAATTGTAAAATATATTAAAGAACATTTCTGTGATAACTTTTAGAAGTTAATTTTACTATTGACATTTGGTTCATAAAAAAATATGGTGTGAAGTCTTCAGCTTGTTGAGACTCTTGGTGAGAGCTCTTGCTAATGATTCATCATATTGATTCTTGTTGGATTCATTTGCTGTGATTTGTTCCCTGTCGAGAGACTTGAGCTGTAATTCTGGTTAGTAATTTCTATTAAATGCAATAAAATGAATCACATAAACTAATCATCACTTGACTATGCCTGTCATGAATAAAGAGAAAATACAATATTAAAATATGCCTATTTCCTAAATTGATTGTGACAGACAGAAATAGTGAGATCACAGATGAGTTCAGCTCAATTTGAAGGAAATATTTAAAAATAATTTACTGAATTTTTCTAAACCTACGAGCATCAACATTTATAGTAGACTATCATCTAAAGATACATTATATGCATAGAGTTTTAGGTAAATGTAATGTTTATAATAAAAACAAATTCTAGAACACAGAGCTTACTTTTCAACATCACTTTTATAAGATTACTGAAGCACTGTGTTTACCTCCTATTACTCAATGTTATATATAGGTTGAATTGGCTTCCCCCAAATCAAAATATATTGAAGTCCTAACTCCCAGTCCCTGTGAATATGACCTTATTTGTAAAGAATGTCTTCGTAGATGTCATCAAATAAAGGTGAGATCATTAGAGTGGGCCTGAATCCAGTGTGACTGGTGACCTACTAAGAAGGGGGAAATATGGACGCACACACAGGGAGAATGCCTTATAAAGACAGTGGCAGAGATTGGAGTAAGGCAGCTAAAAGGAAAAAAATGCCAATTGGTGACTACCACCAGAAGACAGGAAGTGGCAAAGGGTTCTCTTCTACGTTTTAGTGGCAGCATACTTCCGCTGATTCCTTCATTTTTCACTTCTTGCCCCAAGAACTATCAGACTGTACATATTTGTTGTTTTAAGCCACTCCATTTGTGATATCGTGTTATGGGAGTTCTAGGATGAATACATTAAATTAATGGTTTTACAGAATGAGGAAATAAAATGTAATGGCAACAGAAGCCTGAAACATGAGAATTCCAAATGTGCAGGTGTGAAAGATACTACCACTTGACTTATTCAAAAACTGGATTAACCTTTGAGGTAGGCAATTCTGTTATGTTTATCTAGTCACTACACTTTAACTGATTTCATCACCTACAACTTTCTTCATATAGCTACCAGATACCACCTCCTAATATAGTTGTACTAGATTATAAACCTTTTATGTAGAAACAGAAATAAGAGATGGAAAAAAATATGAGGGGAAGCACAAAATATAAAATATTTATGCAAAAACAATGTGAGTTGTTGTAATAATTTCAAACCATTCATGTTTGGATCATTTTTGAACATGTTTAAGAAAGCAGAGTAAAGCAATCTCATAAAGATCTATTCTCCCTAATGAAGAAAGGTTGTCTACAATTGATAAAAAGAACACAATGAAATATTATAATAAAAAGATATGAACAGTTCAAAGAAAATAACACGTATAGATGCTCCACATTATTTAAAACAGAAAACATGTTCACCTATCAGAATAATAAAGATAAAAAAAAATGTCAGGACACTTCATAAGTATGTAGAAATCACGTGCTCTCAAATATCACTGGGCTGAGTCCACATTGTTACAACTCTTTTGGGAGGCAATTTGACAAATATGAATGCATTTACCCTTTGATCAAGCAATTCAACTTTTGAGAATTTATTTTTTCTCATACTTGCACATACATGAAGGGACATACACACAGTATTTCACTGAATCATTGTTTTTAATAGAAAAATATTAGGTAAACCTTATCTATCAATCAATAAGACTTAGGTTAAATAACATATCCATGTAATGAAATAATATGCAGTCATAAAAAGAATATAGAACTCTTTAGGAATGAAAGATAGTTATCCAAAATATATTAAACATGCAAAGAAAGGTGTAATAAAATGTATATAATATAATATAATTTCAATTTAAATGGGACAGAAAATTAGAATTTGCATGTGAATCTATAACCAATTTTAGAAGAAGAATTGGTTGTTTGGGTCACAGAGGTTGGTGGAAGACTAATGATTTGGCATGAATTTGTGCTTTTTAATATTTGAACTTGTGGAGGTATTACCTATGTAAAATTAAAAATTTGGCTGGGCATAGTGGCTCACATCTTTAGTCAGAACACTTTGGAAGACTAAGGAGTGTGCATTGATTGAGACCAGTATGGGCAACATGACAAAAAAAAAAAAAAAAAAATTAGCCAGGTGTGGTGGAGTGCACAAGTAGTACAAGCTCCTCAGGAACCTGAGGTGAGAGAATTGCTTGAGGTCAAAGCTGCTGTCAGCTGTGATTGCACCATTGTACTCCAGCCTGGGTGAAAAAGTGAGACCCTGTCTCAAAAAAAAAAAAAAAGATAAATATCTCTGCAAATTTTTGGAGAACATTTTATATAGCACAACATACAATATATAGTTAAGTTCCTTTTATTCAGTAAACAAGATATACAACAAGTAGAAAACTTAATGTTCATTTAAAATGGATAATTATGTCCCAGTGATGATAACCTTAGAAATAATAAAGAGAAGTGAAAACATCAGAAAACATTATCTCCATATAGATAAAATACATAGAAAGTACACAGAATATATGTACCTCTTAACAGTGTGGTTCTAGTCCTTAATTTCAAAAAAGATATCAGAAAACTAATAAGACTCTAGAGAAAATCGATTGAAGAGTTTACTTTAGAAGAATAGAGTAATATTTACATTTTTCTAACAGGAAAGGAAAATACTGAAATTAAGAAGCAAACTTTTAAAAATCATAATCAGTATACATAACCTGAAAACAGACTCGTCAAGTACTTTTCAAAGCAATAGAATATGTGGTCACTCTAGAACTGAAATGCAACTAGGTATTACTGTAAAAAAAAGTCTTCTATTTTACCCGGAAGACATTATTTTTCTAGTACACAATACACCAAATAATATCAACCTTATGAAGTAAGTACTTTTCTATTGGTTTATATAAATAATGGAAAGTAAAGACAAAATCAAGGACCAGTTTTCGAGGCTGATGATTCGGAGGACAAAAAAGTCTATTGCCATGCTACCTTGGTACCACTGTGAGAGGAAGCAGTCTCTAACGAATTATCTGTGACTAACCCAGATTCTTCTGGGACTGAAGCAGGAGATTCCCCAAGTACTAATTCTGCAATGAATGAAGCATCAGGGGAGTGGAATGATATAAACTAACAATCAAAATTGGACTAAAAAAACTTGTATATGTTTAAATCTACAGGCCTTGGGATTTAGATATTTAGATATTTCTATTCAAACAAAAGCACTTGTAGGAACTTAATTTATCACCATAGTACATAAATCTGCAATGAATAAAGCATGAGGGGAGTAGAGTGACAAAACTAATAACCAAAATTAGACTAAAAATCACGTATATGCCTAAATCAACAGGCCTTGGGATTTTTATATTTCTATTCAAATGAAAGCACTTGTAGGAACTTCATTTATCACCATAGTACATAAATCCTCCATAATTTACACTGACTTTGCGAGTAGAAACACATTTTTTGTTGTTTTTGTCCAAGATTTACGTTGCTCTGTCAGTTGGAGAATCGATTCAGGTCAGGGAGAAAATCTCCAAACACCTATTGTGAGCCAACAGGCAAAAATTAGACCACCTGGTGTGCGAATGCTAGAGGACAAAATACTTTTTGCTTTTTTAGAAAATTCAGCAGAAGGTGTGATGCAGGATAAGTCTGTCAAAGTAAATGATTAGTTTCCCAAACGTGTGTGACTGGTCAGAGAAGCAAAACAGGACGAATCCAAAAGCCAAACTTTGCTACATCTTTATTGACTCATCTTGATTCTTTTCTCAAATAGTCATATAAAAATGGGTGTTTCTTTTGCCCTAAGTATACACAGTCATTCCCTCTGTGAGAACAGCTAAAGACAAATGGGTTAGCTGAGGGGAGATGGCCAATTGCAGGTTCAGCCTCAGTTTGTTTATCTGTAGCTGGCTGATCTCATTAGATCCTGAAACGTATCAGATAGAAAAATCTTTAGGAGATAGCTCCTCTTCATCTCACGCTCATGGACACAGTAAAACACCCCTTGGCGCACAACTACACTAACATTAGTTCAATTTCAATTTGTTGGATGGTAGCCGGTTTCTAAACAGCTTCCAACTCCTTACACTGCGATATCTGACCTCGTAGAGTGCACGAAAGAATGTGCCAGCCACTGAAAGCCTACTGAATTCTACCTGAAAGAATCTATCACTTCCAAATTATATCGTTGCTAAAGAAATTACTTTTTCTATTTTTTCCTATTTCTTATCATAGTGGAAGCACATTTAATTCCCTATCTGAACTATGCCAATTCTACTGCCAGAAGAGAGTCAATCATAAACTAAAATTCAGTCACTTCTCAAGTTGTAAAAGTTATTTTAGCTTTTCATTTAGCAATAATTTTTCAGACTATGCCCTATTTTTATTTTGAATTGTATCTTTAATAATTACATATTTAGTAATTATAAATTCAACAGTTCCATTTCATCTATCCCATCTCAAAATTTTAAAAGCTACTCAATAAATACTCCCTTCCTTTCTCTCTCTCTCTCACTGTCTCTCTCTCTCACACTGTCTGTCTCTCTCACACACTCATATACCCCTCTATTCTCTTTGTCTAATTGTGTAACAGTGATGTCTCCAGATCTTTTTTGGTGGACCTCTTGTATCATTACGTGCTCCTAGGACTGATACCTGTTATTCAACTAAGAGAAAATCACATCACGTGCACACGCGTGCGCGCGCACACACACACACACACACACACACGTTTAGTAATGAGTTGACTGGAAGAAGATTCTTCCTCAAAAAGAAAAACAACTCATATTATTCCTAGATTTAAAAAATTAAGACTCACTCACTTTACAAATGATACATATACACCTAGAATAAGTGAAAGAATAAATCTGAAAGTTAAATGCCGCAGATTTATTTTCATGTGATGTCTCTCTGTGTTTTCAGAAATTGTATTAATTATTATACTTCAATTTGCAAAATACATTTTTTGTTGTTTTTGTCTAGGATTTACATTGCTACGTCAGTTGGAGAATTGGTTCAGGTCAGGGAGAAAACCTCCAAACACCTATTGTGAGCCAACAGGCAAAAATTAGACCACCTGGTGTGCAAATGCTAGAGGACAAAATACTTTTTGCTTTTTTAGAAAATTCAGTAGAAGGTGTGATGGAGGATAAGTCTGTCAAAGTAAATGACTAGTTTCCCAAACGTGTGTGACTGGTCAAAGAAGCAAAACAGGATTCTGGTATGCTAAGACAGGATTCTGGTATACTAAATTGTCAAGCAGATAAACATGTTTGTATGTTTCATAATGACTTCTATTCCCTAAAAAATTAAGAACATTTATTCCAGGCAATATAACATTCTTATATTACATTTTGGATCACATATGAATTATAGTTTTTCTTATCCATAGAACTATTTATGTGCTAATTCTGATTTTGATAAGTGAGTTTAAATAAGTCATTCTTAAGGGTATAAAAATTAGAGGGAAAAAAAATGAAGAGAAAGAGAAATGTCCATAATTCTAAAATTCTAAAACCAGCTATAACATCACTAAAACCAGCTATAGCATCAATACATATATTTACCCCATACCTTCAGATTTTAAATAGGAAGATAGTATAAAAATAACTTTTACATAAATTTAGTAATTTTTTTTTGCTTTGAGAGTTTATACACACTAAAGCCATAACTGCTTTTTCACTTTCAAATACAAATAGCTAAAAAGTATGTTAAAAACTTACTATTCCAAACAAATTTGCAAAAATGCATATTAAAACTATATTGACATATTATAATTTTACCTACCAAATTGGGAAAATATAAATAAAATCACAATAGACAATTTACCAAACAAGGGTACTTTAAAACATAAATGTCACTGCAGGTAGAAGTATAATGGCTTTTTAAAAATTATTAGGAGCCATAAATATATTTATACACTTTAACTTAGCAATTCTCCTCTCAGGAAACAATTTTTTAAAAATTCCCATTAATTGAGGGACATGCTTAATTTATGCCACCTTCATATGACACAATAAAAATAATGTTTCAGAAGCATATTTGATGGCATAAAAATGCCAGTAGTATAATATTAAATGATATTTTACAAAAGGTAATTAAATTTAACAAACAGCTTGGAATTCATTTTATTATCACACTGGAAATAATAAAAAACATAGTTCATCAGATACTAAAAGCCTGTGATATATATGATGCAGATATCATCCATTCTAATGCCTCCTTTTATTGTTTATATTTTAAAAAGTGTTCTGTATTCACTACACCATGACAAACACACACATACTCATACCTGCACACACATCACCCATGCACATCCTTGAAGACCATTTGAAGGCTACATATGTTCAAGAAACAGTTTTCATTAATTCAGACTCTCAGGAAGTAGATATTTGTCCATGCTATCTAACATCTCTTAAGAGTTAAATCATGAGATATAGTCAGATTGAAAACAAATATAAATCTGAAACTTTGCAGGTTTATTCTCTACTAATAACAATCTAATTTATCTTTAATCTTCCATATGTAGCATATATGTCGCTACCAGATAAAATGGAAATTGACAAATCTGATTGTATTTCAGTCATTAATACATATTTGTGATTGCTAAGGGGAGAACTGCATTATTTTGTTAAACATAGCATATTTAATAAATATTTATTTCATATTAGCACATAACTTATAAATATTGGGCTTACATATATATATCACACACGTTGGCAAAGAGGAAGAGATTCATTTTCATTTCTGTTTTTCTGCTTCGAATCTATGGTATTTGCAAAAATTAGAGTTAGAGCTTATGTGTACTTTGACCAGTTTACCCAAGACTGTGAGATGTTTGTAAAGCCACAAGATATATAAATATACCCAGTTTTCTGTTATCTTCCTCAAATATATTTTATTATTTTGACTACCTATAAAATTTTTAGCATGTAATAATTATATAAGGTATGCTTTCAGAAACAATTGGCTTGTTTGGACTTGCTATAAATCTTTCCATCTTTCCAATTAAGGACATTTGAGCCACCCCATTATAAAAGGAATAGAGGTTCTCTAGGCAATGGTTCTAATATTACAGCTCCCAAATCAGCAGTATCAGAATCACCTAGTTACTTAATAGGAATGGAAATTGTTGGGTTTCACAAAGGCCTGTTGGATCAGAAATTATGAGATTGGACATAAAAACCAGTACTTTAACCAAGTTCTTCAGGTGATTCTGATAGGTGCTAAATTTGGAGAACCGTAACTGTAAGGTACAGAAAGTTGTGAGACTTTCTGTCCATCTGTTGTAAGGCCTTTTTGCAGATAACATTTTATGTGTTGGAGATAAAGAAGTATTCACTCTTGGGTATAATCAGCTAAAGTCAATATTTCTGAGTACTATGTAGTAGAGTTTGCATAGTAATACAAACAAAGCCTTGGAATTTTTAATAAAACAGGTTTAGAACAAATAAAAGCTATTAACATAATTTTTGGAGGAAGGAAAGGTATTTAGGAAGTATGTGGATAAGCTATTTCAGAAGAAAGTGAAATACTGACGACATACTCAGGTAAAGACAGAAAAAAAGATTTAGATGAAAAAATATGCATAAATATATATATTTTTATATATTTTATTTGTACTTTAGGTTCTGGGGTACATGTGTAGATCATGCAGGATTGTTGCATAGGTACATACATGGGAAGGTGGTTTGCTGCCTCCATCCTCAGCAAACTGACACAAGAACAGAAAACTAAACACTGCATAGTCTCACTCATAGGCAGGTGCTGAACAATTAGAACACGTGGACACAGGGAGGGGAGCATCACACACCGTGGTCAGTTTGGGGGCTAGGGGAAGGACAGCAGGGAGTGGGTAGGGATAATGTGGGGAGAAATACCAGATACAGGTGATGGGCATAAACATATTTTTAAAATAGGCTATAAGATAGGCAAGAGAAGAGTGGATAAAGAAAAAGTAGGCAAATAAGCACATAATAGAAAACAAGTGGTCAAATAACTTTTGGTAATAGGTATCTATTGCGATAAAAACAATTGTTTGCAAGACTTCCCATCTTCGAAGGCTTCAATGGAACTCATTAACATATCCAAATGCCATGTTTTGTGTCAGTGAATCATTTCAAGATAACTTTTGCTTAAAGAATATGGGCTAGAAAATAGTGAGATTAAAGGCATTTTATAAAGATATAGGCCACAAAAATTAAAAGAATAAGTGGTAGTCATTAGCAGACTAGAGATTCCAACACATTTCTGGAAGGCATGTGAAAAGTTATGGGCTAATAAAACACTGTCCAAGTAGTTGCAGCCAGAAATATTTATGAAGATGACTGAAGTTAAGGGGGAACAGATCTTTCCTAAAATATTCTTTGAGGGTTGGGAGGCAGACTTGATAAATCAAAATTGAAGGCAGTAAAAACGCTGAAAATAAGATGATCAACTGAAAATATTCTTATCAACTGTATTCTTCTATCATCCTCAATAAAATCACTAACATCCATTTTACACTTCCAACTTTTAAAATAAAACAAAATGTATCTTTCAAGTAATCATTTGGGAATAATGGAAGCAGCTACCAGGAACCTTAGTGCAGTTGAGTAAACCCCAAAGGGTAAACCTTACATATTCTAAATACTGATAAGTCCAACATACTGTAGGAAAAATACTAATTTACAAATAAATGTTGGTGCTCATGAGTTTATGTAGATTTAAAAAATCATATTCTAATATAACAGAAAGATTGACTTTCCCACTAATCTTAATATTATACAGCTAGGGTTATTACTGTACTGTACTTTAACCATCTAAATTTAAAGAGATTTGGAAATAGAAGTAATAGGCCATAGTTAGAAAACAGTTATTTCTCTTATGAAAAATGATTATCAGGAAATTTTAATGGACTTCATGGAAAAGAAGGATGATTTATGAGTTCTTTTGAAATTCTTGTGAAACAAAGCCAGAAAAATGGGTCACAAAGTTATACGCTATTGATAAAAAAAAAAAAACCCCACAAAAGAAACTGGATAATTTCTGACAAATTACTAACAAATCAAATCCAGCAGCATATTAAAAGGATTCTATATTATGATCATGCAGCATTTATTTAAGCAATACTAGGGTGGTTGAGCATACAAAACTCCATCAATGTATTAGACTATATTGACAAAACAAAGAGAAATAAACAAATTCTTCTCAGTTCATGCATAAATAGCATTTAACAAAATATAACATTATTCCATCTTAAAAACACTGGGAAATCTGAAAATTAAAAGAAGCTTCTTCAACATAATAAAGGGCATTTGTGGAAAACCCACAGCTACCATTATACTGAGAGGTGAAAGACTGAAAACTACTTAGATAAGGAACAAGACAAACATATCCACATTTGTCATTGTGCTTTAACATTGTACTGAAAGTTCTAGTCAGAGTAATCAGCCTAAATAAACTACATTGGAACAATTAATACTATTAAGATGACAATACTACCAAAAGCAATCTATAGGCTCAATGCAATCCCTATTGAAATCCCAATAACTTTTTTGTTTTTTGCAAAAATGTAAAAGAAAGCTGATCCTAAAATCCTATGGAAGACAATGAACTCCAAAATTAAAATAATAATGAAAAATAATATAATAGTAATTTGTGCTTCAAAACTTACTACAAAGCACCATAATCCAGATAATTTCGTACTGCAATAAATATAATTGGCATAAGGATAAATATATGAATCAATTGGAAGCTCAAAAGTAAACCCAGTGGCCTATGGTCAACTGATTGTTGACATGGGTGCCAAGACTATTCTTTGAAGGCAAGAGTGGTCTCTTCAACAAATGTTATTGGAACAACTGGATATCCACCTACAAAAGAATGAAGTTGGACCCCTGCCTCACACCATATAAATAATTAACTTATATTAAATCAAAGACCTAAATATAACTGCTAAAATCATAAAATTCTTAGAAGAAAAAATGGGGAATATCTGTTACCTTGCATTTGGTAATGATACCTTCGAGCTGACACCAAAAGCATGAGCAATGAAAGAAAAATGAATTGGACTCCATCAAAGTTAAACTACTTTGCATATCTAAGGATACTCTTAAGATAGTGAGAGAAAGGGAAAGAGAAAGAGAACCCACATATTGGGAGATATTTGTAAACCTTATGTCTGATAAGCATCTAATATGCAGAAAGTATAAAGAACCCTTACAAGTCAACAATGGAGAAAAAAAGTTGTTTCAAAAAGTGGGCAAAGGACTTGAATAGACATTTCTCCATAAAAGATATACACATTATTTACAAGTACATGAAAAGATGTCCAATATTATTAGTCATTAGGGAAATGCAAATTAAAAGAACATATCACTTCGTACCAACTACAATGGCTATAATAAAAAACAAAATACAAACAAAACAACACTTATGTTTGGCTAAGTTTCCATGAGGACTGAGGATTCTCAAATAAAAGTAATTCAAAATATTATATCCTCAAAAATTTATGTATTATCATGGCCAGAAGCATAAAAATTGATGAGACAAACTTCCAAAAATCTCATAATTCCAGTTACAGTAATACTATGAAATTAAGTTAGAATTATGACTTTGATTGAATAGACATTATAAATGACAAAAGACCTACAAATTTTATGTTGAAGTTTTCTGGAAGAGGGAGGTATTATCTTAAAGTTATTAGAAATCACAATCTACTAATATTACATGATTAAATATTAGATAGTAATTTCATGAAAAAATGTTCATAATAGGAAAATTTGTTGATCTTTTTTCAAGGAAATGTTCATTAAATAATGTTAAAAACCTCAGTTAATTATATATATTAAAAATGACCCTAAACTCTATTATAATGAATTAGGCAGCATAATTAATAGCATGATTTATATTTATAAACAAATCTCCGGAAATGCCTTAGTGTAAATTTTTCTATTTTTAAACCATACAAACATTTAATCAATTTGAAAAGAAATAAAGCCTCATTTAGCTATTAATTGAACTATTAGACAACAAATCATATTGCTGTCAAGTGTTTCATAATGATTCATTTGTGAAGATCACAATATAAATGTAACAACTATCAGAAAATTAGAGACAGCAAAATATATCTTATAATTTTTAAAGTGCATTTCTTTTATGAAACATATTTAAACACAAACATTTTCTTCAAGTAGATTGCATTTAAATTTCTAAAGCAGAAAAAAAGCATTTCAGGCCTCAAGAAATTTTTATCAAATACAAAATTACAATCTATTCATTCTTTAGATATATTAAAATAAAAATTTACAAACTTGCTATGTATACTTGCAATCATTTAAAAGTGTTTAAGTATTATATTTGCAGGAAGTTTTATAGATGGTAAGGAAACACTGCTTCTAATATAAATCATTACCTCCGAATTTCAGGTATTCTTTGTGTTTGCAAAGTCAATCTAAGAAGATACACAACATTCTACTTCTGAGAAAATAGTGAGCTTTTAAAGCATAATCAAAGATAAAATACGTAGAAAATAGCAAGGAAAAGAAAGAAAAAAATTTTCATTATATTTCTTTTGGTGTGAGGGTTGTAGGATTCAGTGGACCAAATCATTCTCAATTTTACTCAGAAGTTCAGTAGAATTTTAAAGAGACCCAGTGGAGAGAAATGTTATGGAACTACTATAAAACTTTCTGATAAATAGAAAATATGCTTGGAAAATTGCAGTCATTCAGCCTCAAATTTTTCTTCCAGTCTCTGGCATGGCTTATCATTTCTTAGGCATCCAAATCACTAATTCTTGACCACAAGACTACATCTTTGAAGTCTTAAATCTTATTAGCCCTTTGGAAATAGTTACAGTGTTTTGATTGTAAAGCATAGAATTTTAAATATGTTTTTTAGCAGAACTGAGTTAAACAATAAGAAATATGAATTGGAACATATTAGTTTTTACAATATAAATAAGTTATTGATCAATGTACATTAGATGTCGAGCTTGTCCTAATATATTATGCCACCTAAAATAATGTCAGATTTGCAACTGAAACATACAAATAATACTTTTAAGAATATATTTCCACAGTAATCTGATTATGAGGTAAAATATGAGGGAAACATTACATATATATGTACGTATATATGTATTTATGTATATGTGTGTGTGTGTATGTGTGTGTATATATATATATACCTATATATATGTATATATATATATATATATATATATATATATATATATATATATACACATATATATGTATATATATATATACACACACATACACACACATACACACACACACACACGTATATAGACTTTCTCCATTATTTCCCAAATTTCCCATACACTCCTTTTCAATCATTCCCCCTTCCACCCAAAAGCAATAACAGTCTACTTTCAATAACCAGAATAGTTTGGCTACTTTACAAATTCATATAAATGATATCACTTACATATTATATACCATATATATGATACATACTTTTTATGTCTGACTTTCTTAACTCAGAATAGACTTTTAGAGATTCATCCACATTTTTGCCTGCATTCATTTTTGTTAGTTTTTCTTTCTCTGTTGCATTTCATTATATGAATATGAGAATTTATTTATCCATTCCATTTTGGGCCACTTGAGCTGTTGCAGGTATTGGCTAATATGAATTAAATATGTTATATGAATAGTTTTATACAAGTATTTTGGTAGATATATGGTTTCATTTCTCTTGGGCAAATATCTGGGAGTGGGTTGCTTGATTTTGAGATTGATAAATATTAATACACTTCTCTAAAACTGTTGTACTATTTTACACACATTTTTCCTATCACAAAATGTGGTGTATGGAGCTATAGTTTACAATTGCTTCACATCCTTGCCAAATTTGTGTATTGCTGTGTGTGAATGCGTGCAAGTGTGTGTGTCTAACAGCCATTGTAGTGGTGCAAAACCTTATCTTGTGGTTTTAATTTGCATTTGCCTAATGCTATTAGCATTAAGCATATTTTTCATATTCATAGTAAAGTGACAACCCAAGTCTTTTGACCACTTTTTATTGTGTTGTTTTTTTATATTTACTTATAAAAGTTCTTTAAATATTTTGGATAAAAATTATTTGACAGTTATTAAATATCACTTATTTTTTCCTACTCTCTCTTATCTATTCATACTCTTAATTGCATATTTTATTGAGAAGAAATGTCATCAATTTTTTCATGCTTGAGGCTTTTTATTTTTGCCTATGAATTTGTTTCCTACTTCCAAATTGAGAAGGTTTATGGTTCCAGTTTTTACATGAGGTTGGTGATTTATCCTGAATTAATTTTATCTGTGAAATAAAATGAAAGCATATAATTTATATATTTTATGCAGATACCTAGTAATTTGAGAATTATCTATTAAAAAGGCCTTCTTTTCTCCACTGAGTTGCTTGAGTGTTTTTGTCAAAAAACAATTGACAGCACGTGTGTGGGTAAGTATCTATACTCATTTTGCTGAAATATTTTTACGGCAGTAAGACATGGCTTTATTAATAACAGTAGCAGTATAAAACATCTTTAAATTATATAGTTTAATTACTCAAACTCTGCCTTTTTATCAAGATCATTTTGGTTACTATAAATCTATTTATTCCAAGTGCTGTAGTGTGTGTGTGTGTGTGTGTGTGTGTGTGTGTGTGTGTGTGTGTGTGTGCGTGCGCGTGCGTGTGTCTTCTATCCTGTAGCTTTGGGTAGTTGTTTTGTAAATTCTTAGTGATTTTAAAAACACATTTATTTAATCTGCAAATGATTATCATTCTATTTCATTTATCCCAATATTTATGTATTATATATATTTTTCCTGCTAAATTACACTACCATTAGAATTCTAATGCAATGTTGAGTAGAGGAGTAGGAAGAGATCTTGCCTGTTCCCAACTGCTGGGAAAGAGTATTCAATGATTTACCTGTAACAATAAAATTAGCTAGTTATAAGGTTTTCATAAATATTCTTCATAAAACTGTGGAAGTTTTCTTGCAATCTCACCTTTTTAAAACATAAACGAGTACCATGTCAGATTATTTTAATGTCTGTTGAGATAATAAGTTTTTTTCTCCTTTACTCTATTAATATGGCAAATTAGTGTATTGATTTTCAAATGTTAAACCAACATTTCAATCCTAGGGCAAACTCTGCTCCATTGTGATTTATTATGATTTTTGCATATTTCTGAATACAACTTTACAATATTTTTAAGAATTTATACTAAGTTCATAGTGGTAAAAACCTACAATTCATGTTTATTATATTTATTAAACAATCAGTATGTATCACGCACTTTTACACATTAACCTTTTTTTAATAAAATCTGCAAATTAAATATTATTAATATCATTTTATAGATAGAAAAAGTAAGGTTAAGAGACTGAAATAATTTCATGCAGAATACGGCAAAGGAGAGATAAAATATAGGCTTTGGACTCCAAGCTCAGATCTTCACTGAATAAGAAAACCATCTCAATTTTAAATTCTGCATTTGATTTGTACTATCAATGCCCTCAAAAGTCTTCAAGAAGACTTTATCAAATAGATGAATGTCAGCATGGCTTTTACACATTTAGTTCACAAGTTACAATATATCAAACAGCCACCTCTCATGTCATTCTTTTATTTTGATCAATTCTGTGGTACAAATGATGCATCCATACTTACTACACAAATACTAAAGTTAAAATATTATAACCTAACAACTAGAAAAATTGCTAGTACTTGTTATAAATTGGGTTTTTAAATGTATTTTTAAAAGAAGAAATCGTTTTTTAAAATCAAAATCTGGGTGTTATGTAAAATGAGAAAAAAAAAATTATAAATATATTTAAAAAAGGAAATTTGTATTCAAATATGTTTACCTTCATTCAAATCAGTCCTTTTAGACAAAGAGCTATGTTGAGACAGTTTTATTCATGCAACAATAACATAAATAATTATTTCATTTAAGAATAAAAAGATGTTCTTTTAAAGCTGATGTTTCTGTGGCCCCTTTAAAGATTAAGGATTTACAGAGTTGGCCTTTTTTAAGTGTTTTCTAATAAGCAAAAAATGAAATAAAATAAATATAAAAATAAGATATATTCATCACATTGATTTAATATTCAAAATTGATCCTAAGCAAAATGAGTAAGTTCAATACAATGCCTACTTAAAGAGAACAGTTTAATTTGAGCTTCATTTGGGGGTGGGGATGGATGATGGTCTTCTAGTTCATTGTTTTTACTTAACGGGGAAATCAAAAATTGCTATATGTTACCAAGGATAGTTCTCAAGAAATAACTACCTTGAATATTTTGCATTGTGAATGACTATGCAAACCTCAACTGAATTCTGTAAAGCACAAAATCATTACAATTTTACCATTTTAACTGGAAAACATCTTTTACCTATGTTCAGTGTTTGTACTTCAATGTGAAAGTGGAAAAATGATCAGACCTTTAGTTCAGTGGTTAATTACCTATGAACAAAAGTGAAATATCACTTTTCAATTTCTGGCCACAAATACCATTTCTTTGATTAAATCACAAGAATCTATCTCAAGTAAATGTTAGGAGAAATTATGTAAATTCAATAAAGGCAAGAAAATTTAGGGATGTATTGAGCTGTAGAACTATATTGGTCCAGCATATTCACCACATACAGTCACTTTTTATTGCTTTGTATTTAATTCTCTATGTATGAGAACTTAAATATGCATAGGAAACTAAATTAGTATATCTTGTATTTCTATGAGATTATTGCTGAGTTGACTAAATTCTCTAAAATATCAACCTCTAAATATCATGAGGGGACTTAAAACTTTCTAAAGAAAAACTACACGAGAATTATATCACTGGTTGCACATAATTCTAGTCCTCTTCTTTACTTCTTTACTCTGTAAATAAGTTTCCATTTTCACTTCCTGTTGCTGAAGTAATTGGTCTTAACAGCTGTACTGATAGGATTTGATAAGAATAATGAAATAGACTGGTGGTTTTTCTACTGTGCCTGTACCTCGTTCTGTTCAGAGACAATTCTCTGTTGGTTGCTCAAGTTTATTTATGTCTTGCAAACCAAGTAATGTTTGCCCTTTTGGACTGGACTAAGTTTTCAAAGATGCTTACACAGGTTGAGCATCCCAAATCAAAAACCTATAATCTGAAATGCTGTAAATTTTGAAATTTTGTGAGTACCAACATGGTGTCAAAAGGATATTATCATTGGACCATTTTGAATTTTGGATTTTCAGATTTGAGAGTCTCAACTGGTAAGTATAATGCAAATATTCCAAGATTCCCCTCCCTTCAAAAATTACAAAAATCTGAAATCATTAAGATTTTTCACATAATCTTCATCATTGAGAAAAGTTGTACAAATATTACTTCACAAAAGTCCTTTAATATCTCCATAACAATCCGCAATATTAAATCTTATTTTCAAATTTGGTTTTGTTAAGAATTAAATGCACACTCTCAGACAACTCTTGATGGTCCCATCTTTTGAATAAGGAATCTCAAACCTGTTTATCAAAGATAGAGATAGTGGGTCCCACTAGAGCAAAGGTCAGGCATGGTTACTCTCCAATAAGCTAAGTCCAGACATGCTGACTAACCATTATAAATGATTTTTTGTCCCTAGGATCAGGTTTCTTTTTTTGTTATTGCAACTCAACTGTGTATAGGTATCATCTGGCTCTCTTTGTGCTACCCTGTTGGAATTGAAACTTCAGAAAAAAATATAAGAAAATGCTGACACACTGGCTACAATTCCTGTGAAAAATAAAATATTTTCTCTCTGTCCCAGGAGGCTCATATCTTCTGCCAGCATCCATGGAACTGGCAGGTTAACCTGTAAGCTATTACAGCAAGTAAGATAAAACATCAGATTTACAGTTCTTTACAGGATCCCTCGACAACTAAGATGGGGTAGTCCTCTTTGGATTTCTCTTATGAAACAGAACTTCTCTTAAACTATAGGAAATAATTGCCTTTAGTGCTGGGAACGTGGTGGTCCTGGAACATGAGCTATAATCCACTTGGGCTATATTGGTTTATCTCCAACTCCATAAAACTAGAACAATGTTTTAAAGATGTCTTGTTTTATTATTTTAAATTCTCTACCAATTAGGTCAGTATCAGATTTGGGGGTTTTAAGGTAGAGTGGGTTGGGATATAATCTTGTTATGAATGTGTCTCCTGAAGTTCATGCATTAGAAATTTAATCCCCAGTGCCACCGTGTTGAGAGTGGAACTTTTATGACGTGATTAGGTTATGAAGACTCTGCCTTTATGAATGGATAATTGCCTTATAATGGGAATCAGTGAGTTATTGCTCCTTAACTCATGTTATGCCTTCCTCCATGGTGCAATGCTGCAGGAACAGCCTCACCAGGTGTGGTCCCTCAGTCTTGGACTTCCCAGCCTCCTGTACAGTTTTCTATAAATTTCCCAGTCTCAGATATTCTCTTTTGGCAGCACAAAAAAAATAATACACAGTCACAATACCAAAACACTGAAATTCATTGTCTAAATAATGTTATTTTACAAAAGGCTTGTAAATTAATAATCATTTACTATTTCATTCAGTAGACTCTTTCACAACACTTTATACTTAAAAAGATGTCCTTGGTTATATATATATATGATGTCCTTGGTTATATATATATAAATATATAACATATTTATATGCTTTGTTTAGAAATAATTAAAAATCAATGAATATGTGAAATTTCTTACAGCAACCGATAATTTCTATGACGAACTACCACCGCTTTCTACTGTAACAGGTCACTCTTCATTGTATATACTGATTCACACAGCAAATTGTCACCAGTACAAAATAGTAGCTTTCATAGATATAAAACATGTGACTTAAAATCTTAGCTAATTGCAGAATGCCTACATAGCCATAAATTAACCATCTTCAAAATATTCATTAACAAGAAAAGAAATTACTGCATTTTCCTCGTAGTTATTTTGTTTAGTGCGACCATCAATCACTTCTTATTTACTTGGACTAAAATACCTGAGGGGCACAATTACTCTCCATCATTAGAAGTGCTTTAGAAATTTTACTTTATAAACTAAAGGCTTTTAATATCTTCATAACAACTGGAAATATTAAAACCCTGAGGCAGGAGAATCATTTGAACCCAGTGGATGGAGGTTGCAGTGAGACAAGATCTTGCCATAGAACTCCAGACTGTGCAACAAGAGCAAAACTTGGTCTCGAAAAAAAAAAAGTTCCTATCATTTGTGTGTTTTTATAGTCACTACTTAGTAATATAAATAGTCTCTACATCGCAATTCTGTTTACTACAGAATTAAAGTTGCAGCAGCAATAGTTATCTGAGAGTGCATGTTTTATCTTAAACAAGGGAAATAAGCCTGAGTAGCTGGGATTACTGGTGCCCACAATCATGCCTGGCTAATTTTTTGTATTTTTAGTAGAGATAGGGTTTCAGAATGTTGGCCAGGCTGGTCTTGAACTCCTGACCTCAGGTAATCCTCCTATCTTGGCCTCCCAAAGTGCTGGGATTAGAGATGTGAGCCACCATGCCTGGCCAGGAACTTTTTTATTATATTTAAAACTAACACTTGTCTCTTTGATATTGTGCTAGTGAAATTAATGTAATAAAAACAATGTCATAATTCTAATTAAGAAGGTTTAATGATGTCCATGAAATGGTGTGGAAAGAAATCAGTTAGAACAGAAAGCAGAAGCTTTCAAAACAATGTTACTACCAAATACAAGTTTGGGTATCTTTCAAGTGGATGCCTTAGTAGGAGTTTCAAGTTAATACGTATTTGCTTCCCTAATTCCATGCCTAGGAGCCAGCCGCAAGAAAACTTCTACATTTATTTTGAGAGAGTTTACCAATATAAATCTTATTTTAAAACTCATTTGATCTAGTTTAGATGGGATAACCAACATGTAAATATCATAAAGAAGTTCATATATTGATATACACCCAGTTTTTGCCTTCTATTTGTTTATGGATATAGGAAATACACTCTTAAAAATAGTCGTTGCTTTGAAAATATACTCAGCTTTCATTACTCTAGGGCTTTTCTTTTTCAATTTATTTTTCCATGTAGTAATCTAATATGTTGGCACATGCCTCCAGAGATCTCTCATGTTACTTGACATGAATGATACTTCTAATTTCTGAAATGATTCCCTTTACTCTTTACCTTGACACAGACATCTTGGCATTACAACTTACTTTTCTATAGTCCCATGATAGGGGTGAAAGAAGAGACAGAGAAGGAATACCCAAATCACACACATACACACACACGCACAAACAAATTTTATCCAAGTAACTTTTTAATTTTGAAGTCATTGCTTTATGTGTGGATGGCTTCCACTGATAATGTTACAGCAAAGTGTAGGAAACTAATCTAGTTTGAGCAGAGACACTGTGTGTTATATTATTCTGCACCTTTGCTTAGGTTAATTCATATGATAAAATGTGGCAAGACTCTCAAATGGGGCTGCTTACCTTTGGGGGAAAGGCTGTTTTAAGTGATGGATCTCAGATACAGAAGATAGTAACTATGATAAGAAGGTCAGAAACAGCAGAATTTGAAATATTATTTCAAATTAGAAGCTTCCACATTAATATAATGAAGGTTTAACAAAGGATATTACTGAGCTGTGATAATACAGGCAAAAATGTGTTATAATTAATCATGTGAAGTATTTTAATCAGTGTTAAAGGGAAGGCTAAGAATTTCAGACTCTTAGAGAGGCATGGTTTAGAGACATGGCATATGTTGTTATGCTGTGTTGTTGTTCTCTAGGCTATAATGCAGTGAATGTAACTAGAAAAATATAACCTCATGCAATAGCATGGCATGGACTTACCTATCTTCAAGGTTTAGTGCTCTATGATATGTCCATGTAGGAGTGTTTCAGAAGATAATTTTAAAAACTATCTAAAAAGTGAGGCAGCTTCTCTTTAACAAACAAACCTTAATTTCAGAAATTGTGACAATTTTTTCCACATCCATGGAAAAATCAGCAGACCCTCACTCTAGTGGATGGGATAAGTTAATTTTGGTGTTGCAGTCTCTGTATTGCTACTGTAGAAATGATCATTAACTGCTTCACTGGTGAATATTCACATGGCTATCTGTAATTACAGATTATCTACTATTTTTATATTGCCAAAGTAATATGTTTATAATGTATCTACTCCCCAGTTATTTCCTGGTGTATTTTTCCTAGTATATTTTTCTCATTTTTGGTTGGCTTTTATAACAGAAAATAAAGCAGAAAATGGAAGAATAGAAATAAATATTCTAAAGTATTTATAAAGAATAAAGTGATCTTTTTATTGATTTCTAATAAAATATGGCATCAGTACTATTTACTTGAATTTGTATCTTAATTAAAAAGTCTGATGTTAATTGTTCTGCATCTTTTTAAAGGTTTACAAAAACAAAGCAATATTTTAAAATTCTGAACTGTTTTAAATAGACCAAAAACTTATAAACATCACTGACAGCACATTCTTTAATTTTCTGACAGTTATCCTTTCAAAACTTAAAATATGTACATTTAAACCAATATGCATTAAGATTACTACATAGCGATTATATAACATGGTTGCATTTCTTGAAAGTTATGTTTAAATTACACATGGTAGAAAATGGTGACATATTCTCATTTTAAAAGAACAGCAAACCACCATGGCATGTATATACCTATGTAACAAACCTGCGTGTTCTGCACATGTACTACACAATTTAAAGTATAAATAAATAAATAAATAAATAACTTTTTATTGAGGTATAATGCACATGCAAAAAAGCACAAAATTCATATAGTAAAGTTTAAAGGTATTTTCACAACATAATTACAATGGCATAGCCAGTACACAGAATAAAAAACAGAACATTTCCGCATCATAGACCTCTTTGGTGTCCTTCCAGTCCATTCTGCTTCCCCCAAGCAAGCCCTATTCTAATGTCTAACAGCATAGATTAGTTCTGCCATTTTTGATGTTTCGAATGGAATCATAAAATAAGATACCTTTGTTTCTGGCTTCTTTCATTCAGCATTGTGTTTGTAAGATTCATCCATCTTTTGTGTAGTGGTGATTCACTTTCATTGATTTGCAGTATTTCACTATGTGAATATTCTATAATTTATACATTTATTACCCTGTTGATGTACACTTGAGCTGTTTTTAGACTTTGCACTGTTATATAGTGAGTTTCTTCTTAGAAATATTCTTAAGTTTTTGTAATTTTATATTAGAAGCATATTTGAATAGACAATTAGGACAGAGCAGTTAATTTTTACACTAAAGGAGCCTAAAAGTTAAGTGTCAGTTTCTCTGTAAATACAGGGACAATGGTAGTTTTCAAGATTAAAAATAATAAATTGGGATAACTGGTTAGCCATATGCAAAACATTGAAACTGGACCCCTTCCTTATACCATATACAATAATCAACTCAAGATGGATTAAACTCAACTTGTTTAATCAACTCAAGATGGATATCAACTCAAGATGGATATAACTCAATTTATACCATATACAATAATCAACTCAAGATGGATTAAAGACTTAAATGTAAAACACAAAACTATAAAAACCCTGAAAGACAACTTATGCAATACCATTTAGGATGTAAGCACAGGCAAAAATTTCATGACAAAGACACCAAAAGCAGTTGCAACAAAAGCTAAAATTGACAAATGGGATTTACTTCTACTAAAGGGTGTATGCATTGAAAGGAAACTATCAACAGAGTGAACCGATAAGTTACAGAATGGGAGGAAATTTTTGCAATCTATGCATCTGGCAAAGGTCTAATATCCAGCATTTATAAGAAACTTAAACAAGTTTAAAAAAAACAAACATAATCCCATTAAAAAGTGGGTAAAGGACATAAACAGATATGTTTCAAAAGAAGACATGCATGTGTCCAACAATCATATTAAAAAAAAGTCACCATTATTGATTACTAGAGAAACGCAAAGCAAAACCAGAATGAAATACCTTATCACACCAGTAGAATGGCTACTATTAAAAAGTCAAAAAATAACAGGTGCTGGTGATGCTGTGGGGTAAAGGAACACTCATACATTGTGGGTGGGAGTGTAAATTAGTTCAACTTTTGTGGAAAAGAGTGTGGTGATGCCCCAAATACCTAAAAGCAGAAGTAACATTCAGTCCAGCAATCCCGTTACTGGGTACATACTCTAATATGGTTAGACTTTGTGTTCTCACCCAAAAGCTCATCTTGAATTGTAATTTCCATAATTCCCAAAGTACAAATTCAAAATTCATATTGTAAACCTTAACAGTATTTTCACGAAATAAGTGCACTATCATAGCCAGAACCCAGATAAGAAAACAGGACATATGACCATCCTAGAGGCTCCTTTATGCCTCCTTCCAGTCATTATACTTCCCCCAAGTAAGCCCTATTCTAATGTCTAATAGCACACGTTTAGATGTTTTGAAATATCAAAAATGGCAGAACTAATCTATGCTGTTAGACATTAGAACAAGACTAAGAAGACATAATCCCCGTGTGTCAAGGGAGAGAAAAAGTGAAGATAATTGAATAATGGGGGCAGTTTTCCCCATGCTGTTCTCATGATACTGAGCAAGTTCTCATGAGATCTGATGGTTTAATAAAGGACTCATCCCTCTTTGCTCACACTTTTCCTTCCTGCCACCTTGCGAAGAGGTGTCTTGCTTCCCCCTCAACTTTGGCCATTATTGTAAGTTTCTTGAGGCCTCTTAAGCCATGCTGAACTGTGAATCAATTAAATCTGTTTCCTTTATAAATTACCCAGTCTGGGGAAGTTCTTTATAGCAATATGAAAGTGGACTAATACATATGCAAAGGAATAGAAATCATTCTATTATACACACACACACACACACACACACACACACACACACACACACACCCCACATCCATGGCAGCACTACTTATAAGAGCAAAGACATAGAATCAACCTGAATGTCCATCAAAGATAGATTGGATTTAAAAAAATGTAGTTCATATATGCCATGGATACTATGCAGCCATAAAAAAGAATGAGACCATGTCTTTTGCAGGAACATGGATGAGCATGTTATCCTTAGCAATTATCCTTAGCAAACTAACTTAGGAAGAGAAAATCAAATACTGCATGTTAACACTTATAAGTGAAAACTAAATGATAAGACCACATGAACTCATACAGGGGAACAACACACACTGGGGCCTATCAGAAGCTAGTGGGTGGGAGGAGGGAGAGCACCAGGAAAAGTAACTAATGATTACTAGGCTTCATACCTGGGTGATGAGATTATCTGTACAACCAACCCCCATGACACAAGTTTACCTATGTAACAAACCAGCACATGTACCCCTGAACCTAAAATAAAAGTTAAAAAATTATATTTCCAAAGATTAGAGAATTGACATTTGAAGAACATAGATATGTGTTTCTTTTAAAGTGTTAAAAACATAGTATAAGAGCAAAATGTACACTGTTATAAAGTCTGCATGTAGCTAAGGAGATAATTACCAACCATTTAACCCAATAAACTATTGAGCAAAAATGTCCATGCCCAATCTCTCCTAACTCATGACTGTTTACCATTGGGGGAATATGTTTACTTTTTAACTCTTTATACATTATTAATATACCATTATTTAATGCAAAAAGGATAGAAAATTCAACAAATATATCAATGCTAAAATAAACCAGAGATTGATTTGCAAATGTTAATTCATTGTTGTTTAAGAAAACAAATTTAATTCACATATGTATATTAACTACAATATATTTTGGACCAAACCATTTCTACTTTTTAAACACTGTTCAAATGCAGTATGCTATGGATGACTAGCAAACTTGCTAATGATAATTTTTAAAATAATTCTGTACTTATAAGTAGAACCCACCATCCACTTCTAATGGAAGTTGAAAAAATAGTAGTCATTTTTGTGGGGGAAGATAAGTTTCCTTTTATAGAATTTGAGTTATTTCACTCTTTTTATTGTCTCTAGGATACTGAGTGACTTTTGATGAAACATTTCTTCATTTTGTTTTTTACTTCCTTTTTAACATATAGAGAATTCTGTCTCTCAACCAGTAAGTTACTCATTACTCCATAAAAATCTACTACATTTTCAAAAGCAAGTCAAGTGCTACAGTGGAAATATAATCTTGGTTATTCAACTGCTGCAGTTTTGCTAGTGATTATATGCCCATATACAGTCTAATTCCAAAAGAAAAGAACATTTATGCAAATGAGCTTAATGCAGGACAAGTTCAGGCAGGAAATTGGTCCCTTGAATAATAAAAGTGAAATATAAAAGAGAGAGAGTTCATATAAAAGTTATATTTATGATAATCTTTCAGACATATGTGCTGGTAAATGCATATATGGAGATCTGGAAAAATATAGGTTATTATAAGACAAAAACGTATCAACAATAATAATAGTTAGTGACCAGAATAGCAATAAAACACACATTTTCTAATTGTCATACTTCACTATTCCACCCCCTATACTAGGAAGGTCAACTTTTCAAGTTATTTTCCAGATCATTCTTTCACAGAACTAAGGTGAGAACACAAAGCCGCAAATGTCCATAATGTATTTCAAACTTGTTTTTCATAAAACTTTTATAGTGAAGAATCAAAAATTTTTTCATACATACTCAGAAGTGCTATGAGAAGTACAGAAATTTTAAAGTCAGGATTTAGATTTTTATATATTTTATTAATATAAATGATTATTCACAATCAAAATATAATCTTAAACCACAATATTATCCTCCTTAATGAATCAAACTTAGGATCAATATTCTACTTGCATACAAGGAAGTAAAACAAATCTACACTTTTATAGAAGTTTCTATTCTAGGTTTGAAAGGAATGTCATGGGTAAGATACAATATATTTTTTGATGTTATGGGTAAGGTACAACTGATCTGTGATACCCACCAAGTTGTGTGTAAACTTTTGTGTGAATATATATTTCTGCAGTTTTTTGGAAGAAAGCACCGCTGCTTTTATAAAAGTCTCAAACTTTAAGAATCATAGTTGTATGTTCACAATTCTTAAGGAGTTTTATTCAATATTTCTATAATTCAGTGCCTCTACAATTAAATAAAATACAATGTAAACACCACTTAACAAAATTTATCAAATTTTAAAAATCAGAATAATGCTAAAACATTTCATATTCAAGTACTTCTTGATATCCTCTGTCGACATAAGTGTTTTTTTGCCGATTTATACCTGGCAATGACTATATTAACATCTTTCTTTACATAGATGTGCTGGATAAGGTACATGTTAAATAATAAACATTTTTTATTTTTTCTGAAATAATAGGTATATCAAAGCACTACCTATGTAATAAAATGCATAACATGCATAACAATTACCATCAGGCCATATGGGAACTACATTTTACAAATGGTGTGTTGCAGGTAAAGTTCCAAAATGCTACCTGTCTCTAATGTAACATCTTAGTGCCTCTCTTGCTTACAGGATCTATTTTTCACTTTTAGACTTGAGGGCATATTCATTTAGCTTCTTGACCTTTTTGCTGCTGAACAGATGAACATCATGTGTAGTCTACCCTTCTCTTTTATGAAGTTAAAAGCTTATATGTCCTTGTAGAAATGTAAAATAATTTTTATTTTACTTTGGAAAAGCTAAAAAGACTAAAATATAATATCCTGTATAGACTAAATAAAATTTCTTCAAGAAAGTCTTTTGCCTTTAGCAATAATATGGTAAAGTACATAACAGACATGAAAAAAATAAAAATAGTATATTTTTTGTGAAAAAATTATTATCATTTCCCAAATATAAAATATGGGCCAATAACATGCTGATAAAACTAGGCATCTTTATGCCTAAATTATTATTAATCCATAAATAGAAAAAACGGGAAACTTATGTTTGTTGGCTGTATTTTATTATCTCTAATACTATTTGTGATAAACCTTAAGAATCAGTACAAGGGATTTATTGTCACTGTACATTTTTATCCTAAATTCATATGAACTAGGAAAAATTGTTTTTGTATAAAAAGATATTTCTTTTGCCAGTACTTGTAAGTGGGTCTCTATTGTCCAAGGTTATTTGATTTAGAGATGCAGATCTGTATTAAGGTGGTAAGTTTAAAAAAAGGAACCATAGATAGAACATATTATTTCCACAATATATTTACCTCATGACACACAAGCAGTTGCTTGGTGGTTTAAAAATATCTATATAAATTAATTTTGTTAAATAAGATAATACGCACAAATGATGTAGTATTTGTTTTATCATGGCTATCCAACAATACAGAATACACGTGGTAAGAGTACTACTTCAGCAACTGTTGTATCTAACTACTTGGCAGAAATAAATATTCACTATGTGTTGCACACTTTTAGTGCTTTTGATACACAGGTAAGTTGTCCCTCAGAAAGGTGGTAGCAATTTATATTATAAACGTCCCTCTAAATTCTTCACAATGAAAACTTTAATAATAATACCTGCATGAAATGTATGGTCCTTTTGAAAATATACAATTTTTATTATAAATGAATATTGCATCTAGTTAGCACTATTTGGCACATGGTAGGCAGTTAAAAATTACTTACTATGTAGATAAATCAATACAATAATAAAAAAAGAAAGAAATGGACACAAAGAGAAACAAGAGAAAAATAGTCTCATTATTTGTCACATTATGTACTAATATTTGAGATGCAGTATTTGTACTCTATTCAAACTACATCCACTGGATCAGAAACTAGTATAACAAATATTCATAAAACATATGGAGTTGGTCCTCCATTTCCGTGGGTTCCACATCCATGAATTCATGATGAAAATATTCTTTAATTGTCTTTGTACTGAACATGTACAGACTTTTTCTTGTCATTATTCCCTAAACAATACAGTATGACAGCTATTTACATAGCACTAACATTGTATTAAGTATTACAAGTAATCTAGAGATGATTCAAAGTATACAGGAGTATATGTATAGGTTATATGCCAGTACCAAATCATTTTATATCACGGATGCAACCAACTGTAAATTTTGGTGTCCAAAAAGGGGTCCTAAAACTAATCCCTCATGGATACCAAATGGCAACCACGCTCTAACAAAATCCCTTCCTCCTTTCATCTCCTTTAGTTAACTCCTATTTCTCCTAAAATATCACAACTTCTTTCTTAGGACTAATGGAAGACTTCCTTAATTCCTTCTAGGCAAAGTAAGTGTCTGAGTCTTCTGTGTTTAGAAGAAATTTGCTCTTTCTTTCAACAATTCCAACCTCATAATTTAATATTTTTGTCTGCCTTGCTCTTTGGTTAAGCTATGAGCTCCTTAAGGACATAGAGCATGATCTATTGAACTTTTTATTTAAATCAGTAACTACTTTATTATTTGTTTATTTTTATTATACTTTAAGTTCTGGGGTCATGTGCAGATCAGGCAGGATTGTTACGTAGGTATACACATGGCATGTGGTTTGTTGCATCCATCACTCTGTCATCTACATTATGTATTTCTCCTAATGCTCTCCCTCCCAATCCCCCCATACCCTGCTATCCCTCCCATAACCCCACCCCCACTGCCTAACAGGCCCTGGTGTGTGATGTTCCCCTCCCTGTGTCCATGTGTTCTCATTGTTCAACACTCACTTATGAGTGAGAACATGTGGTGTTTGATTTTCTGTTCTTGTTTCAGTTTGCTGAGAATGATGGTTTCCAGCTTCATCCATGTCCCTGCAAAGGACATGAACTCATCCTTTTTTATGGCTGCATAGTATTCCATGGTGTATATGTGCCACATTTTCTTTATCCAGTCTATCACTGATGAGCATTTGGGTTGGTTCCAAGTCTTTGCTATTGTAAACAGTGCCACAATGAACATACGTGTACATGTTTCTTTATAATAGAACATTTTATAATCCTTTAAGTATATGCCCAGTAATAGGATTGCTGGTTCAGATTGCATTTCAGTTTCTAGATCCTTAAGGAATCACCATACTGTCTTCCACAATGAGTTGAACTAATTTACACTCCCGCCAACAGTGTAAAAGTTCTTATTTCTCTACATCCTCTCCAGTATCTGTTGTTTCCAGTTTTTCTTTTTAACATAAAAATAATGCTTTTAAAATGATACTTAATTCATGTGTGTTAACAGAATAAAGGTATTTGCAATTAAAGTTATCACTCTAGACATCCCAACAAGCTCTGGGTTCCTGTATAAGACACATTTTTACACTTTGAATATTAAAATATAAAGGCAATAAAATGGTGCATTATGGTTAGCAATCATCCAGGTATCTCTGCAACTGAAGAGTTTCCTAGAATGTGGAACTTTCAATCCTAGAACCAGGACAGTGTTAGGCAAACTGAGGTGTTTTAAAATTAAAAACATAATAACCAGAGGTTTTGCTACTGTGAAAGAAATACCTTAGAAGATACATATTAGATTTGCCTTTTCTCCAATATTTAAAATGTTAATTGGTTTCAAATTAAGGGAAGGCATTTATAATGAAATAGTTGTACTTAATAATATGTGAAAAAGTGTTTTTTGCTACAGATACATAGAAGAGATGGCTATCAAAAAACAAGTTTTTTTGTATAAAAAACATACAGAGATGAAATTTGGTTTATTAAAGCACTTCTTGAAAAAAAAGAAAAAAATAACTAACTTTATTACTTGTTTTCACAGTTCTATGATAGTTTAGATTAATTCACCTAGTAAACTTTTTTCTAAATCCTTGTATATGTGACTAGATTAGGACACCGATTACTTAAAATTAAAAATAAACAATTATTTTAAAAATGTGATAGGTTATATCACTCCTACCAAGCTTTATTTTGAAAAATAAGCATATAATATAAAATCTGCCAAGCATATTAACACCAGAATAATCAGTTTTCAAGAAAATTGAACAATTAATGTGAATTTATATTTTAGTTACTCAGCAAATTTATGTATTTCTCATATCACTTTAATAACAGTAAGCTTCTCTTCATAGTCTCATACATTTTGTTGCAGAAAATTGGTAAAGACATAAGAACAGCTTCAGAGGTACCTGACAAATTGAAGGGGAAGTGCAGGCAGACACTGAAGGATTAAGACAACCTAATAACTCTGTTGACATGTTAAAGCGTATCTGTTGATAAACATTTCGGGTTTTGACAGAAATTTAATTTAATTTGCCAAAAGAAATTAGAATTTTTTACATATTTTATGTCACTATTCTCTTTAAAAATTCACCTATAACATGCTGTTTAGAATCAGATATTATAAAGTGTATTTTAAATCTAGCAAAGTGTGCTATCTATTAGGTTAGTACCTTTTTCATAGTTTTTGCTTTGTAATGGTCACATTTTTAATGCTAATATTTTTCTAAGAAAGCTCTATCTTGGTTTTAAGTGTCTTTGTGCTACTACAAGATAAAAACTCTAATTTTTACTTCTACATTTCAGCAGTTAGCACAATGTTACTCATATGTGTACTCAGTGGATATGTAGAATAGGAATAACTTACTGTTAAAATAGTTGATGCTATAATTCAATCACTATAATTATACTGAACATTTTACATGTAAAAGGACACTATTACTCATCTCTTGTCAATAAAAAAAAAACTACTCAAAAAATCAGACTGGGAATGCATCTGATAGACATTAATTCCTACATCATGATCAGCCTGAGAATGGCTATCGAATCTCACAATATTTACTGAGATTGTCATAAAAAACTTACTGTGTTTTTAGATAATAAGGAAAATCACATTTTTTTCTCTTTTCTTCCCCCCGCCCCCCCACACTCTCTCTCTCTCTCTCTCTCTCTCTCTCTCTCTCTCTCTCTCTCTCTCTCTTTTTGTTTGAAACTGAGTTTCCCTCTTATTGACCAGGCTGGAGTGGAGTGGCACGGTCTCCACTCAGTCTCCTGAGAAGCTGGCATTACAGGTGTGCGCAAGCATGCCCAGCTAATTTCTGTACTTTGGTAGGGACGGAGTTTCACCATGTTGGCCAGGCTGGTCTGAAAATCCTGACCTCAAGTGATGTGCCCACCTCAGCCTCCCATAGTGCTTAGGTTACAGGTGTGACCATTATGCCTGGCTGAAAAATTAAGTTTTTAAAGAAAACATTTGAAAACTAGAATGGAATATATGGTTTTTAGGACAAGTAGATAATATTCTAAGAAATACCAAATACCTACTTATCGGAACAAATAGTCCTTGTACTTTATAAAGTTACTCCTAATGTGAGACGAGTGCAGGAGAGATGAGACAATGAATATGTACACTTATACTTCACATTAAGATGAGGGAAGAATGAACGTCTGCGTATTTCTTGTACTTGTCTTATTTTGAAAAAATGTTAAGAAAGAAATAAATGAAAAGAATAATCTGGAATGTAAAAGCAGGGCATATATTGGTTGAGAATCATGAAGTTTGACTCATTTAAGGAAGTACTATAAAGACAAATTCAATTAATAAAATACCTTTGTATTCTTACACAGCAAACAAGAAGAAGTGTGCTATTAAACAGAACTTACACTTTTACGTACCTATGAAACACCTGGGGATCATAAGACGTGAATTCTTGTTGCATACATCTGGCGTGGGGCCTCATATTCTACACTCCTAACAAGCTCCAAAGTGAAGCTATGCTGCTAGTCCAAGGCCAACACTTTGAGTAGGAAACTTAAAATTGAGGTTAATCTAAGTCAAGGAAATAGGAAACATCAGAGAAGTTTGTTCTGGGGGAATAACTTAAAGTCCTAGTAGTTAGCTAGGTGTAATGCAGGTGTCTGTATTCCCAGCTACTTGGGAGACTGAGGCAGAAGAATTGCTTGAACCCAGAAGGTGGAGGTTGCAGTGAGCCGAGATTGTATCACTGCACTCCAGCCTGGGCAACAGAGTGTGACTCTGTCTCTAAATAAATAAATACATAAATAAAGCCCTAGAAGTGTCTTTTTTTGAGGATGAGAAGGCTGGGTTCCCTTATAGTTTAGAAACTAAAGGTGCACATAGTTTCCTAGAGTTAAGTCAAGTTTCCTAGAGTTAAGACAGATTTACGTAGAAGCCTGAGGGGCATGAAAGGCTGCTTCCAACAAAGTGGCTAAAATTCAGCTTCTCCTCTGACGCTGAGCTCAGCTCAGAGGTGGAAAAATTCTTGAAAAGGCTTAAAAATCAGCTTAGAGGTAGGTAAGCTAGTAAAAGCTCTGCCTGGAGCACATATATAAAAGCATAGCAAGAACACCAGTTATATTGCCATCTACAGCTGGTAAATACCATATTGGACAGCATACTCCTCTATATGAAGACTTCAAGAACATTTCCAACATCAGAACAAAATCTACTGAAATATTCAATTCTATTTTGATGTTTACAGATCTCTTAGGCATCTGTAAATTTTTAAACAATGTACTTATCTAGTTTATTACTTAACTCTATTCTCACAATCATCATATGAAAATACATGTTATGAGAACACATGGACACAGGGAGAGGAACATCACACACCAGGGCCTGCTGGGGAGTGGGGGCTAGAGGAGAGATATCGAGGACTGAGGGGCTAGGGGAGGATATCATTAGGAGGAATAACTAATATAGATGATAGGGTGATAGATGCAGCAAACCACCATGGCACGTATATACCTACATAACAAACCTGCATGTTTTGCACATGTACCCCAGAACTTAAATTGCAATACACAAAAGAAAATACATACTTCACCATTACTACATTTTATAAATTAGAGTCAAGTTGATTTTTTGGAGCCACAGCTGAAGTTAAAGACTTTAGAACTTAAAATTTGTGTATGGAATTAATTTATTCAATGGGATAAAAAAATTCAGTTCACATTTTTGTCCTGGGTGGGATGAATCAAATTTTCAATTTGAATGGCACTTGCTTTCAGTAACTCACTTTACCATCTAATATATGATCCTCAGTACCATTGAACATTTTTGTCTTTAGGGGAAATAGAGAGCATTTCTTAATTAAGTAGGGAAATTAGTAAAATCTCTATATAGCCTTTGTTTTGAAAGAGGATCACTGTCACTTAACTAAGCAGTAGCTCAGTGTTCCTAAAAGGTCACAAGAGACTGCTTATATTGATGTAGCAAATTGCTACCTTGAATTGTTCAGCTAACAATTTTAAAAGCCATTACATTTAAGGATAGTAAAATTAGATTAACATGATCTAGTATAATATTTCTTTCCACCAGAATTCATGCTAAAGTCATAAAGCTTTATGGACCACTCATCTCAATTGCTCTGTTGATATGATAAAATCTCTCCTCTTCATTAATCTAAAGTTCTTTCTCTGTAATTCACAAATATATTCTTTCTTTGGCTTCATCCATTGTCATTTCTCCTCTGAGCTGATTCCATTTCATATCATTCATTTCTTAATTTGTTTGGCCCTTGCAGTTTTATTACCTGTCACTTTATCACAATTAATTTATATAAGCTTTATTTTTGAGGTCTTGCTTAATTATTTTTCCTATATTCTTTTCTCTTTCTCTCTTGCATACCTTTATGTCTACTTTATATTAGAAACTCTATTGCCAAAGTCACCCTGCAGGCTTTATGCTCTAGCTGCTAAATGCATATGTACTCTTTTGTGGCAATAAAAAGCAGCAATATCCAAACTCACAGTACGCTTCTAAAACAAGGATGTTTCATATCAAGTCATTAAATCAGTAATAACTGTGAATGCAAAATAAATATCAAGCCAATATTTACATTTATTGAAAATAAAAAGGTACTAAAATTATATTCATATTTGAGTATGCACATGTAAAAAAATACTACAAAGTAATACATTGAAACTGAAAATCTTATGACTATAAAGGAGTCATCAAAATGATATGAAGAAACAATTTTGAAAAAAGTTAAGGCAATATATTAATATTATATTCAATTTAATTGAATATGTTTTTATTAAATTCCAAGGAATGATTCTAGAACCGAATTTAAAGTTGAAAGTGAGGAAATGAAAGAGGTTAGTGACAATTCCAAGTAAAAGAGCCTTGTGACAGAGGAAATAGAGTGCTATTCTTAAAAATAAGAAAAGAAACTGGGTTGAGGTGAATCGTAGTGATGATTAAACAGAAGTCAAATGTGAGAATCATGTTTAGATAAATGGTCATAAGCATAGATACTTTCCTCTACAATAGATCTCTCTCTATCACCATCTCGTCACTTACCCACCTATTTTCTCCAGTGTATACTCTGAGCACATTGAGGAGAAAGAGGTGCAGCATGTAAATCACATTATATTTCTAACACTTTGATTCTTGCCTGGCAAGTAACTGTTTCTGTATAATAATTCAATGACATTTTTAGAGAAATTAGTAGATTTATCAACCTTAAATAAAAATATTGTGCCTTTTAAACTTTTTCAATTTTCTGATGGACAGAAACATGTATAATAAATTATTCCCATTAAAAATCCCAAGAGCTAGAATGTACTGGGATTCACCATGTATCTAAATTTTATTCCTAGCTAAAAATAATTATTCATGGTTTTTAAGGCTTGAAATTTAACCATTTGAAATTTATTTCTGTGGGTTCCTCCAGGTTAAAATTCAGGTAACTCATTATAAAGGCAAATAAATATGCTTAATTTGTGGGTATTGAATCCTTTGCTAAGATTAAGTTTGACAAAGATAAATGTGTACAGGGGAAGTAAGAAGAAAGGTAATAGAAAGAAAATCTAGGAGTATTGGATATTAATTTACTTACTTTCCAATTTTATAAAAAGCTAAAAGCTCACATGGTATCTACCTGAGTCCATATACTTATTTCAACCTTCATTTCATTCATTTGAAATGTTTTTTTTCCTCCAAGATGGCAGATTAGATGAGACAAACAAATGGGGAAAAAATATTCCATGCTCATGAATTAGAATAATCAATATCATTAAAATGACCACACTGCCTAAAGCAGTCTTCAGATTTATTGCAATTCCTATTAAAATTACAATGTCATAATTCACAGAATTATGGAAAAAAATCCTAAAATTAATATGGAAACAGAAAGGAGCCTGAATAGCCAAAGCAATCCTAGGCAAAAAGAAAAAAAGCTGGAGGCATCACATTACCTGACTTCAAATTATGGTATGAGGTACAGCAACCAAAACAGCATGATACTGGTATAAAAATCAACACATAGATCCATGTGTTAATCACTAAATAAAATTAACACAGATTTTTGTCACTAGATAAAAATCAAAATAGAGATCACTAGAATCCAGAATCCAGAAACGAAGACACAGACCTACAACCAACGGCTCTTTGACAAAGTCAACAAAAAAGTATTTTGGGAAAAACAACACCCTACTCGATTACCGGTGCAGGGAAAACTTGACTGGCGTAACCAGAAGAACAAGCCTGGACTCCTACGTCTCACACACAAAAAGGAAACTCAAGATGGATTAAAGACTCAGATGTGAGACCTGTAACTATAGAAATGCTAGAAGAAAACCTACAAAAAATATTCTGGTCATTGGCCTAGGCAAAGAATTTATGACTGAGACTTCATTGGCCTAAGCAGACTGAGATCTCAAAAGCAAATGAAACAAAAACAAAACAAGACAAATGAGACTTAAACTACAAAGTGTCTTCCTAGCTAGCAGAAGAAGACAAATAGCAAAGATCAGAGCAGAACCAAATGAAACAGGCAAAAAAAAAAATCACACAGAATCAACAAAACAATAAATTATTTGAAAGGATAAACAAAATTGATAGAACACTAGCTACATTAAGCTAAAAACAAAGAAGATTCAAATAAACACAATCAGAAATAAAAAAGAAGACATTATAACTGATACTACAAAAATACCAAAAATCCTCAGAGACTACTGTAAACATCTCAACACTCACAAACTAGAAAACCTAGAGAAAAGGAATGAATTTCTAGAAATATATAACTTTTCAAGAATGTAGAAGGAGGAAATAGAAATCTCGAACAGAATTTTAGGCTAGTGCAAATGTAATTGTGGTTTTGGCCATAACTTTCAATGGCAAAACTGCAATTACTTTTGCACCAAAATAATAAGTAGTGATATTAAATCTGTAATAACAAATATATAAACAAACAAACAAAGCCTAGGAATAGATGGATTCATACCTAAATCTTACCAAATATACAAAGGACCAGTACCAATCCTACTGAAACTGCTCTTGAAAATTGAGTAGTAAAGAATCCTCTCTAGCTCATTATATACCAAACAAATATCACCCTGATATAAAGCAAGACAAGGACAGACACACACAATTAATTAATTAATATTATTAACTATATTTTATCATATATCTATAAATATAATATATAGTCATATAACATTATATAACTATAATATTTAGTTATATAACTATAATACATAGTTACAATACAGATAATATAGACCAATATTTCTAGTGAACATACATGCAAATATCCTCAACAAAATACCAAATCCAATAGCACATGAAAAAATAAAATAAAATAAATATGTCATGATCAAGTGGGTTTTATTCCAGGGATGCAAGAATACTTCAACATACACAAATCAATAAATGTGATTCACTATATAAACAGAATTACAAACAAAAATCATATGAAACTATAAATATCCTAGAAGAAAACCTAGGAAAAACTGTTCTGGATATTGGTCTAGGTAAATAATTTATGACTAGGACCTCAAAAGCAAATGTAACAAAAACAAAACTAGACAAATATGACTGAATTAAGCTAAAAAGCCTCTGCACAGCACAAGTTAAAATCAATAAACAGACAACCTAAAGAATGGGTGAAAATATTTTTATGCAACTGAAAAAATACTAATAACCAGAATCTACAAGGAACTCAATGCAACAACAAGAAAAAAAACCCTAAAATGGCCACATTAAAAAAGTGGGCAAAGAACATGAACAGACATTTTGCACAGGAAAGCATATAAATGGCCAACAAGCATATGAAAAACTGCTTAACACCACCTAGCATCAGAGAAATACAAATTAAAACCACAAGATAAACATCTTACATAAGTCAGAATGCCTACTACTAAAAAGTCAGAAAATAACAGATTTTGGCAAGGATATTGAGAAAAGAGAATACTTATACACATTTGGTGTGAATGTAAATTAGTACAACCTCTATGGAAAACAGTATGAAGATTTATCAAAGAATTAAAGACAGAAATACCATTCAATTAAGCATCCCACTTATGGGGTATCTAATCCCCCTGTCAAAAAATAATTATTATATAAAATATACCTGCATTCATGTTTATAGCAGCACTATTCACAATAGCAAAGATATGGAATCAAGCTAAGTGTCTAAAAACAGATGACTGGATAAAGAAAATGTGAAATACACACACACACACAGGCATATAACTCAGCCATAAAATAGAATGAAATCATTCATGTCTTTTGCAGCAATATGGATGAAACTGGAAACCATTATCTTAAGTGAAATAACTCAGGAACAGAAATTAAAATACTTTATGTACTCCCTTATAAGAGGAAGCTAAATAATGTACACACATGGACGTACAGTAAGAAATAACAAACATTGGGTGGGAAGGTGAAAGGAGGGTGATGGATGAAACATTACTTATGAATACAATGTATACAATTCTGATGAAGGTTATGCTAAAAGCCCAGACTCCTCTGAACACAATATATCCATGTAACAAAACTGCACTTGCACTCCCTAAATTTATACAAAAAAAGTAAATAAAATGTTAAATGATTGCCTTCACCCCTAGCTTTCTGCAATCTACTATAAACTGACAACCAGAGTGATCCTGTGAAAAGTCACTTTTTGTCACTCACATCTGTTAGAGCTTTCGCATCTAAATTCAAATTAAAGTTGACAATGATCTTTCATATTATATTCCTACCCGTCTCTCTATAACCTCACCTTCTCCTGCTATTTTCCCTATTTACTCTTCAGCTGGTCCTAAAAGTCATCAGGCACATTTTCAAATTTGTATTCTTTGCCCTCCATCTCTAGAACACTCCTGTACAATCTAATTTCTTGACCATTCCCTCACATACTTGACTAGGGCTAGGACGAATTACAATCAACTCTCTTCCATCATCCTGATCTTTCTGACTCTGTTCCTTTATAGAAAGTATCATCTTCCATCAGACTATAAAATGCATTTATTCATTATGTTTATTGCTATTATTATTCTTTCTCTTCCACAAAAATAGAGATCTCCTTTGTCTACTTAGGTACAAATAAAAACCCACAGAAACTATGGTTTATTGATAGCTTTCATTTTGCACAACAGCGTTCAACTTTGTTTTTGCTTGTTTATTTTTTGGTCTGATGATCAGAAGATCACAGTATTCTCCTCATTTGTAAAAAATGTAAATTAGTAAAACAAAATAACAAACAATTAAAGAACTCTATTAAATAGGTTAATGTATCCTAATAGAGGCTTAGGAAACACCAAGTTCTGTTTAATAGCCAGAATGCACAGGGTTTATCCTAGGTTACAAAATGGAAGTAGATCAAGACTGATATTAGTTCTTGGAAATTCAACCACTTGTGATAATGACTTAGGGTGCTACCTCAGAATATCCCTTGTTGAAAGCCTGTATCATGTGGACTACTTTCCAAGACAATGAACCAGAAAAATAAAAACACAATATAGCTAAACCTTTTCAGAAAACAGGAACAGAAATGTGCAAACAAGCAAAAAGAAGAAATGTAAAACAAAAGACAGATTTACAAACATACAAGAAAAATATAAAGTTAAAAAACTATAAACTAAAAACTATAAAAACTATACAAGAATAATGTTTATAGATTATATAAAGAATAAATTATTCCTGTTGTTAAAATTAACATATTTGATCATTTAACAGAATCAATTTCAAAATTTTATTCTTTTCAAAATGCTACTCTGTCAAATGTAAATCTTAACAGTCATCTTTTCTCAGATACACTGATGTTAAACTTTGATACTGAAGATGCTTTAATATGCTTTTACATATGCAAACTTATTCCATTATGCAGATATGAAATGATGTGTAAAACTCTCTGTAATTGGAACAGTCTATACAAAATTAAAGATATTATTACTATTAATTTTTTAACATGTTTCTTCTAATTGCCTTATTTTGTACCAGATTTAGAGTAGAAAAATAATGAGAAAACTGCTTTCGAGTAACTATGTACATTTCCCACTGAAACCTGGTACAGGTTACACATGAGTATATATATATATTTGGCCCTTAATGTGCTCAAGATCTAATTTACAGTACCCTGTAAGCACTACATTAGTAATAATAGTCAAAGCTCAGAGGGTTGGCAATTTTGCTGAAGCATCCAGATTTTAAAAATTTGAACTACCCAAACTTTTAAAGGCTCTCTCCCTTTTCTCTCCCCCTCTGCAATCATCCAATTAAAACAATCTTTTCCCTTGATGCAAAGCAGTGTAATTTCATAGAAGTTTTATGCTACATTTAACAGCTCAGGGTTTTAAGCTAATAAAAAAGACTCTGAAGAGACAAGAATATACAGTATATGTTTGGTAGTGACATGTAATATCTTCTATTATCATTAGAAGAAAATAAAATTGTATTTCATGGTTTGTTGCTCTTAGAAATCATTGGGAAAAACTGGAGTTATTTGTTTCAATTCTATCAGAGCTATGTTCTCTATATGGCTAAAAATGGATGCATAACTACATTTCTTTGTTTTTCTGGGAACTTAAAACTCTTAGGGACTAAATGTTTATGTTCTCATTTTGTTGGGTTTGAGGGAGAAAGGATGGATATATGTATTTTCATTTTTCTTTTAGGGATGTTCACATGAAATTTTTTTCATGCAGTCAGGACAGGATATATCCCATGTATTTTCAAAATAAAAAAGATCAGTTAGAAATAACTAGAACATATGAAAAATAAATGTGTGGGCTTGAATTTTTATATTTTCATATATATGTTATCTACAATTTTATCTTTTAACTTGTAATTTTTTAGATGAAGTAAAAATTAAAATGTAAAGAAGATGTAGTTTTGAACATGTGGATCTCTTTCTAAGCTGGAAAAGTATATATGCTTGCTAAGCCAAAATTTAGCATCCTAAATCATCTTCGCTCATGCTCATAACTGTTGTACTTCATTCCTATGTGATCTTAGGAGAATAATCATATAATTTCTTTGTGGCCTTTTTCCCAGTTTTCCATTTCAAGGGAACTGCTATCTGCTTACAAAACAGTTAGAGACAGAGCTAATGAGGTTTGATTTCATTTCCTTTTTTCAATGTGTTCCAGCAACATTTCCAAGCCTCTCCAAACCTAAGAAGTAATACATTTCCTGTATAGTTACACACTTGAATGACTCTTTCAAATTAGGGAAGACCCAATATTCCAAGTTCAAATTTGGCAGTGAAAGATTTTCGGTTTACAATAACTCTTCTGCAATACAACTAAGGAAGCCAGGGCACCCATGTGTAACTTCTGCTGGAAGTGGCATGAAAAGATTCTGAAAGAAAGTTGAGTGACAAAAAAGGGGAATAGATGTTGACTTAAAAATGAACTCCCATTCATTTTAAATTACTTTCTTACTTCAAACAACAAAATAGGAACTCTGCCCTTTCTCCAAAAATACACTGCTTGTATGATTGAGAATAGTTTATACACAAAATCAGAGGCTTTAAATCCGACAAGACAGTCATTTTTCATTAACGCTGAGATTAGTGCAGATAACTAGAGAGACATAGGGATAATTTGTTCGGGGAAAAAGCAGGGAAGGCAGCTACTGTTCATTCAGCACCAATGCAGGCAGGCAAAGACATTTAAAATAATATTATTTAATCCCAGCAATAATCTCTGAAGAAGGTAAGCATTAGGATCCTTATTACCAGCTTAGAAAACAGAGACATGCAGAGTCTTAAGGAGCTCACCAAGCAAACAGGAGGGTCACATTTAAAACCTGGGTTTCTCTGACCACAAAATTCAATCTAATGAACCACACAATGAATCAGCATTTAAACTTCTATTTTAAAGAGCTGAGAAATTATGATGTAAATGAATTCAGTGGTTAAATTAGGCAAGTGTGTTCTCCACATTATCAATTCTTCAATCCACAATATATATCTCTCATATTATAAAATATGGGAACTTTAAACAATTGAAGGTCTCATAATAAAGACAGATATATATGATCAGGTTACCAGAATTCCTGTACTAGTGATAATTCTTTGAAAAAGGACCAAACAATATTTTCTTTATTTTTAGAGATAAAGTGAGAAGTAATAAATTAGCAAAACAATTATCAACCAAAATTTCTGGATATGCTTTTTCTATCAGGACCTTATTTACAGCAGAAAATTTTTCTTCTTTGTTTCCTCACTACTATCTTAATTTTCAAGAAATCATGTTGAATACAACCCCAGGGGGAACACCTGGCTACATAGCCCTTGAATACATATTGCCTGGGAGCTCTGCTAGGCTTTCTTGGATATTAGAACATATTTGTTTTACATTTTTATGATTTCTTAAAAAAATTTCTCTTTTTAATATTTATGGAGTTATATAAACCCTACGACACAATTATACTTACATAGGCATGGCACCTTTTAGTCATCATGGAATTTACATACTAAAGTGCTTTTAGTACATTTTTAGAACTTCCTTACTGTTCCTAAATCAAAAATAGTTCATTTTTGAACTACATTATTTCATTTATCTTTTGTGTAGATCATGGCTAAAATACTGATAAAAGTGGGGTTCTATAATTGCTTTTAATTCATAAAAAATCCAGGTACTTTTAGAATGCTAGTGGAAAGAAAAGTCAGAAACATTGGGTTTGTTGCTCATTGACTGATACTAATATTTTTACCTTGGGCAAGTTATTCAACTTTATTACTGCCTGGTTTCTCCAGTTCATAATGGTACTGACTGTATCGAAAATTTATATAAAGGGCCTGGTACAACGTCTGCCACAGTAGTTAGTTAATATATTCTGTAGATTTTAGTAACAGCTAGTAGAACTTTCAACCTAATAAAAAATTATTTATAAACTATACTCCATTTAAAAACTTTTATAAAGCACAGAGAACAGCTTATTTCATTATTGAATAACTCAAATTGGGAGGGTGTACATCCTTTTTCATTGATCCCAATTCAGTCTACCTGAAATTTCTATTTTCCTATACCAGATAGAGCCTTTTATTCTCTCTAAATAATGAAGAGAGGTCTGATAACCATATATAGCTTGTATTCTCTCATCTCTTATAAGCTAAACATCTTTCAGTTTTAATATATATGTTTTTCCATGATGTATCAATTAAGGCTCTTTGGGTTTTGGCTTAAGCAAAACTTTCTTTAACCCGTGTACTGGAGTAGATTTACTAGCTACAGATTTCTCATGACCAGAGGCTCAAACTACATCATTTGAACCTTGTTTTGTCATCTTTTGTCTTACCTTCTACCCCTTGTTGACTTCACAGACTTTTCCATTTTAATATTAAGAGATTTCCAGCTTTGTGACTTTATAACTCTGAGTTTAGTGGAAAAGACAGAATATGTCCCCAGCCAATTCTTATTAATCACAGTATTAATCTCTGTGGGCATAGTAAATAGAATATGTTGATTAACTTAAACATAGAAGACAGATTTAACATAACATATATAAACTAACTGGGTTCAGGCCCAATTAGAATGGACATTGGCCTTAAATAGCAATTATGGCTGCATGGTGTATCTTTACTAGTCTTAATTCTATTTCAAGAACTCCTCTTGACTTGTCCAAGAATCAGACTGTAGCGTCAACTTTACCCTAAATATGAGGACTAATAGTGGAAGAAGTCTTGATTCTCAGGAGGGAAACAGGCTTATACCACCATCAAATGAAGACTGGTTGACTAATCAGGATAGTAAAAACAAGCATGGTCCACTAAACAGGATTTTTGAGAACTTTCAACAATCTTATTACTTTGCTGAATTTATTTCACTTAGACAGTTGTTCTATTAAAATGTTCCCCATAATTAAGTACTCATCATGAAGTCTTAGCAACATAGCACAGAAATGTTACCAGTTTTTCCCTAAAATCTGTACTTCTATTAACTAAGTTCCAGATTTCTGTAATCACTGATATTCTCCATCTGAAGTATTGTTATACTGGGTCCCTCAGGATTCTGTACTTGTACAGTTTATTTTTTTTTAACATTAAATAAAATGTAACAACCCTGTCTTATAAAATGTAGACCTACTTGGTTTAGTCTATCATCCTGGCCATTCAAAATAACACTAAACATTCATACAAATTCCATCACTAAATCATCATCAAGAACCTTAAACATATCATATCTGGTCACTGAAAAATAATAAGCAAATAAACATTCAATCACGGAAAAAGCTACTAAAAGAAGACCACCATAACACAGTATAGGAGACCTTCCCTCTAGACTTACATTAACACTATTTGGATAGGTTTGATCAATCAGTTATGAATGTATTTTGGTCCATATTTCTCTACCACGTGGACAATAATATAATAAGTGTTTTTGTCAAAGGCTTAGTAAAATTTAAATTCTATTATTTTCACATAGTTCCCTGAGCTTACATAAGATGTAATCAAAAGACTCTCGTTAGCTTGTAGTTATTTATTTTCTTAGTAGCCACACTCTAGGTAATTAATTATCTAATTTAAAAGTTTGACTGGGTCCACATCAAACTCACTAGCCTAGACTCTGGAGGATCCATTTCCCACATAGATTTAGGATATCATCATTCTTTGCTTATGCAGAACTTGGAAATTTAAGATTCCAAAATAATATATTATCAATGCTACATTATCTTGAAACATATTATCTGCATTTCAACTTATCTTCATCAATCTCAAGTTCTGACTTCTATAATTAAGCAGAGTGGGTGATGAAGTCTTGTGCTACTGCTCTGTTACTTAATTTCTTTCACTTGTGCCAGCTGTGGCACAGTAAGAAATCTTTTAAACAGAAATAATGAATTACCTCTCTTACATCCAAGAAAAGAATGGAGCAGAAATTTGACAAACTGTAAAGATTAAGAGGGGGAAAAAAAGTTCCACATGAGTCTATTATGTTATAATATGAAAGCATACTTTGGGATCATGCTATTTTAACCCTTTCATTTTGCAGGTGAGAAAATAGGCTTAAAGCAATTCAATGATTTGCCTAATGTCTGATAACTAGAAAGGATCAGAGATAGGACAAGGGCTCATTATTTATGTCAATTCAGATACCTTCCTATTTCTCCACCATGCTCCTGTGTTGAAAGTGATAATTCAACCAATATAGAATAAAGACCTGAACGTTCTGCACATGTACCCCAGAACTTAAAGTACAATAAAAAATACAAAAAAAAAAAAGAGTTCTGAAGGTATGAAAAAGAAGGAGCAGATGGTTAACTTTATTTATTCATCCATTCAGTTACATATTCATTTTAACTTCCATCAATGAACACCCACTTCTGCTAGTCATGGGTTTAAACTCTATGCAGTATAAAGATAAGAAGGGTAGGCGCTATACTCATAAAAAGACCTACATTCTGACTTTTACTGTGACAGAGAATATACATTGTAACTTTATGTTACCCTGACAAAAGTAAATACAAGTCTAAGAAAAAGAAAACCAGAAACATTCACATTCAAGTATTAAGTTTCAAAGTATTTTGATTCTTTTAATTAATATTGTCTTTTTGGGCTATAAAAAGAATGCATTTCTTTCATATTTTATATCTTTAGAATTCATATTTCATGTTTGCTGTAATGAAATCCTGCATGCTGTTTCATGCTAAACAGTTAAATACTAGTAAATTGTTCTCTTTAACAAATAAAATTATTTTTAATATGTCAACAGCTTTACAAATCTGTAATAATCTATGGTTTTTATAGTAGAAGAGTAGATCATTTGGCAAGACCTTAAATGATGAATTTTATCATTAAATGATTTTAGATCTTAAAAATTATGTGTTTCCAAGTGGATTATCTATCAATTATTTTTAAAATTATGTTTATGCCTTTCTCATTAATTTCTCCAGTCTCAGGGTCATGAACTGGCAATTTGAGTGTATTAACAATGTGATGGTTAATTTTTGTGGCCTAACTTCTTTAACCGGCACTGTGAATAAAGAATGAACTGCCACATTTTCAGAGAAAATACATTCTTTATTTTCACACATAATAATATAGCTTAGATAATACATTTCTATAACAATAAAGAAATTCTATCTCTTAGAACAAATTTTCCAAAAAACAATGTATTTAAAAATATCATTTACCTCTGAATAAGTTCCCTCAATTTTATTAACAGAATAGTTTAAACCAAGACATAAAATGTTATGATTATATTTTCTGGCCTGTAGAGTGGCTCACACTTGTAATCATAGCACTTTGGGAAACTAAGGAAGGCGAATCACTTGAGGCCAGGGTTCGAGACCAGCCTGGAGAACATGGTGAAACCTTGTCTGTAAAAATACGAAAATTAGCCAGGCATGGTGGCATGAACCTGTAATCCCAGCTACTCAGGAGGCATTGATTGACAGGAGAATTGCTTGAACCCGGTAGGCGGAGGTTGCAGTGAGCTGAGATCATGCCACTGCACTCCAGCTTGAGCAACAAGAGTGAAACTCTGTCTCAAAAAAAATTATATTTTCATATTCAAATTTAGTTAAAATATGTGTCTGTTTAGTGACACTTTTGGATGCAAAATATAAGAGGCATATTTTCAAAGGTAAAATAATGGAAATCTCCCGATATCTTAACGCAATATTTAAGAAAACAGAAAGAATATTTGACATTAGAACTCTCCTTGAAAAATCTGAATTTATTGGCTGTTTATGCATTACATATTTCAGAGACTGAAATCACTATGTGTGCAAGTATGACTCAATGAGTGGGCTCTGTACTTTGCACCACCAGTACTTATGACTGTTACGATGCTGATGTGACAATTTATTCTCAGACAGGCATGACCCAGATTCTGGCTGCAAAACATTACAGCCTATACTGATTCCACTTTAGGAAAATTTTACATCTTCTTTTCTATGTACCTAGCTTATTAAAATAGAAAAGAGGCTGTTTTCACCCAGTAGATGTGCTAATTTTTAAAAAACTGCTGCTCAGCTCTAGACGACAACCTGATGACTAGTGAAAAGGAAGTCGACCTCTCCTTTTCTTTTCCAAAACACTATACACTTCTTATATAGAGAACATATAAATAGCCTTGTGGTTCATCCAGGACTTCTATACTTTGCTTAGTCTGCTATTTGTAACTGGAGATCATGTCTAATTTATTATGCCTTTTGTATCTTTAGTGTGTAATACAATGCCTGGCACATTACAGGTCTTTATACATTTTTAAATCTGAAAATTAATTGCAACATTATTAATTGCTTCTGCTTTGTTTTTTATTATACTTTAAGTTCTAGGGTACAAGTGCAGAATGTGTAGGTTTGTTACATAGGTATACATGTACCATGGTGGTTTGCTGCACCCATCAACCCGTTGTCAACATTGAGTATTTCTCCTAATGCTACCATTCCCCTTCCACACCGCCTCCCAAGAGGCCCCAGTGTGTGATGTTCCCCCCTCCATCATGCCCATTTGTTCTCATTCTTCAACTCCCACTTATGAGTAAGAACATATGGTGTTTGGTTTTCTGTTCCTGTGTTAATTGGCTGAGTATGATGGTTCCAGCTTCATCCATGTCCCTGCAAAGGACATGAACTCGTTCTTTTTTATGGCTGCATAGTATTTCATGGTGTATGTGTGACACATTTTCTTTATCCAGTCTATCACTGATGGGCATTTGGGTTGGTTCCAAGTCTTTGCTATTGTGAATAGTGCTGCAATAAACATATGTGTCCATGTGCCTTCATAGTAGAATGATTTATAATTATTTGGGTTTATACCCAGTAATAGGAATGCTGGATCAAATGCTATTTCTGGTTCTAGATCCTTGAAGAACTGCCACACTGTCTTCCACAATGGTTGAACTAATTTACACTCCCGCCAACAGTGTAAAAGTCTTCCTATTTCTCCACATCCTCTCCAGCATCTGTTGTTTCCTGACATTTTAATGATTGCCATTCTAACTGGCATGAGATGGTATCTCACTGTGGTTTTGATTTTCATTTCTCTAATGACCAGTGATGACAAGCTTTTTTTTTCATGTTTTTTTGGTCATGTAAATGTCTTCTTTGGAAAAATGTCTGTTCATATCTTTTGTCCACTTTTTGATGAGGTTTTTTCTTTTAATTTTGTTTAAGTTTCTTGTAGATTCTGGATATTAGCCCTTTGTTGGATGGATAGATTGCAAAAAATTTCTACTATTCTGTAGGTTGTCTGTTCTTTCTAATGATAGTTTCTTTCGCTGTGCAGAAGCTCTTTAGTTTAATTAGATCTCATTTATCAATTTTGGCTTTTGTTTCAATTGCCTATGTCCTGAATGGTATTGCCTAGGTTTTCTTCTAGGGTTTTTATGGTTTTAGGTCTTACATTTAAGTCTTCAATTGATCTTGAATTAATTTTTGTATAAGCTGTAAGGAAGGGGTCAAGTTTCAGTTTTCTGCATATGGCTAGCCAGTTTTCTCAACCCCATTTAATAAATAAGGAATCCTTTCCTCATTGCTTGTTTTTGTCAGGTTTGTAGAAGATCAGATGGTTGTAAATATGTGGCATTATTTCTGAGGCCTCTGTTCTCTTCCATTGTTCTATATATCTGTTTTGGTACCAGTACCACGCTGCTTCCATTACTATAGGCTTGTAGTATAGTTTGAAGTCAAGAGTGTAATGCCTCCAGCTTTGCTCTTTTTGCTTAGGATTGTCTTGGCTATATGGGCTCTTTTTGGTTTTATATGAAATTAAGTTTTTTTCCAATTCAGGGAAGAAAGTCAATGGTAGTTTGATGGAAATAACATTGAATCTATAAATTACTTTGAGCAGAATGCCCATTTTCACGATATTGATTCTTCCTATCCATGAGCATGGATGCTTTTCTATTTGTTCATGTGCTCTCTTATTTCCTTGAGCAGTGGTTTGTAGTTCTCCTTAAAGAGGTCCTTCACATCCAATGTAAGTTATATTGCTAGGTATTTTATTATCTGTGTAACAATTGTGAATGGGAGTTCACTCATGATTTGACTCTCTGTGTATTATAAGTTTTGGGAATGCTTGTGACTTTTGCACATTACTTTGTATCCTGAGACTTTGCTGAAGTTGCTTATAAGCTTAAAGAGTTTTGGGTCTGAGACGATAGGGTTTTCTAAATATACAGTCATGTCATTTGCAAACAGAGACAATTTGACTTCCTCTCTTCTATTTGAATACTCTGTATTTCTTTCTCTTGTCTGATTGCCCTTGCCAGAACTTCTGATTCTTTATAATGGTGAAAGTGTCTACTGAGAGTCACATAGCAGAAGTGTTAGGTAAAGTTTAATACTTATACGGTAAAAATTACTTTCCCTTGAATACTTTTCTATATCTAAAGGTTTATTTCCATGATGTGTACAACATATTTTCCCTAAGGGAGTGATGAATAATCTAGTAAGGTCATCTAAAATATACTGGCTTGCTTTGTACTTCATTAACTTTAGTAAAAGAACAACAACAACAACAGTTTTGATTTTAAACCTAAAGACTAAATAAGAGAAGATAAAGAAAAGACAATTATAAAAATACAATAAAATTGATCTTTAAGGTGTGTATATCTGCTCTTATACAGATGATATGTAGCATGGATCACTAATTTTTTTTCTTTCCAAGTGATTAATAGGTAAAAAAAAAAAAAAAAGTCTGCTTTATTTGCATTAAAAAGAACTGATAAGTGGATCACTGTGTGGTTGTCAGATACTAGATAAAGGGTGCAAGAAAAACATATTATAAAATTGTTTAAAACCTAAAAAATTCAAATGATTAAAATTTCATCAGAATGTCAAAAAAGAATATGATAGTAATCCCAGCACTTTGGGAGGCTGAGGCAGACAGATCACCTGAGGTCAGGAGTTCGAGATCAGCCTAATCAACATGGTGAAACCCCGTCTCTAAAAACAAACAAACAAAAAAATAATATTATACAGTTAAATATACATATTCTATTTTTCTATATACCTTCTATATACTTGCAATAATACAAATGATATACAAATGATTATATGGTGTGTAAAACTAAACATTTATTTACTGAAAGAGGTTTGTTCCATCCCCTGACCCCACAAGAATATCACCACATACCACTGGCAGTATCACATTCTCATCCTTATATAATATTTCTAAGCAAATCAAGGGTTAGCATGTGTGATTTTCAGGGGAAAAGTGTTGAAAATTTTAGCCCCAAGCTTGGGTAGACTGGGCAAACTTAAAAAACAATGGGCTTCTAGCATAGCCAAATAATTATATGAATAATTATTTTCTTACTAAATATCTAATTCGCTAAATATTATTCCCCAAAACCTCTCTGAACCCTTCATTTTACCCTCAGACGTTGCATCTCTAATAAGTACATTTATCACATATTCTTGAGTTAATAATTTGAATAAATTACAGTTTAAAACTACAGATATCACATAATCATTTGAGTACAAAAAAGCTGAGAAAGATGAAATAACAATTCTTTTCATAAAACTGTCTCTTTGAACAAGTTATGCTAGATGGTTCATCATACACAGTAAAGGCTGCAAAATATTCCTTCATACTGTAAGTTCCACAGATACCACCACATTCATTTATGAATTGATTTATTAATTTAATTAACATAATAAATGGTTTATTCTACATTGTTCTTTGTGTTAAGCACTAGAAAACAGATGTATAGAAATAGTGTGTGCATGAAATGAGAAGCTACTATTAATGAGAGAACATGGTATAAAAGAGGACAGAAAGAAAGACAGTGAGTCAGAAAATCTGGAAATGCATAGTTCAACCAGAACTTAAGGACAGTCAAAGTTTAAGAAAAAAAAAGAGAGAGAGAAAAGTAAAGGAAACAGGAAGCACTTTGAAAACGTTTTGCCAATATTCTCTTTTCATCAATAGTTAGAGTATCCAGAAAACACAGGAGGAATCTGATTAAAGAAAAGATCTTAGTCAAAACTGTGCTTCCTCTACTCACTCTGTAGTAGGCCTGGTCCTAGAACCATTGTCTAACGATGATACCGTGATATGAAAACCATCATGCTACTAGAAGCAGAGATCAGGATCAAAATCCAGTTGATTCTAACTAGGAAGAAGATGTTTTAAAGCACTTGAGAGGGGTTTGCTGCACAATGTGTGATACAGTGAGGATGAAACACATGATTTCTGTATGTAAGTACTGGAGCCAGAACCTTAAAATGAAATTCTCTGATCTCCTGCTGCTTCTACCATTACTCTTCAATCCAGAGCTAGTAAAAAACAAAACAAAACAAAAAAAGCCAAGGATATATAAATTTCTGATGTCTGTTTTTCTATTTACCAGGCACTGAGCTTTGTAAAAGTAAACCTAGTAAATAGATTCACTGAGTTGGGGCACCCTCTGGGTGTTCTATGTAAGGATACTAGACCATCCAGACATTATATTGCCGGCTTTCTCTCTTACCATCTCTCAGGAGAGTGTAAACCTCCAGGATGGGATACAGCACAAGGAACCAGCAATAATGGTAACGATATGAACAAAAAACAAACAAACAAACAATAACAACAAAAAAACGCCATCGTAATAGAAGTGTGGGTTTATGTGGCCTTTTACAAAAATCATATATAGAAATATTTATGTTAAATACAGCAAAGAAATGAAAGATAGGAGATAATTGTAAAAGGGAAGCAATAATATACAAATTAGTGATTTCAACAGGTTTTTTTTTTTTTTTTCAAAAGTAATAGCAAGCATACCGGCTATCCGTGTAGATGTTAACAGTTTTTCCCTCCTAAAGAAAAATTATATAAAAAAAAAATAATAGCAAGGAAAGATATTTCAAACTTAAGGATTCTCTGATCAAATATAATGTTCTTTCTTGGATATTCTTCTTGGAGACAGGGAGAGTCATACCTCATTTCACTGTACTTCACTTTATGGCATTTTGAGGCTATTGTGTTTTTTGCTAATTGAAGATCCTTGGCAACTGTGCATCTAAAAATTATTGTGGCCACTTTTCCAACAAGATTTCATCTCTTCCTGTTTCTGTGTCACATTTTAATTATTCTTGCGACATTTCAAATATTTTTATTATTACTGTATCTATTATGGTGATCTGAATTCAGTGATCTTTGATATTACTATTGTAATTGTTTTGGGGTGCCACAAACCATGCTTATATAAGATGGCAACATTAATTAATAAATGTTGTAATGGTTCTGGCTGCTCCACCCACTGGCTATTCCCCAATATTGTTTTGCCTCAGGGAATAGTCCTCTTAAGGCTTATTATTATTATGATTATTTTGTACTAGAAAGGGCTGAAAGTTGTAATTGCAGCTGCAAGTCCACATTTATTAAAAATAAACCAAAATTTACAAAAAGAAATCATGAGAATCAAGATATTGAACTTGCATTAAGGGCATTTAGCTTAGAATTCAGTTAAACTTTCTTATAAAACAAAGAAATAGTATATTATCAAGTGGAAGATATGTTTTAACACAGTTGGTTCCTACTTGAGAGTCACTATACCCATAACAGATTCAAAAAGAGCATACAGCCACCACTTAGGCTATTTCCAAACAGTCTAATACAAATTGCATGTTAGCCAACAAAAGTGCACAAACTAAGTAAATCAAAGTTCCTTTACTTTTGGGCAGAATTACAATTCAAAGTGGTGAAGAAGACAACTTCATTCTGATCAGAAGTTCTAATTGACTGTCAATCAAAAAGTAATTTCTGAGGGTCAAATTATGACAAAGGATCCCCAAACAGCAAAAAAGAGGGGAAGAAACAACTGGTTTAAAACTTACCAACATGTTCTTTAAACACCAGAATCATCACAGCCAAAATCACAGAGTGTATTTTATTTTGAAATAAAAAGTATCATCAGTGCAGCCCGCTTTTCATTCTTGGCACTTCAGATACTCCTCAAAAAAAGTGCTAAACATATTTATAGCAATGTACATGAGTGAGATCTGAGTTAATTCCAAATCCAGACACAAAAAATCTGAAGCTAAGCTTTAATTCACAACAAGTTTTATAATTCCCTCCACATATCAATAACATGGGCATTCTCAAAATTGAACAAGAATAAGGAAAGGCTGTTGCAACCAGAACACACCCAAGCTCAGTTCTGTTAGCAGTGGCAAAGGAAAATGATCAGATCAAACCGACAACGACAGTAGAAATATTACCACCAAACCTCAGATCATTAATTCATAAAATTACTGCTTTGCAACAGGTTGTATTCCATTAGCTCTATCCTGACAAGGACTGAAGACATTGCATTGGTGATTACAGAAGAGGCAAAACTATCAAATTTATCTTACTTAACTTTTAAATAGGTTTTATTTTGATGGTCGAATTGTTTAAGAGGAAGAAAAGAATCTGTTCATGTTTTTCAACTTGTTTCTGTAACTATGTGCAGCAGTAATTCATACTATACACTTGTATTTAAAACACTTTGCCTGTTTTAGATGTATTTTTTTTTGAGAGACCAAATGTCACCAGCTTATCATCTACATTGACAGTATCATTCTCAGAACATTTCTCAACTGACACTGTGTGGACATACTTAGTAATATTTTTCACAGAAAGCATTACGTTCTGATTCAATATGAAATTCTTAAATAGCATTATTACTAAAACATAAGAGCTTCCACTCAATTCCATTAGTCCTTCAAGTGAACATTTAATAATATGGAAACAAAGCTGCAGGTGGCTAGAAGTAGCTGGTTGCACTCTGGAAATAGGCAGAGTTTCAATGTTCAGTGGGCCTCCTTATTCCCTGAGGCAAAACAATATTGAAATCAGGCCAGTGAAAAGTCCTACAGAGGCCTCTTAGAGTTAAAATGAAAGGCAGAATTGCACATCTCTTACTTTAAAACCAAAGCTAGAAATAATTAAGTCTAGAGAGGAAGGCATGCTGAAAGCCTAGACAGGACAAAAGCGAGGCCTTTTGCATTGAATAGTAAGCCAAGTTGTGATTCAGAGAAAAGGTTCTTGAAAGGAATTAAAAGTGTTACTCCAGTGAACACCACAGATAATAGGAAAACAGAACATCCTTGTTGATGCTGTAGAGAAGGCCTGAGTGATCTGGATAGATCAAACTAGCCACAACATTCCTGTAAGCCAAAACCTAATCCAGAGCAAGACCACTAACTCTCTTCAACTCTATGAAGTCTCAGAGAGGTAAGAAAGCAGCAGAAGAAAAGTCAGAAGATAACAAGGATTGCTTCATGGGTTTCAAGGAAAGAAGCCATCTCCATGACATAAAAGTATAGTGAAGCAACAGGTGCCGATGTAGAGGCTGCAGTAAATTATCCAGGGGTCTAGCTAGGATCACTGATGAAGGTGGATAAACTAAATAGCTTTTTCAGTGTAGCTGTAACAGCCTTATACTGGACAGGCATGCCATCTAGGACTTTCATAGCTAAAGAGGGGAAGTCAATGTCTGGCTTCAAACTTTCAAAGGATAGGTTGACTCTCTTATCAGGAACTAATGAAACTGACAACCCTAAGTTGAAGCCAATGTTAATTTACCATTCTGAAAATCCTAGATCCAATAAAGTTATGCTAATCTATTCTGCATATGTTCTATAAATGGAACAACAAAGCCTGGATGACAGCACATCCATTTATAGCAGGATTTACTGAATATTTTAAACCCACTGTTCAAGACCAAGTATTCAGAAAACACTATAACTTTCAAATTATGACTGCTCATTAACAACGCACCTGGTCACCCAAGACATCTGATAAAGATGTTCAAGGAGACTCACATTGCTTTCATGCCTGCTAACACAATGTCCATTCTCCAGACTATGAATCAAGGAGTAATTTCAACTTTCAGTCTCATTATTTAAGAAATACATTTCTTAAGGCTCTAGCTGCCATAGATAGCGATTCATCTGATGAATCTAGGAGAGTAAATTGAAAACTTTACGGAAAGGATTCACCATTCTAGATAACACTCAGAACATTCATGGTTCATGAAAGGAGGTCAAAATATCAACATTAAAAGGAGTTTGGGGGCCGGGCATGGTGGCTCATGCCTGTAATCTCAGCAATTTGTGAGGCAGAGGAGGGCGGATCACCTGAGGTCAGGAGTTTGAGACCAGCCTGACCAACATGGAGGAACCATGTCTCTACTAAAACTACAAAATTAGCTGGACGTGGTGGTGAATGCCTGTGATCCCAGAAACTCAGGAGGCTGAGGCAGGAGAATTGCTTGAACCTGGGAGGCGGATGTTGCGAGACTGCACCATTGCACTCCAACCTGAGCAGCAAGAGTGAAACTGTCTCAGAAAAAAAAGTCGTGTGGAAAAAGTTTATTCCAATCCTCATGGATGACTTTGAGAAGTTCAAGACCAGTGGAGAATATAACTGTAGATGTGATTTAAACAAACAAAAAAAAGCAAGAGAATTAGAATTAGAAGCAGAGCCTGAAGATGTGACTAAACTGTGGTAATATTAGGGTAAAACTTGAACAGATGAGGAGTTACTTATTATGGATGAGGAAGAAAATGATTTTTTGAGGTGGAATCTACTTCTGGTGAAGATGCTATGAATCTTGTTGAAATGACAATAAAGGATTTCAAGTATTATATACATTGAGGTGATAAAGTAGTGACGGAGTCTGAGAGGATTGACTTCAATTATGAAAGTTCAACTGTGGGTAAAATGCCGTATGACATGCTAAAGAGATATCTTTCGTGAAAGGAAGAGTCAATCAATGTGGCAAACTTCACTGTTGTCTTATTTTAAGAAATTGCCACAGACACTCTAACCTTCAGCAACCACTACTCTGACCAGTAAGCAGCTTTCAATATCAACGCAGACTCTCCACCAGTAAAAAGATTTGTACTTGCTGAAGACTCAAATTATTTGTTAGCATTTTTTAACCATCAAGTGTTTTATTTTAAATTAAGATATGTACATTTTTAGACATATGCTATTGCATAATTAATAGATTGCAGAATACTGTAAATACAACTTTTATACACACATGCACTGGGATACCAAAATTTTTTGTGACTGCTTTATTGCAATATTCACTTATTGTGGTGGTCTGGAACAGAAACCACAGTATCTCTGAGGTATGCATGTATATTAATGTGGCAAAGACTCTAAATATTTCATAGTAAATGCAATGTCTCATTTTTAATTAACAAAGTATTTTTCTAACTGAAAACCCCTAATATAGCTCTTGGCTTTAATGAAAAAATGGGAGAGCCGCTGACTATCCAGTATTGCCTCAGTAATATTTCTTTAATCAAAAATATTTTACTAAAATTATTTACAGTCTTATATTTAAAAGTCTTGCTTCCTAAGATCTATAAGATATGCTTTCTGTGCAAAACAAATTATCTTAAGTTCTGAAGAAAATATTTTTTATTCAAATATGTGTAAACCACACCTGGCTAAATGGTATTCTTGTCTCTGTTGCTTGATATTTAGCACTATAATCAAACCATATTGCAGCGTTCACAGCTTCTGATGAGCCCTAAATGAGGCTCCATCAATCTGGCAGACTATTTCAAGAGTAGAACTAAAGACGAAAAATATGACCTTTCTTCTAAAATAAAACTCTACTTCACCAAATGAATCCAAACGAAATAATTTAAGTAGGAATAATTGAATTTGGGCATTTCTTAAGGATTATTCCTGAGCCATAATCTACCCCAGCTAGCTCTAATCCTTACTAAATGAAATGTGTTCTAAGAATATTACCAGCACATAATGAAAACTGAAAGGTATAAAAAACTAATTCCTTACATACTATTTAGTAACAGTATTTAAATCACTTATCTAATTTTATTTTTAAAACAGTATTTTTTGAAGTGTAATACTTTTTTAAAAGTATCTTGTTAATGGTCTAACACATATTAGGACATCACATCAACACATATTTCATAAAACATTTCAACATCACATTAATTCTGTCATTCCCCTCATTATTTGAAAGACAATATTTTTCTCAACATTCATTTCCTACTTAACAAAAACAATATCTAAAAAGTAATGTTTTCTACCTAATAACTATAATAAAAGTTTTTATCAGGCATTATGATTGTTTTATTAAGCACTATAATCTTCCATTTCTCTAATCAGGTGTTACTTGATCTATTAACAATTATAAAATCATAAATATAGAATACTTACTTTGATTTGTAAAGCAAATCAATTATTCAGTCAGAAAAAATAGCAGATGAAATATTTTTTCTTCTGTGTTTATATTGCACTAATTCTCACATGGCTACTTTGAGAACCTTCTAATATTCAGTGAGGGATTTGATTAGCCAAGAACATGGCTTCTACATTGGAAAGGGACAGGTAAATGTTATGTATGTAAAATCAAAAGGTGATGATGACCTCATGAAAGAAAAGAGACCAGGAAAATGACAATTTGGTTAGGGGTGAGTGACTCAGGTAGAGAGCTCTGAGAATATAACATTGAATCGGCAAATGAGCAAGTTGTTTTTACTGTTAAGGAAAAAAAAGGGGGCCCAGAGCCTTGGCTAACACCTGTAATCCCAGCACCGTGGAAGGTAGGCAGATCACCTGAGGTCACGTTTTGGAGACCAGTCTGGCTAACATGGTGAAACCCCTCCTCTACTAAAAATACAAAAATTAGCAGGCCATCATGGCTCATGCCTATAATCTTATCTATTTGGGAAGCTGAGGCAGGAGAATTGCTTGAACCCTGGAGGCAGAGAATGCAGTGAGCTGAGATTGTACCACTGCACTTCAGCCTGGGTGACAGAGCAAGACTCTGTCTCAAGGGAAAAGAAAAAGAAAAACAAATACCCAGGTATGGTGGCACGCACCTGTAATCCCAGCTACTCAGGACACCAGCCTGGTCAATGTGGTGAAACCCCATTTTTACTAAAAATACAAAAATTAGCCAGGCATGGGTGCAGGCACCTGTAGTCCCAGCTACTCTGGAGGCTGTGGCAGAAGAATCAGTTGAAGCCAGGAGGTGGAGGCTGCAGTAAGTGTAGATTGTGCCATTGCACACTGCACTGGAGCCTGGGCAACAGAGAGAGACTCTATCTCAATAAAAAAAAAAAAAAAAAAAGGAAGAAAAAGATCTCCACTGTCAATTTTTTTTAAAGGGCATATTTATTATTCCTCTAAAATATATTCATACTAATTGGTATCCTTAACAATGAATAAGTTGAAATTAAACAAATACTTTCTATGATATACAGTTATATGACAAAATTTCAAAATTCATTTGCCTTAGCTGCAGCAGTATCTAAAATCAAATAATTATAATCATTCATTATTTGTCCTTTGTGACAGGAAAAGTGGAAACTAAGCTTTGGGATTTGATATCTAAACTAGTAACAAGGTAGAAAAATTTGCTCCCTGAAAAAAAAAACCACTGTAGAATAGAATGTTTATGTTTAAATCCTGTCTCGTGAAGACATCTAAGATGAAAGAGGTAAAATTTTTATGTCAACTTTATAGGAAAATAAACTTAAGCCCTTCAAAGAACAGTTAATAGGTAATCAAATACAAGCAGTTCCTAATTCTCCTGCAAACGCTCCACCAAAAATATGTTATTTTCATCCCTATCTGTCCACTTAATCTTGAATTGCTTTGGGAAGGTCACACTATCACAGAATGGGGATAAACACAGTTTGCAGAGTTAGTCTGAGTTGAGAGCCTGATTTCCTGTTTGCATCCTGGAATCATGAGTTCTGTAAAAAACTCTGAATCAAAAACTGGACAAAAAATTCCTTGGATTTTCATATATGCCAAACTGTGTTGAACTTTGTTTTCTAAAAACAATGAATAGATAATTTTATTTTATTCTTACATTTAAGCTTAGTTACCTACTAAATTCCAGTTGGATTCATTAATTCAGAGCACTGTGAGATTCAAAAACTCTTGGCCAAAGATCAGTTGCATACTTGACTTTCTGTAATGAGGAATTTCAGCACTGATCCAGGTAGAACAAATTAACACAGAAACACTGCATCATGTTTACTGAATTCCTCGCACATGGTAATCAAACATATGAATGTGATTAAAGCTTTTTTTTCTCTTTGTGACTCAGATGTTTAAATTAATAACTGATTGATTAGTTGGTTTAACAATAATTGAAAGTCTCTTTTTTTAAAATAGTAATTTAGGCCCTGGGAACATAGCTATGAATAAAAATGACATGGTTCCCTTCCCTTACAAGCAAGTGTATATGGGATTTCTGGCAAAAGATAACACTTCTAGAACAAAGATGCTTTGAAATTCTCTGAAGTCAGCTGTATAGGTATACACTACTACCAATGTACCTGGCTGTGCATTGAAAAGACTGCTTGGTACTTTAAAGATAAGTAGGTATTGAGCTTTGAGTATGCAGGTAGAGAAATCAGATCAAGCCACAGAGTAAAATAAGAGGCAAACTTCACTTGAATAAAGTGATCTACCTTAGTTTCCAGAGTCCTATGAATAGGGTAAATATTCTAAGATTTCCAGAGAGAGATTGCTGTAGTATAAACTAGGGAACTCTTGCTTTTGATTTTTCTGTGTATGTACTGAAAGAATAGGAAGAAAGGGCTGGCCTTTCCACTAAAATCCATCTCAGAGGATCTCTACTGACAATACTTGCATTTTTCCTCCTTACAGTGGTGTTATGGACTTCAATATACAAACGTAACAGTTATATTTGAGATATGTCCCACTATTTTTTTATGGCAAAAAAACAAAATGAAGAACAAATTGAACTTTGTCCTTCACGTAGGAAATCAAGATTTTTTGGACCAAAAAATATCAGTAATAATTATTAGGGCTAATGTTTATTGTTGGATTAAATGTGTCAGATGTAGCACAATTTATTTCATTTTTCCGTTTAATTCTCAGTCTGATGCCTATTAAGTACTACTATTTTGGGTGTCATTTTATTGATGGTAAGCAACCTTAACATGGATCACATCAGTATTTACTGTGTCTTCACTGATTAGGAGAGGCGAAGTATCAATACTCTTATATCTTCCACTTAAAAATATACATATACTTAGAAAGATAATATCATTAATAGTTTTAAAAATAAAATCACCATATTTTATATCTTTTTTCCAGCCTTTGTCTATATACATTTGCATTAAACAAAATTGTAAATAGAAGGTACATACTGACAATTCTGTATGCTTTTAACAGTTTTATGTCAAGATAAGATAAAGCTCTAGAAAGCCAGAGAATTATTATGTTAATCCACAGTAACTAATTTAAAATGATGCCATTTCCCTCAGAGCTTGGTGAACAGCAAACACCAAATAACATTCAGGATACCAACAGAATTTAGATAGCCTCATGGGCTTGTATAATGGGATTTTGTCTTAAGTGACTTCATCCTCATTTGAACTCTTACTATAGAGTTTTTTTCTATTCATTTAAGACATTCAATAAAGGCTATCTTTTCTAATTATTTGTATGCATGTCATCTCTCTAAAGAAAGGATAAACTTTGAGCTCATGGAGTATTCTTTATATCACTATATATCATGCAAATTAAGAATTCAATAAATATTTGTTAAAAGAATGAATATATGAATATAAAAAGTAAAAAAAGAAATTTACAAATGTACAGCATAAAACAAATGTGACTATTTTGCTTTGGAAGAACTCCATGAAATCTTAAGCAGTACATCCTACAGAAGTAAAATAATCTTGAACCTCTTAATAACAGAGAATGTTAAAGTTCCAACTACTGTCCAGGTACTCTCTCTTCTCCCCATCCTCTGGTCAGATTTGTCAACAAATAACAGACCCCAATATTCCTCTAAACAAACAATAAAATCAAATTTATTGAAGGAGACGAAAAGTACTGCTGGGCTACATCAAAATAATTTCAAATATTTGTTTTTTAAAAGATATTTTTCTAACCTACTATCACCATTAGTTGGAACAGATGAGTGATGCAGATATTTGAAAGATGACTGAGTAAAACCACCTCCTACACTGAATAATAAACATTTTTAATGGAAAATTAATGTCATGTAGACAATGTAGGAAAGGAATTTTTCTTTGTTCAAGTGACATCCTGGTTAAATCAACTTGTGCAAGTAGATACCTAACTGCTTCTTGAAAAACTCTTCTCCATAGAATAATTTAACCCAATTACATCAATCATGAATGACTGCCATGTTGCCTCTATTTTTCTCCTTCAATTTCTGAACTTTATGTCCTCATTTTGAGTAGCACAAATTAAATATTCAGAACAAAGCTATTGAAATGTTTAGAAATACCTGGAGAACCCAAAACACCAGATGATTTTATTTTCTGGCCTCCAACTCTATAAATTTATGTGAGAAGAAGTAAATATACTGATCAGAAGATTTAAAAGCTTAAGGAGAGTAAAATACATATATTTAAAAAAATCTCCCTAATCTTGAAATCTTAAGTCATTCTCCAAATTATAAAGTAGCTAAGGATGCTTGATCTTTGTCCCTGAAGGTGTGGTATAAATCCATCAACACTGACTTACAAACCACTCTGCAGGACTAAATGGTTTTCAGAGTTACAGGACACACTAATGGACTTCTTTGTGAAATTCTGATAAAGATGGGCGGTATCCTGATTGTAGCCTGGTTGTGCTGACTGTCAAAGAACAAACTCTATATTTGGGCTGATGCTGACCTGGATAACTTAATCCTCTTTATCTTGTACATGAGAATGTATGGGATGTAAGGCAAGATTTTGTAGATTATTTTGATAAATGATGCCTTGCTTACCCTCATTACTCAACTAGTGTACCTCCTTCATGGACTCAGCACAGTTGCAAAGTTACTTCAATGCTTCATATTGCTTCACACATACAATCAAGGAGGTTAAAATTACTGAGAGTTTTCTGCCTTTTGAGAAAAAATAATGATGAATATTTTGCTCCTAGCTAAACTTGTTTCTATTAAATAGAAAAGCCTCACCTCAAGGGAGAATAAACCTTTGAAAACTGCATAAGGAACTTCCTACCTTAGCTGCAGTGTACTAACCTTGGACTGTGCCTTGATTCAACAAGGAATAAGAAGGCAAAATTGTTTCTCATTTCCTTGTCATTTAAGTTTCCTGTTAAGACTCCACACATAGATTGAGTTCCAAGAGCTTAGGATGACAGTCTTTTAATGGAGAATTTTTTAAAAAAAATTATTCTGTTTCTTGTAAATGTGCATAGCCAAGATATTTTAAAATACAAGAAAACAATTCACTCTTGATAGCTGTTGAAGTACTATGTTCTCCTTTACTTGAAAAAATACAATAAAAATAGCACTGGATAAAGTTCAATATGTTTTCAAGGGATTAATTCAATTCAACCATGTTTACTTCTCACTTCTATATTTTATAACTTATAATTAAATTCTTCTCAATGCATGGCTTACAGTCCACCAACATTGGAATTAGCTTTCTTCTTGCTAAAACTATAAATTCTCAGCCTCTACCCTGTCCTCCCTCTGTGTTCTGCTGCTGCCTGTGGAACACTAATGAATCAGAATCTCTGGTGATAAAGATCTCAGATGATGCATTTTACTCATTTTCCTGGTAGATAAGATGTACATTGATATAGCTGAACTATAGTAATAATCAAGAAAATTGGGTTTTCATAATTTCAAAATTTACAGATTTGGTGTTCAAAACAGAATTCACACCCTGTCAAAATATATAATTTTTAACATAGAAGGTGATACATCTCAACATTACAAAGGGACCCCTCTGGAAATTAACTGAGGATTAAATGACTTGAGAGAAGAAGCCAAAAATATTATAATTTTAATATGATAGTTTTTGGTAGATAGGTGATTGAACTGAGAGCATATTGAGAGAACACTGTGTGGCTGAGGATGCTGTTTTAGTGTACCACGTTTCCAGTCCTCAGTATAGGTACCTTCTGCTAGTTCAAATATACTTAAAGCAATAACTTTCCTCAACTGAACTAAAAGAGTTGGAAAGCATATTTTTTAATCCATAACACCTTACATATGGCAAATCTTCAGTAAATCCTTAATATTAACAAAAACGTCATTTTCATTTATTCTCAGTAGATATGATCTTTGCTTTCTAATTTAAATTTCTATCCTAAAAATGAATTATTTTGAATAATTCATTTAACTTCTCTGGATCTCAATTCCTTCATCTATAAAATAAATATAATATTAAATGAGTACTCTCCAAAATTCAGTCCACCCATGTATACTGAGCTGTATCTGCATACCATGTATATTATTTTCTTCAAAATAAGATTCTAAAATAATTAGCTATGCTTTTCTAACATACAGTAAAATTAATTTATATTTACTAAAAATTTTCAAATGTTCACTCCTATACAGCCAAATGTGTTGTGTTGAACCTTAACTTTATAACCTTGCTTATGAAAAAATACTTTTGAATTAATATTTAGTTGCTACCTCTAGTTCCTTGGAACACAAAATTTAACCATAATTTTGAACAATATTTATATCTAATAAAGTTCAGTTGGTTTCCAATTACAAAACAAAATGTAATTGATTTTATGGCTACACACTTGACTTCTGCCTAAAAGAAATGTTTTAAAAACTATGTGCATGATATGATTGTAAACACTAATTAACACCACCACCAAATCTGCATCAGAAAGTGTATGAAAAAAAAGAAAAGAAAATGATTTGAAATATTTAAAACCAACATTTAGAAGATAAATCTTTGAAGAGTGGTGGAATTATCTGAGTACCAGTATAACTTAATTGACAACAATTTTAATTAAATTGTTTACATCTATAAGTCAGCTTGTCAGGCAAAGTCCCCAAATGCTCATGGTGTACATTAAATGGATCTGGTGTCTTTTCATGTAGAAAAGATGAAAATAGTCTTTGTAGCTTCTGTCTTTAAATTCTAACCTTTACTGATACATACAAATGTAATTTTTTTAAGTTATATAATATTTTCCTTTCAAAAGTAATGGAAAGTTGGAAAATAATGGAGTACCTTTTGGATGTTTAAAATGGTGATGTAAAAGTCATATTGAACCCAATTTTTACTTCTTCTTAACTATTTATGTCTATTAACAAGATGGAGGTATACCATATATTTGAAAGCAGAGATGATAATATTACATTTGGTTTAAAATGAACTAAAGGAAAATGAGTAGGATGCTATCCTAATCATTCATTCTAAGAACGTTAATTTAAAATATCATTTTCTTTCGAATGAATGTCTTATGCAAAATACTAAGGAAACCCCTTCAGTCCTATTTTCATGAAGAGGTTACTAATTGGAACACACACACATTTGAAGTTACAGGAAATAAGATAAAACACACTAAATCAGTCCCAGACTACTACAAAAGAGCCCAAATTTTGTGACAATGTCAATGATATGTGCAGCAGAAAATCTGGATATTCAAAGGTTGAGTGTTTCCAGGTGAGAAGGGCCCCTCTATCAGTTTCTGCTCTTTTCTCTTCCTGAATGTAAGAAGAATAGTGGGAAGTAGAAGTTTCAGGACAGGGCTCCTTCATAATTTGAGGAAGTTTAAACTAGTATCTAATTCGGCAAGAGTCTTGTTCTGTCGCCCAGGCTGGAGTGCAGCGGCACAATCTCGGCTCACTGCAAGCTCCACCTCTCTGGTTCAAGCAATTCCTCTGCCTCAGCCCCGAGTAGCTGGGATTACAGGCGCACGCCACACATCTGGCTAAATTTTTTGTATTTTTAGTAGAGACAGGATTCACCATCTTGGCCAAACTGGTCTCAACTCCTGACCTCAGGCAATCGGCCGGGCCTACATGTCTTCTTGGTCATTACATTTGAACAGCTTTCTTCACATATTCTTTCCTCTTAAATATGTTCAAAAATTAATATTAATAAAGAGTAATGTTGATGTTTCATATACATTTTCATTTCATACTAATAAATTGTTAACATAATATGATATGAAACAAGATATAATTTCTCTACTAAAGATAAGTTAATAAACATAAAATTATGCTAATCAATTTTCAACACCCTTCTTCTCAAATGCAAAGTTTAACATATATGTACACAAATAAGCACAAACACAAACATGCACAGACACACACTCACACACACACCTGCCATATATTTATTGGAAAGTTTATTTCTTTTTATACACAAATTTCACTATAAATTTGATTGAATAGGACTTATTCTCTCTCCCTGAAGCAACAAAGAAACTCACAGGAAAAAGAGCCCCTCAAGGTAGTCAAAAACATTTGCATTTAAATTAAGCGAGCATTTTATCCATAGAAAACATTAGACAACATTCTTTCCCCTGTCTCACACAGTATGGAATAAGAAGACTTCTGTACATTTTGTGGCAATGTGTCTCTAAGCCACTGGACTCGAGAAACTTAAAATTATTACCTTGGAAAGTTGAGTTAAAGAAAAACTCTCATATTTGCCAGTTTTCAAAATGAAGTATAAGTCATAAAGTTTCTAAATTATTGGCTTCCTGTACCCTCTTCGCTGCTCCTTGACTCATGAGGGTCAGTTCTCCACCCTGACGTCATAGCCAAAGAGAAGTTTCAGTGTACAACTGGTAGAAATTAAATACCAGGACACGGTTTTTAAACTTCTGGAGACCAACTTAAAACAAATTTTAATCAATCAACTCAACTATATTCAATAGAATAATAATTGTATCATGTTAGGAACTTTCTATGTTGTTATAATTTTCATATAAAAAAATTTCTGAGGCCTAAAGGTTAAGTAACAAGTTAATGACCAAATCAGAACCTGAAACCAGGCACTGAAACTCCAGGACAGAAGAATTTTTGGTTCTATCTATCTGTATATTTCTATTTACCAACATTCTGTTTCCCTAATACATGTTTTAAAAAATGAAACAGGGAGAGAAATGAGGTGGAGGGGGTGAGAAGGAGAAAATACATATCCATCAGTCTTAATGAAAAACAAATGTTTAGAAGAATTTTTTATTTAGTACTTTTGAATAGTACAATAAAACACTAGATAAGAAAGGGAGTATTATGTGCTAATGTTATCACAAGTCATTCATATTATTTCATATTGGTCCCCATCACTAAAGTTATAAATACAATTTATAAGCATATTTAAACACATACATCTTTGCTATATACATTTCGGTGACTTAATTTTAAACTGTAAAATCTACTAAGATTATCTTCCCCTGCTTCTTTGGGGTGCTATTTTTTCTTTTATCACATGTAATGCATACAACAATATCCAAGCATTGAAAAACTTCATATTTCTCTACTATTAAAGATGAGCTATAATTTAAAAATTGCCCTCTGTTAATGCCTTTTATAATCATTCCTGTGGTTCACTATGTATTTTTAATTTAAAATAATAAACTAAAATAAATATATATCTAACCTATTCACATTATAATTTTTAATTCTTTTCCATAGGATGATTAATGGGATGCACTTGAGATCGAATTTAGGAAACACTTCCAAAGCATTTATTCACTACATTCTTACAAAACATCTAAATATCGTTAGCCAAGCCCTGTTCTGCATTCAACGTAAATAAAATAACAAGACTGCTGTCCTTAGAGAGCTTAAACTCCAATGGAAGAAGAGAATATGATCATTCTACATGAAAGAGAGAGAGAAAGAAAGTATGTGTGGTTTATGTCTGTGTATAATTAGTGTGTGTGTGTGTGTGTGTGTGTGTGTGTGTGTGTGTTTGTATATATATATAGCTTATACACATTATGGTTTTGTTCTTTTTTAGAGACAGAGTCTCACTCTGTCACCATGCTGAAGTAGAGAGGTGCAATCACAGCTTACCACAACCTTGAGCTCCATGGCTCAAGCAATTCTCCTGCCTCAGTCTTCCAAGTAGCTACAAATACAGGCATGAACCACCAAGCCTAGTTTTTTTTTTTTTTTTTTTTTTTTTTTTTTTTTTTTTTGTGGAAACGGAGTCTCACTATGTTGGCTGCTCAGGCTAGTCTTAAATTCCTGGCCTCATGCAGTCCTCCTGCCTTGGCCTCCCAAAATGCTGAGATTATGGGCATCAGCCATTGCACCTAACTTTAGTTCATATTCAAGTATATGATGCACATACATTACAGAAAATGATAGTTGAGTTAAGGTGGTCTAGAAGGCTTCTCTGAATAACAGAGACTTGAATGATGAGAAAGACATAACCATGCTCTCATTACCTTTAAGGGAAGAGGATTATAGAGAGAAAGAAATTGCCATGCTAGGTGTGAAAGAGATTGGAATGGCCAAGGAAAGGAAAGCTGACCACTGTGGCTGAAATGTGGTTGAGGTGGTGAATAATGCACAGCCTTCATGGAAAATGAACAACTGGCTCCTGAATGTTGACTGGATAAACAATGAAATGAAGGTGTAAATAAACATGTTCTTTGAAACCAATGAGAATGAAGACAGAACGTACCTAAATCTCTGGGACACATTTAAAGCAGCTTCTAGAGGGAAATTTATAGCAATAAAAGCCCACATGAGGAGCAAGGAAAGGTCTAAAATCGACACCCTATCATCAGATTGAAAGAGTTAGAGGAGTAAGATCAAAAAAACACAAAAGCTAGCAGAAGACAAGAAATAACTAAGATCAGAGCAGAACTGAAGGAGATAGAGACATAAAAAAAAAAACCTTCAAAAAATCAACAAATCCAGGAGGTAGTTTTTTGAAAAGATCAGCAAAACAGATGGATCAATAGCCAGACTAACAAAAAAGAAAAGAGAGAAGAATCAAATAGATGCAATAAAGTGGACATCACCACTGATTCCATGTAAATACAAACTACCATCAGAGATTACTACAAACTACTCTATGCACACAAACCAGTAAATCTCGAAGAAATGGATAAATCCCTGGACACTTGCACTCTCTCAAGACTAAACCAGGAAGAAGTTGAATCCCTGAATAGACCAATAGCAAGGGCTGAAGTTGAGGCAGCAATTAATAGACTACCAACTGAAAAAGGCCCAGGTCCAGAAGGGTTTACAGCCAAATTCTACCAGACATACAAAGAGGAGCTGGTACCATTCCTTCTGAAATAATTTCAAACAATACAAAAAGACAGAATCCTCCCCAACTCATTTTATGAGACCAACATAATCCTAATACCAAAACCGGGCAGAGATGCAACTAAAAAAGAAAACTTCAGGCCAATATCCATGATGAACATCAATGCAAAAATCTTCAATAAAATACTGGCAAACAGAATGCAAAAGCAAATCAAAAAGCTGATTCATCATGATCAAGTAGGCTTCATCCTGGGGATACAAGGCTGGTTTAACATAGGCAAGTCTATAAATGGAATTCATCACATAAACAGAACCAAAGACAAACACCATATGATTATCTCAATAGATGCAGAAAAGGCCTTTGACAAAATTCAACAGCCCTTTATGCTAAAAACCTTCAATAAACTAGGTATCGATATCGATGGTACCTATCACAAAATAATAAAAGCTATTTACAAAAAATCCACAGCCAATATCATACTGAATAGGCAAAAACTGGAAGCATTCCCTTTAAAATCTGGTACAAGAATGCCCTCTCTCATCACTCCTATTCAATATAGTATTGGAAGTTCTAGCCAGAGCAATCAGGCAAGAAAAAGAAATAAAGAGTATTCAGTTAGGAAAAGAGGAAGCCAAATTGTCTCTATTCGTAGATGACATGATTGTATTTTTAGAAGACCCCATTGACTCAGCCCAAAGTTTCCTGAAACTGATAAGCAACTTCAGCAAAGTCTTAGGATACAAAATCAATGTGCAGAAATCACAAGCATTTCAATACACCAAAAACAGACAAACAGCAAGCCAAATCAAAAGTGAATTCCCATTCACAATTGCAATAAATAGAATAAAATATCTAGGAATACAACTAACAAAGGATGTAAAGGACTTCTTGAAGGAGAACTACAAACCACTGCTCAAGGAAATAACAGAGGACACATACAGATGGAAAAACATCCCATGCTTATGGTTGGGAAAAATCAACATCATGAAAATGGCCATACCCCCCAAAGTAATTTATAGATTCAATGCTATCCCCATCAAGCTTCCAATGACCTTCTTCACAGAACTGGAAAAAAACACTTCAAACTTCATATGGAACCAAAAGAGAGCCCGCATAGCCAAAACAAACCTAAGCAAAAAGAACAAAGCTGGAGACATCATGCTGCCTGACTTCAAACTA